>WOVY01002134.1:0-386534 GCA_013436015.1 Rhipicephalus annulatus
GTCTGTACAGCCTGTGTTCAGGCGGTCGATTAGCTCTCGTAGGGACGCGTCACGCCGTTGCTCACATCCCATGTTGCCGAAAGCAGAGAGCGAGGAAATACAGATGGACGCGTCGTCGGTTACTAGATCTGGAGCGTCAACGGGGTACCGAGAGAGGCAGTCGGCGTCTTGGTGTAAACGGCCAGACTTGTAAACCACTGTGTATGTGAATTCCTGGAGGCGCAGAGCCCAACGAGCAAGGCGCCCCGTTGGGTCTTTGAGGGCTGAAAGCCAGCATAGAGCGTGATGGTCAGTGGTAACTGTGAAAGGCCGGCCATATAAATAGGGGCGGAATTTACCAACTGCCCATACAAGGGCCAGGCACTCGCGTTCCGTAATAGAGTAATTGCGTTCGGCAGGAGAAAGGAGCCGGCTGGCATACGCAAGAACTCGATCGTGACCGGATTGACGCTGGGCTAAAACCGCGCCAATACCGTAGCCACTAGCATCAGTGCGGACCTCGGTTGGAGCAGACGGGTCGAAGTGGGCGAGAATCGGTGGCGTGGTCAGAAGTGTTATGAGCTGGGAAAAGGCCGTGCCTTGATCAGGACCCCACTCAAATGGTACATCTTTCTTCAAAAGATCAGTGAGGGGGCGTGCGACCTCTGCGAAGTTTCTGACAAATCGTCGGAAATATGAGCATAGGCCCACAAAACTTCGAACGTCCTTGACACAAGTCGGTACAGGAAAATCCAGGACAGCTCGGACTTTGTCGGGATCGGGGCGGATGCCGGAGGAGTCAACGAGATGCCCTAGAATAGTAACTTGGCGATGCCCAAAATGGCATTTCGAAGAATTAAGTTGGAGCCCAGCCTCTCGAAATACTGAAAGAATTGAGGAAAGGCGCTCGAGGTGAGACTTAAAGGTTGGGGCAAACACAATCACGTCGTCCAGATAACACAGGCAGATAGACCATTTAAAGCTGCGCAAAAGCGTGTCCATCATCCGCTCGAACGTCGCCGGCGCATTGCACAAGCCAAACGGCATTACCTTGAATTGGTAGAGACCGTCAGGCGTTACAAAGGCGGTCTTCTCCCGGTCGAGGTCGTCCACGGCGATCTGCCAGTAACCGGAGCGTAAGTCTATCGAAGAAAAATAGGTTGCGCCATGAAGGCAGTCCAGGGCATCATCAATACGAGGAAGCGGGTAGACATCCTTTTTGGTGACCTTGTTTAAATGCCGATAGTCCACGCAGAAACGCCAGGTATTGTCCTTCTTTTTAACTAAGACTACAGGGGACGCCCACGGACTCGATGAGGGCTCTATGATGCCTTTTGTGAGCATCTTATTCACCTCCTGTTGGATAACTTGGCGCTCTGATGGTGACACTCGATAGGGACGCCTGTGAATTGGAGCTGCATCACCGGTATCAATGCGATGTTTGACTTGCGATGTTTGACCTATGGGCCTACCGTCAAAGTCAAATATGTCCGAATAGCTCGTGAGAAGATCAGTGAGGTCTTTGACCTGAGACGGCAACAGGTCTGAGGCAATCATCTTAGTTACATTGTTGAGCCGTGTAGATTTGGCTGCGTCGGTGCTATGCGGGTTCGGGGAGGCGACTGTGGCCAGTTCACGTGACACTGATGAGATCTGGCACTCGTGTGACGGCGAAAGAGTGGCGAGAACAATGCCTTGTGGTAGAATTTGAGGGCTGAGTCCGAAGTTCAGAAGAGGAAGGCACGTCTTGTTCGCTGTGACAGTTAGTATGGTGTACGGGGAGGAAACGTTGCGGGCCAGTAAAACACCGGGAGAGGGAAAGACCACGTAATCCCCATCCGGAACACTGGGATATGGTTCAACTGTGACACAAGTTAGGGCTTGGGGTGGGAGGCGAACAAACTCAGCGCACGAAAGCTTGTTCGGTACCATCTTCGACTCTTCGGTGGCCGCAGGCAAGTCAAGTTGCACGACGCCGGCTGAGCAGTCAATTACAGCGGAGTGGTCGGACAAAAAATCGAGTCCAAGGATGACGTCATGTGGACAGTGAGCGAGAACATGGAATAGAACGGACGTCTGGCGGTCGGCGAATCTCACACGCGCGGTGCACATTCCGAGCACAGCCGGGGTCGCTCCACTAGCGACACGTACAAATAGGGACTCTGGCGGCGTAAGGACCTTGTTTAATCGTGCACGGAGGTCAGAGCTCAGAATTGAAATATGTGCGCCGGTGTCAATAAGGGCAGTAACAGGAAGGCCATCCACTTCTACATCAAGCAGGTTCTTGTCCGTAGTCAAGGTCAGCAGAGGGTTTTCAGGTCGGGAGTCCAATGCAGCGTCACCTCCGGGAGCTGCATTGCTCAGTTTTCCGAAGAAGGGCGTCCACTAGGGTGGGGCGACGAATAGCGGCGGTGCTGAGGTGACCTGGAGCGACGGTCATGCGGGGACGGCGAACGGCTGGACCGGCGGACTGGTGTCGCAGGAGTGCCATTGTACGGTCCATCGTCACGAGCGCCATACTGCAGGGGCCGGTGGTTGTCGTCACGTCGATAGCCAGGAAACGACCGAGGTGGATACGTGCGGAAACGACAGTAGCGGGAGATGTGTCCTACACCATGACAATGAAAACATATAGGCTTGTCGTCCTGTGTCCTCCACTGAGCAGGATCACGATAGCGGCGGAATCTTTCTGGTGCAGGAGAAGGCGCTATGGTACTGACCCGAGGTTCCGTCAACGAACATACAGGCTGCAGCCCAACGTTTGCCAGCTCCTCTCTCACGACCTGTTGGATCAACGAGATCGTTGGTCGATCATCAGATGGGCGGGTCAGAAAAGACGGAGACGCAGCCTCGATTTCTCTACGAACGATGCGAACTACACTCTCGTTGTTATGTGGTTGACTGCATGGCGGCTGAAGGTCCTCGCAAGATGACGTAGCGGCCGTGTTCGGAAGTCGCAAGAAATTCTTGGCGACCCGGCGACTCTTCAGCTCTTCGAATCGGCGGCACTCTTTGATGATGTCATCAATGGTGGAACAGTCTTTGGAAACCAGTATGTTGAAAGCATCATCTGCAATGCCTTTAAGTAAATGGCTTACTTTGTCTTCCTCGGACATGTTGGGGTCGGCACGATGGCAAAGGGCGAGAACGTCAAGGATGTAGGTGACATATGATTCGGTCGTAGTTTGTGACCGACCAGAGAGTTCTTTAGAAGCGGCCCGCTGGCGTCCAACGGCCTTACCAAACAGGTCACGAAGCTTCTGTTTGCAAGTATCCCAGCTGGTTATGTCCGCTTCATGAGCCTCGAACCACGCGCCAGCTGTTCCGCAGAGATAGAAGCCAACGTTGGCGAGCATCATCGTAGGGTCCCACCGGTACACTGCTGCAAACCGCTCGAACTTCGGAATCCAGTCGTCAACGTCAACATGGTCGGTGCCGCAGAAGTTGCCAGGGTCGCGCGGTTGCGTCAATACGACCGGCTGTACAGGCTGCGCCGGAGTCGCGGCTGAAACAGGAGCGGCAGAATTGGTTTCTGTTGCCATGGTCGGGCAGTCGAGAACACGTCCGCTTCGAAGTTCCGTCTTGCGTCGTACCCAGCACCACCACCAAAAATGTTGCGAATGTATTTACTACTTTAGAGTAGAAAAGTACTCCAGCAGTCAAGATGGCAGCCGTTGTGTATTTTCGAACAGCCCACCAACGTCGTCGTCTTCTTCTTCGCACCGCCCGCATAGCTGCATAGCCGCGAACCCGCAACAATATAAAAGAAACGTGCGTAAAGTAGAAGAGAACCTTTTAATATGAAATGTAGCTTAAGAGAACATTTATTTGACTATATTTAGCCAAATACAGGAAAGAGACGGTAGAAAATTACCGGCCATTTTCTAAAACTTTAGTTGTCCACTGATGTTATTCAGGCATATCTGTGGATCAAATGGGATGTCATAAAGGGTCTCTGTTTGTAAACTATGAAACTATTTGTACAAGAACATCTTATGGCTCTCCTTTAGTGAAGTGCGTATAGTGCTCTAACGTGTCCTCAATTTATTAGATGTGATGCAGCTCGTCGACTAGCCTTCGTAACACTGTTCGTCCATGTCTCCATGCCAAAGCACTGCACTGAGCTCCCCTCACCATAGGTATTGGGGCGGAACCAAGTAGGTCACGTGTTCACTCGCTGTGCGTGGCAACGTCACTCTCTTCCTCGCCTGCCTTGCGCTTGCAGCCTGTCACCTGTCTTTCGCTTTACCTTCTTCACCACTCACAACGTTCGAGTGCCCATCGAGTGACCACCATTTCGCCTATTTTATCTGCGATAAATAGGACGCTGGAAAGTGAAGCTCCTTCACCCACCAAAACATGCACGGAAGCGAAATGCCTAATTCTGCCGTAACTGGTGTTTCGAGGGTTAGCAAAGCCGATCGCTTTCGCGAATGGCCACGTCGCGCCTGCAACACCGACGAGGCGCGAGCCAGTGAAGCTGAACGCTATCGTAGGCAGTGGAAGATCTACAACACCGAAGAGATGCAAGTCAAGCAAGCTGATCCTGTTTGAACATAGAGACGACGCGTTGGTAACACTGACGAGACGCGAGCCAAGGAAGCCGAGTGCAAACGTCTTGAACGCGTCGGTAACATGGACAAGACGTGAGCCAAGAAAG
Organism: Rhipicephalus annulatus; assembly: GCA_013436015.1. Classification (NCBI taxonomy): domain Eukaryota; kingdom Metazoa; phylum Arthropoda; class Arachnida; order Ixodida; family Ixodidae; genus Rhipicephalus; species Rhipicephalus annulatus. Next base: position 4,640 of record WOVY01002134.1, read on the forward strand.
CTGAGTGGAAGCGCCGACATCGAAAGGCCAACGCCTCCGAATCTTCTACCTCATCGTCATCGGCAACGACACGATGCACCAAGCACCCATCGTCAAATCACCGTGTGCATCGCTGCTGCTTCGCATCCCATCACGATTTGCTATGAGAAAATGTCATTAATTTTTCTAAGAAGTGTCGGGTTCTGTTCTTCTGAAATGTCCATCATGGTCAATTAGTCTAAAAACAAGTGGTACTACTAATTAATATCTAGCTATACACAGCGGTACTGGACGCGAAGCTGCTTGTGACGGAGTTCAATGTAGTGGTGTGCGTCGTGACCACTCATACTGCGCATGCGGAACAGCTAGCTCAAGCATTTCAGAACACGCTCACGTGTTAGGGCGTTGCAGCCCGCGTAAGTGTCTGCGCAAGTGGATTTTGCCTTTTCCCCTTATACTCTATCAGGAAACACGCGATGGCGTCGGGAAAGTACGTTTTGCAGACGCGCGGTGAACCCACGTGCTGCCGGGTGGCATAGCGATGAATCCGCATACTATAGTTCACCAAGAATTCGGAACGTCTTACAGAAACAATGGGTACAGTGAACTGTGACGTGCTCCTTTTGCAAGGATGCGTTAACATCGCGCAGGGTGACCGTGATGGGATTAGCTTTTGGTCAACTCATGCGGTGCTTCACATGCTATTCATGAGTTCGTTTAGTGAAAGTTTGTGTAATCTTTTGCGACATTTCTTCTATTAGCCTACAGATAATAACATCAAGGTGCTTGATTACGGCTCTCACGGAAATAAATATTGGTCTGTGGATTATATGATTGATTGATATGTGGGGTTTAACGTCCCAAAACCACTATATGATTATGAGAGACGCCGTAGTGGAGGGCTCCGGAAATTTAGACCACCTGGGGTTCTTTAACGTGCACCCAAATCTGAGCACACGGGCCTACAACATTTCCGCCTCCATCGGAAATGCAGCCGCCGCAGCCGGGATTCGAACCCGCGCCCTGCGGGTCAGCAGCCGAGTACCTTAGCCACTAGACCACCGCGGCGGGGCAGTGGATTATATGCAAGAAATTGAGTATATGAAGTAGCGAAGACCAAATAAACTTGGAGGTCTCAGTCAACAGCAGACAGAATTAATATATTTGGAAACCGACCAGGATTTCTTGTGCGTCGATCATCAAACTGAGCAAGCACGTATAGCCGAAGTGAAATTTGTGCTTCCATACGCGAATAAAAAAACAGCTTCACTGAATTCTCTCTTTCAGAAATATGCGGACTCCTTTTACTGAAATATATAGGGTGTGGCTCGTTCGGCAAGCATTTTCAAGTAATAATGGTAGGTTGCCACTATCCTTCAAAAAAAACTTGATTGATTGATTGATTGATTGATATGTTGGGTTTAACGTCCGAAAACCACCATATGATTATGAGAGACGCCGCAATGGAGGGCTCCGAAGATTTTGACCACCTGGGGTTTTTTAACGGGCACACAAATTTCAAGAAAAAGCTATAGCAGCTGCATCTTACCAGTACTTACCTACGGAGCAGGATTGCAAAGATGGTTCAACTAAACTTGAAGACGACGTAGCATGCAATGGAAAGAAACAATGTAAGTGCAATACTAAGTGAAATAAAAGAGTGGAGTGGATCTGGAAACAAACATGTGCTGAGGAAATCAGTCGAAATTAAGAAGCAATATTCAGGGGCAGGGCTTGTAGAATTAACGCAACGCAACTGCTGGTCAGTAAGAGTCACAGACTGCATTCCAAGACAACACAAGCATTGAAGGGGAGACGGAAAGTTAGGTGGGCAAATAAGAATACGAAATTCGCGGGTATAAAGTGGCAGCAGCGAGCACAAGACAGAGTTGACTGGCTGAACATCTGAGAAGCATTGGCCCTGCAGTGGACATGATGACAGTTATGGACTCCTTCGCACTGAAAGTAAACGTTTGAAAATAGCCAATACACTTCTCGCTGTATATTAAGTAAAGCTGCATAAGTAAGGCACTTCGCGTAGCATGTCTGCAGGTCCGTGCGTCAGTTATGCCCACACTTTATTACAAATCAGGGGAATCACTAGCGAGCGCCTGCCCACACCTCGGTCTCGCTCGTCGGCCCCTGTGACTATGCGGCTTGCGGTCATCAAATGAAGCAATCCCCATAGACTTTGTGGATCTAGCGTGGTCAATTTGGGCTAAGGCCGCAATTGCCCAGAGGAAAATAAATAATTTTCAGGCAACATTAATAAATAATTTTAAATTGCTGGCCACGCCAAGTGCTACGTATTCTGACAGACTTGTTTGCACAAGCCTTCGTAACTATAACGGACCATTTTTTGCTTTAGAAAAGAACGTTACGGGATTGCATCAAGAAGTTCGAGTGGTACTTTGTTATTGCAAGGCTGTCTGAGATATCCTCTATTGAAATATTTGGCGTGGCTTCCAATCATTGTGCCATTGTGTTGGAGCTCGGGGGTATCTTCCGAATTTTTCACTAAAGTACTAAAAACTACTTTTTCTATAAGTACTGCTTTTTCTATAAAGTTCGATTTGCAGCTTTAGATCACATGTACGTTTACAAATTTTCTGTTCAGGAATTTTTCAATTGTTCAAGAAAATTCTGTTCAAGGATTCCTCTGTTTAAGGATTCCAACCCTTATTGATTGTTGCTCGATTTCATGCTAAAGGAGCTTCTACGTTTGATGATATTACATGGCCATTCGTGTCCTTTAGGACTACCTCGAATTCGACCAATTTGGCGGCGTGAAGTCATTCAAAATAAACTGTTTTTAAATTATACCTGAACAAGTACAATGATGTCTCTTTTTATCAGCAACCAATCTTAGTCTTGTTCTGTTTTCTCTGCTGTCACATTTAGTTTACCTCCAAGAGCTGATTATTTCCACACATGCGTTTCTGATTACAGTCAAACCCATTTTCGGAGACATTTATGTGGGAGCGAGTTGGGTACGAAAGAGACCAGGTACATTGAAAGAGCTGTCGGTCGCAGAAGTAGGACATTGTAAACTGTATATTAGAGACACCTCATGTATAATACTAGAGATGTTCAGCAATAGGTGCCTGTTATAAGGAATTTACACTGTAGTCTGATCAGTGGAAAAACTAACTTCAAATTTGCATGCACAAAACAGCCTGTACGTGTTGGTTGGCTTCCAGTTTAATGAATAGTACCAATAATGAAGATCAAGCTCGCGTTCTAATTTACTTCTTTAAATTATTTATGTCATAGGTGAGTGCTTCGGTGGACTGCATTTTTTTTATTAACGGAACGAAACATTGGCCGTTGCAATTGCATTTTAGGGGCGAAGCTCCTAAAAACGGCACCCGTTCGTCTCTCGTAGTAGTCGTAGTCGTAGTGTGTAACCAGTCTTACGTTTTGACCTGCAAGGTGGGGCCGGTGAGAGATTTCTTCTGTGCGTTGTGCTCGCATCGACAAATAGCTTGCTTTCCTTGCCATCACGTAACGTAACCCTGTGCCATACGGTTAGGCTCCACTAGCCTTAAAGTTTCCCTTGCATCTCCTTCGAATTAGCATTGTATCCGTTTTGGAAGCTTTTGGTATGGAAGTGGTGACCGGAATAACCAGACCTTTATAGTTTTTTTTGTTTTAAATAATGCACGCTAATTGATAACTTACATACCGATGCAAAAATTACAATATGCGATTTGCAAATCCGACATTTTGATTAGAGGCAGTCAGATATGTGATAGACACCGGGCAGTAATTCTGATAGAGGTTGTACGTTATTTTTCCAGTAGTCCTTCCTTGAAAAAACTGTACTTTATGATATGGATCACATTGTAATATTTGCAAAACAACAAATCAGAGGGGAAGTCGTCGCGGGATCGAATACCAGCTGCGGCTGCCGCATTTTCGATGGAGGCGAACATGCTGTAAGTCCGTGTGCTCAGATTTGGGTGTACGTTAAAGAACCCCAGGTGGTACAAATTATCGGAGCCTTCCCATACGACGTCTTTCTTACTGATATGGTTTTTTTGGGACGTAAACCTTATATATCATTCAATCAAACCTTTCCAGGTGTCGTTGTTTCGCAAGGCAGTGATTTGGACTTAAAATAAAAGACGTTCAGCCACATTGAACAAGCCACAAATAGGCTTGCGCTAGTCCGAGATGGCAATCTTGTAGTTTTTGAATGAATAAATTAAAGATAATTAGTCTATAGTGAAATAATATTCGACAATAGACACTATATATAATGAAAGATGTGAAAATCTGTTGAGTTATTTTAAATCAGTGGTAACACTTAGCGGAGACAAAGGAAAATTTCTTTCAAGTACAATTCAATTCTTTATCGTGAACAAGCGGAACCCAGCTAGGTGTAAAAAATATTGACATAACCACCAAACAGCCTTATGTAGGACTATTTTAGGTTTCACCAGATGAGATGTATAATATATATTACTTCATTTCACGACATGGCGGTATTGCTGCGATAAAAATTGAAAACAGAGGCAACTCTCCTTCTCTCGTTTTTTTTAGTTTTGAAGTAAAGAAATATTTCCGGCATAAAAGCTGCTGCGAGAATTTTTATGGATTAACAGGATGTTTTTGGTGGGTGTCTCGTAGAGTTAGAAATTGAAAAAAAGCAAATAAATAAACAGCTTCCTACCATCATTTGCACACAATTTTTGGGATTAACATTGCATAAGAGGTAAAGCGCACTTTCCGCGTTTCTATTTTTATCTTTTTGGCATATTGCTTGCGCAAGGAGCAAACCACAAAAGTGTTATCAGCCATCAAGTCACCACAGAAAAGAGCAATGCGTTTATTTCCTTTGTGGAACTGCATACTGAAGCTTTTCAACATTGAAATGCGCCTGTGGAGCTTGGCAAAAGCCACAGTTTTTTTTCCTTTTGCTTGCCTTGTTTTTTTGCTAACACATGTAACAAAAGACCGCGGTCTTTTTCATTACCATCACAAAGCTAAATACAACAAAATGTACAAGGCATTCTAAATTTACTTGGTGAAATTGAAGCGGTGACATCGTTAGAAAATATGATGTTCGAAAAAATTTCCAGCAGTTCTTGCCTTTGATGGCAACCAAAAAGTTGCGTTCTGGTAAATGTTTTTGACGGCCTAGGAGACCCATTTGATTTTCGCAGAGCACTCTGAACACGCAACGGTAATGTTTTCATTTTCACAGACACCACATTCTCTCTCCGAGCGTACATCGGAAACTACGTAATCTCCTCTAAAACTGCACGTTGTCTCACGCGCTGCAAAATATGCCGCATTTGCTAGAAGAAATCGAGTGACCGTGATTGTTTTTTTCTAGGTTATGAACAATTTTCTCTGCTGTACTGGTGACGAAGATGAATTGAATTTTTTCTGTTCAAATATTATCATAGTTTGCTCAAGTACTGTTCATACCATGTACAAATGCATAGGTGAACTGGAAATGGAAAATACCTATTCTTCAAGACTTCTGCTATACCTATGTAGTGATACATAACGTGAATGAACCTTATTAACGTCAGCTTGACGTCCCCCTATGAAGTTTTATTGTTCACGAGTGGCTTCCAAAGACGGGTTTCATGCGTTTACGTATTGAGATTGATCGTTGCTTGTGCTGTGTATATAAAAATACAAATGAATTGCCACCACTAAAGGTATTTAAAATACGGTTGCCTTGAGATTTCACGGGGCGCAAACAATCGCAGGGTTATTGTTAAAAATCAAGCGGCCACCTCGGTTTGTCTTCCGATTTGCTAACAGACGCTAACCAATTGGAGGAAGAGCTGTCATTTTTCTTCAGAAGAGCCGCAGCACTCCTACGTCTCGCAAAAGCATAATTCTTCCATGTCTCGCTTATTGACTCAATCCATGAATCGTAATTGCAAATGCTTTTCACACTATCAAGATGTGTTCAAAGTGTTTCGATGTCGGAACATATGAAACACGCTGTCCAAATATTATGCTGACAGCCACTACAATTATTTGTTTCAATTCTTCCACTTCAGTGGTTAGACCATTGTTCGGTGAGTCGGTTTGTACTAAAGATGTACGAATTTTGGCACTGTGCTCAGTCACAGTGCTAATAGAAAAACGTCTGGTGCAACATCACACAATGGTGCACAAGTACTAAAGTCTAAATACTTTGTTACGGAACTACCGCAAGGTCATTTCATTTCACGCGACGAATCTAAACTTTCACGATGCCGCTAATGTTGTGTGCCCCTTAAAATTCGGCCCCCGCATGTGGGCAGGATGTGAGGTCTTGCGCAATATATACTTTGTGGCGTAAACGTAAGTGTATACGCATTCACCACTGTGAAAAATTGGCTACGAGGATCGCTTAATCACCCAAAGGTCGCGTGTACTATCTCGCCCATGGCAGTCGCATTTCGATGGAGGTGAAATGTTAGAAGCCAGTAGAGGACCAGACGGAAAAACTTACGGGCCCTCCACTAAGGCGTCTATTAACTAGGTTGATGTTTTGGGACGTAAAACACCTAATATTTTTATCAGATTTATATCCGCAAGTCACGTATTGAGGGATGAGATGAGGCTAGCGTGAAACAGTTATTCTACTTCGACCTAATTGAATTTTACGAGTCATTCTCAAAATAAAACCTTTATAACCTAGAGATTATCGGCCTTTTCACTTAGAGCACAAAGCAGCAAATCACGTTGTGTATGTAAATTTTACGAATATAAATGGAACCCTGCTGGCCTCAACGCATACTTTGGACGAGTGCTGAATGCTTTCCACGCGTTTACAGACAAAAAAGACAAATGCTGTTCAGTAAACCTATCCCACCACAAAAGAGGTGCTTACTAGTAACGATATTATAGCAACAAGACCGAAAACAGTTTAGATCACTACGAATACATTCTGCACGGGACGCACTCTAATGCTTTCTACAAATCGCAGCAGCTGCAATTTGAACACTGCGGTTGCATTGGCTGATGCTCTTTATAGGACAAGTTGGCCCAAGTAGGATCGTCGTTGAAATGGAGGACTTGCCAAAGCGCCATGGTCGTCAGTGGCGCAGACAGCAAAAAGGAGGAAAACTACGTAACCACCTACCGAGAAGGACACTGCAGCTCTAGCCGGAGCAATTGCTGCAGATCCCAACAGCCTTTCATGTGCACATGAATAAATGTTGATGCTGTCGACCTAATGGCGGCTTCGACATTTGCGTCATGCAAGCATAAGGATGACGACGTCTCTTATGACCCGTGTGGCCAGGAATTGTGGGGTTTGTGAAGAAGTTTAGATTGCAAAAGTGAGTGGCTTTTTGAAATTCGGCGCTCACCTGTTACCCGAGGAGTGCTATGGCTCCTCGGCTAAGTAGAAAAAGATGTGTCGCTGAGGAAGCGTGCACAAGCCACGATCTGAAATTCATCGGCAATGAGTGGTGTAATTAGGATCCACTACAAAAATAAATTTTGAAAGTGCGTCAACACCATAGGTATATAAAGAAATAACTAAGTAAGGAAATTTTACGGTGAATCTGAGGCTTTGTAAACATTATTTACAACGCACAGAAGGTATATAATTGTCCATTCATTGTAATGCAGTAGAAATAAGAGCCAGAGGAAAAGTGCATGAGTGCGTGATAGCCGCGATTATCGTAATTCGCAACTACGCTCGCTTGTGATCGCCACGCAAGAAAAAGAGAGACTCCATAAAGAAGAGGAAGAAAATAAACAGGCGTCATTTTTTCCTCGCGTTATAGGGACACTGCTCAGCGCTTTCAGGGGTAGGAAGAGGGATGTCAAGTCGACAGAAAGAAAAAGGGGTGAGTAAATGACAAGAGAGTATCTTGTTAGTCCAAGCAGCAAAGGGCGAAGCCAATGCGCTAGTTCATACGAGATTGATGTCTGCAGGAGCCGCAAATTCGAGAAAGGCTCATCGGGCTGGTGTGAGAGACCAGGCACAAAAAAGGAACTCGTCCACGGTAGTAACATGTAACAGTTGTGAAGAGACCGAGCAGGTGGTAGCGGTGAGCCATCTCGCATTGTTGACCGGGCAGAGCAGGGTAGGAACAAATTATGAGCTCCCGCGTTTCTTCGGCACGCAGGGCATGAAGAGTGACCCGTGGCGCAAAACAGCTATTAGTTCTACTTTGTTTGATTTTCTTGTTAATAGGAGTTGCAGCGCAAGCGCGACACTGCTAGAAGAAAAGCGTAGGGAAGGCGAGAAACGGAAGGCAAAGAGGCGTTGCTGAGAGGATTCGTGCTTTTCCTCTTTGCCTTCTGTTCCTCACGTGCCATACGCTTCTATTCAAGCACTTTCATGCTTGCACTGCCACCCACATTACCATGACGCGTTGTGCACAAGCGTGCAGCAAGCTAGGCACTGCCCTTCCGAGGGAGGAGCAGCAGGCACTGCTGCCATCTCTTGAGGTCAGTGTTTGTTAGGGCCGGTGGTGGATCACCACTTGGAAACCGCATGTGACGGTGAGCCGTCGGTAGCAGCCGCCGCAGGCATTGTCGGGGCTATTTTAACAGAGATACCACTGCGGCCGCGTCGGGCTTGGCGTTCTCAGCTATTCTACTGTGGGAGGAAAGCTAGTGAAAGGACACTTGCTCTTTACTAGCTCTGATTGTGGTTGGCTTGGCGTGCAGCAGTGCCACAGTAAGCCTTTGTTTAATTGGTTGCAACAGCGCTCTGTAGGGCTAGTCGGAAGTCGCAGAGGATTGGCATGACCTGCTGCGGTGCTGTAGCAGCAGGGCAGTCAGCTGCCAAATAAACGCCAGCCCAGTCTGCTGCCATGGATATTGCGTGGAAGGTAAAGAGGCACTGAATGATTGTCCGAAACGTTGGTATCGCACAAGCAGTCACATCTGAGAGGGGGCTGTCTCAGACAGATCAATCTATATAAGAAGGAGGTGACCCCGCGGGATGTTGTGGATTTTCACCAAGGCTTACAAGCCCCGTGTCTTGAACAGAAACGTTCTCTGAACAGTGCCTTGCAACGTAACACTTCAAAGAAATCATCATGCTTTCGCGCGTTTTTTTTTACTGAAAAGTTTGCCTTGCAGCTGAATGTAAGTCCAAAACAATGTAGATTTTTCCAGCATGCGTACCATGACTCTTACTCTTCAGCAGCGCTCAACATGCACGTGTTTTGTAACAGTGCGCGTTCAATGTCCGAAGCCGTAACCAAGGTACTGCCTCGGAGCGAGATCCATTGTTCGTAAACGCCCTTGTCGCTCCTGTATGTCACACACTTTTGACACTTCGTGCGTGCTGCGCTCAGAGTATTGTCTGAATTAACAGGGCTAGCAGCGAAACGTGACCAAATTACAGAGTTTGGTGTTACGAAAGAATACATATGCTAAACGGGGCCAGTATGCATATCACGTTATAAGACTTTACGAAAACATGGATTCTGAATAAGAGGTTTAGTGTACTCTGTTTTTTACTGCTTTGCAGTCATGCGTCTTATTCCTCGTCTACTGCAGTCGTATAAAAATTTAGTCCATCAACCCTGTCGTAATATTTTTTTCACTTTTGCATTGACCAAACAGACGTGTTTCGCACGTTTGGTGTCGTATACTACTTTCTGTATAAAAAGATGGCAGATCCCACGTACAGTGGGAATCGATGATATGCGAAGCACGAATGAGAAATGTTGATATGTTGCTTCAAAGTCAGCACAATGTTATGAGGTGCATGTGAATGATGCCTCCTTGAATTCCGTGTCATGATTATCATGTTTGGATGTGTCGTTTACTTTCGTCATCCGTTCACGTCACGTGATACCAAATTTAGTATATGTGCAGCTAGCGTAACGGCCATGAGCACGCCACAAGCATGGCATGTTGTTATGTTTTTGCATAACACGTGTGTCAGGATTATCATCTTTGCACCAGTCAAATGTTTCTTCATCCATGAACGTCACGTAATACGAAATTTGGTATATTCTAGTTAGCAAAACGGCCGCGAGCGCATCATCAAGGGCCCAATATACTCCAATGTAGCGTTTACGCGCACGCACGCTGGGCACAACGGTGCTACGTTACGAAACGCGAGCACTCTGACGCCAGGTGCGATCAGCACCCGTCGGCGCGGCCCGATGGCAACCGGCGCGAAATGCGACATGCTGCATTTAGCGCCGATGCGTTACCCAGACAACACTGCAGGACCATGTGGCAGCATAAGCAGGACCAGCGCCTGGCGTGGCAACGCGACGAAATTAATGCCGGTGAGCAGACGCACCGCGTCACGTCGAAATGTATTGCCGCCTTGACGGTGGCTTGTAGTCATGTTATCACAAACACGCATCTCATGACACGCATCTCAAGATTATCATGTTTGCACCTGTACCAGTCACAGTCACATACCTTTGTCATCCAGTGGCGGCACGTGTTAGCAAATTTGACAAGTGTAAAGCTAGTGAAACGGCTGCTAGCGCACCATCAGTGTGGCATGCAGTCATGTTGTTACATGAAACGCATGTCGTGATTATCACGTTTGAATGTGTCATTTACCTATGTCATCCGTTCTCGTGACGTAATACTGAGTTTGGTACATGTGGAGCTAGTGACATGGCGGCGAGCGAATCATAGGCGTAGCATGTAGTCATGTTGTTACATGACACGCATCTCATTTTTATCATGTTTGCACCAGTATCATACCTTCGTCATCCATTCACGTGCCGTAATACAAAATTTGGTATTAGCGAAGCTAACGAAACGGCCACCAGCGCATCATGAGCGTGGCATCTAATCATGCTGTTACATGACAGGCATCTCATGATTATCACGTTTGCACCAGTCACATACCTTCGTCCTCCATTCATGTACTGCAATACCAAATTTGGTATATGTGAAGATAACGAAACGGCCGAGAGCGCATCGTGAGCATGGCGGGTAGCCATGCTCTCAAATGACACGCATGTCATGATTTTCATGTTAGGATCTGTCGCTTGTGTTCGCCCTGCAATCGTGCAATACCCTACCAGTTTTAGAACATGCCATGCGAATGTGACCACCGCAAGAGCTGCAGGAATCTGAAATGTGAGTCATGACATTCGTGACATAAATGACACGATTTTCATGTTATGACTTGTAAAATATGTTCTTCAAACAGTCATGGTATGCCATACCAAGTTTGGTGCCGGTACCATTATCGAGACGGCCAAGAGAGCTGTAAGTCGTAGGCGGCTAGATAGATAGATAGATAGATAGATAGATAGATAGATAGATAGATATATAGAGAGATAAATAGATAGATAGATAGATAGATAGATAGATAGATAGATACGCTCAAAATCACCGATGTTCGCTAAGAAATGCTTGGCATTTAAAACAGCCGTGCACCCTCGAGTCCTTATGTTTTCGTCTAGGCAGCCTTTAAACCGTAGATACTGGTAAGTTCAAGGAAGCATGAATGGGGCGGTAAAAATAACGTTGAAAGTAGAAGGCACAGCGTTCCTCATGTTTTTTTTTCACCCTCAATCAACGAATGTACACTAAATAAAAAAATGAAGTGACAGAAATAATGTAGCCACGAATACCGAGAAAGCGCGAAGATGCTGGCAAACTGTTCATAGCGCAAAATTATTAGGCTAATTAAAAAGCATTTTCCTGACCGCAAGGAGAAGTTGCTGTAAGTTTATGTTTTTCAACTTGAAAGAAAGTTTTAAATGCCTATGACAACATAGTTTTTGCGTTTAGTGGTTACGTCGAACCTTTTTTGCATCTAAACCGAGAAGGCTTTGTCCACATGCTCATGTATGCTGCATCCCTGCTTTTACTTCATTTAGGTTTAATTCTGGAATTTTTCATTTCTTTACACACACAGATAGCTGTCAGAATTTCTCACATATTCGACCTCATCCACTGCCTTTGAGGCTCTATAGAGGTGAGAAACTGTTCTTTAGCACCACAAAGCACTCGGTGGCCGCTGAGTTCAGCTGGGTTCCAGCCGCGGGTCCGCTGGGTTCGCTGGGTTCTAGCCGACTATTCTACCATTGAGCTACTCCAGCGCTGGTGATTTGTTGTCAAACTTGCCTTAGGTAGGCTTGATGTCAGGAAAGCAATCGTGTTAATACAACTTATCAAGTGTTTTACAACAGCGAACGAACAACCAGTCGTTGCAAAATGTGATTAGCGTCACGAGTGTGCCGTTCAATTACAAAAGATTGAACCCCATTACAAAAGCTTGTTCTTGTTTCCCTATTAACTGTGGCGCACACCCACTTCAGCTAATTACTCATCATCGTCAGCAAACTTCACGAAAAATTGGCATAAAATTCCCAGAGTGTGTTTAGCGGATATCACGCTTCTCCGAAGAATAACGAAATATAGCATAGCCAATGCCGGTCTTCTACCCAAAAGTTTATTAATAATGCCCTAGTGGGTACCAAGCAAGTGTGCTTGCAGTAGTTACCCATTGAGTGTTTTGAAAAGGTTCTGAAAGGCCGCTCTTTTAGCTTTTGCTGTGACTGTGCTGTGCTTGCCACGCAGGCCTGGCATTTATTTTTTTTAACAATATCGTTCTCACATGCCACATCACGTGCACTCGAGCATTAGGTTAATATAATAACGCAAAAAACATTATGTATAATAAACTGGGCTGGCACACAGCGGACCCGGGTTCCAGCCCCTTTGTGCCTTTGGTGCTAGGTCATGCCTGCCAAAGGCAAGTTTGACATGAAGTTACAAGCACCGGCGTAACTCAGTGGTAGATGGGGCTGGCACCCAGCGGACGCGGATTCAAGCACCACTGTTTTATTGGTGCAAGGATTCTTTTCTAATTTCGCGCGATGTGGTTAAAGACGCCGGTGGCGGTGGCGGCGGTGACGGAAAACATGCAACTTCGATTGACCCGAGTGGAGATCTAATAACAGCTTTCGCTGTAAAACTGAACTGGCCCGGTATTGCAAATATTATCAGTAAAAATGAAGAGCAAGACTCCTTATTTGTCGACGGCTTGTTTCATCCAAGAATAGAAAAAATTGTGAAATGAGGAGTTCACAGATTTTTGACACTGACTACTGCATGAGAATTCTTAACCATATACTTGATTTCGGGGATACTTTCTTCTTGTTATTCGATTTTCCCAGGAATATATTCAGTTGGTTGATTTAAAGCACAATTGTAGTAGATTACTTTTTCGCAAATTCAAACCACGACAGCTGGTTTATGATTTAGTTAAACAGAAAGGGACGGGGTGAACTTTCTTGCTGAAATTATTCCATATTCTTTGGCGAAAGCGTTGCGACGTGAAGTCGGGTGCTACTCAGGGCTCCGTTTTGGGCCCATTGTTTTTCTAGCATTGTCTATTTTGAGTGTGCTGGTAAATAAAACTTAAAAATATTGCAGCCACTAGCGATCACGGACATGTTGTCGTCTCCTTTACGTACATGTTTCATAGCGCTGAATATGTTTTTAAGTGATACGGTCAATTTATAATATTGACAAACCCCGTACTTGTATAGTTACAATAGATTAGTCGATGAAATTGTTTTTATTACTGTTAAATAAGTAATCAGCATCATACTTATATTGTTCAGTGAAACTTAGATAACTTATCAAATTGATCACTTCATAACTTTGTCATATCCCACTAAAGGCTAGGTTGAGACTTCAACGCATCGCTGTTATTCACACACTTCTTTCGTCTATGCTATCAATACCATTAACCTTGAGCTACCTCAAGCTAACGTCACACAAATGGGTCAAAAGTCAGGTCCTCAATAACCTATCTTCGCATGCGGAACATTGAATACATCCCTAAAAATGCACAGATAATTTTGTACTTCGTACGTAGAACTTTTCCTGAGGCCCCATGTCATTTTAAATTACTGAAGTCCGGAATGATAGCTAGAGTCAAGCTCGGGTATGCTTCTTCTGTTTTAAGACTTCAATCATAAATCTATAAGAACTATCATGAAGTCAGTTTAAAATCGTCCAGTGTATTTTATTATAGAGAACTATTTCTTTACAGCTTGCGTTTACGAAATGAAATTGGACCCTAGAATACCAATTGAAAACTCGAAGAAAAAAGTGTTCATCTTTGTCTTTTTCAAATAAAAGATAATCTTTTAGTGTAATTCATCAAAACAAGGCCTCGTGTCACGACGTTCACACTTATGTTCCCATCTTGGTCGTCAATATGAAGGTTTCATTCTTCTCTGCCCCTTTAAATTTTTTTTTTTCAGATTCCTTTCTGAAAAAATCAGAGCCGAGTGGATCTGCCTTCAGACCCTCATTGTCTGTGACTTGAGTATGTAATAACTTAGTTTGGTTTGAACATGTATTCTCCATAACTTCTTGGATTTTCAAATTGTATTTTACCACATTTACGTACCAACCACTGACTGTACTGCCTTTATGCGTCATAATAATAAAACAAATAAATGAATAAATAAGCTAACTTCTACCTGAACTATGAATTGTACAGTTCGACAGTCAAAACGAAGGACTTAACCAAACACTGGGATGTCCTTTAGGCGCTTAGGAACTTGCCATTGTACTGTAAAAGTCGTAATTTCCTTTCACACTCCACACATGCGCATTTTCCATGGATTCCAGTGTTCCATCACTGCCATAAGTTGCAACTGAACTGCATATTTATACCTTTGCTGTTGAGCTTTTGGTGGAAGTAATTGTGATATATTAAAGCTATCGTCTAGAAATATGATATCATCCCTCCTTGAATGAAGGAGATGCGGCAGTCACGTGTTGCGTGCATATTCGTCGCGTTTAAGCAGAGGACTAAAAAGCTCACCAAGTACAACGGGAGCTGTGTGTCGCATCTGTTGGTTTCGCTGCAGTCCGAAACGTTTTGCTTAATTTCCATTTGCGTCCTCAAGCAGTCTGCGTGCGTGTGGCTTATGGAACACACGGGTGCTAAAAACTGAGGCAACTTCCCTGAAGCACACGCATAATCATGATTGAAGCGATTGACTATTGGCGATATTTGAAATAGGAGCAGGCAACTTGAAGTGAGGTTTTTGAAGACAAGGACACGCACATATACCAGAGTGAAAGTTCATTCAAAATGCAAAGGTATATATATATATATATATATATATATATATATATATATATATATATATATATATATATGCCTCACCTCGGTGGTCTAATGGCTGAGGCGCTCGGCTGCTGCCCCGTAAGTCGCGGGATCGCAACTCGATGCAGCGGTGAATTTCCGATGAAGGCGGAAATGTTGTAGGCCCGCGTGCTCAGATTTGGGGGCACGTTAAACAACCCCACGTGGTCGAAACTTCCGAAGCCCTTCCGCACGGCATCTCTTATAATCATAGTGTGGTTTTGGGAAGATAAACCCCACATATCCATTCACATATATATATAAATATAATATATATATATATATATATATATATATATATATATGTGTGTGTGTGTGTGTGTGTGTGTGTGTGTGTTGCAGTAAATCCTTCGTGAGAACACAAACACTGGAGGATTGTATTTCAACAGTTACAACCACAGTTTGGCCTTCACAGGAATGAGAGCACATGTTGTTCGGTCGGATATTTATATTAGCTTGTGCGAAAAAACTTGAAAGTCAGAACGACACAAAAGAGAAGTAGGGAAAAAAGAAGAAGGGAGGGGTGAAGAGAAGAGAAAACTGACAAAGCTGAAAAATTTCCGACCGTTACAATGTTATGGAAGTGGCCCCGTGAGTGTTTTTTTATTTTAAAGATAGATTGTGTTCAGTGTGTTTGTGTGGCGGTCTCTGTAGTACAGATCGTAGACGGCTAAAGTAAGTCTCGCATGTCACAGAAACTTTTTTACCAAAGCCAATAACCGGTGGCCTGGCTGTGGTGGGACTGTCGGTTGACGTCTGTCTTTTAAGTTTCCTACTTGTTCCGTCCCAGGCATGACGTCTCACTCACCACGCTGAAAGTGGGCACTCGGAGGCTGAGGGAGGGCAGTAGCAAACAGACCCTCTTCTCACTTTTAACAAGGTCTGTGAGCACTATCAGCTAGGCCGTCGGAAGATTTCGCTTCTATACCCACACCTAAGCAGAACGTAGGCGATCACCCTGCGAATGTTACAAACTAACACATATCCATCTTTGTTTATTTGGTTGAAATTCATAGACGGAATAGGCCCGCGCTGTTCGCTCTGTGGTCATCTGCGGTGCACTCTTCAACACATGCTAGGGCAGTGCCACGACTTGTGTGGGGTTATGGGGTCTCATCCTACTGAGGAAGACTGCATTCAGCTCATCAGCAGCTGCGCAAAGGACCAGCAGCTAAGGGCTGTCCAGAGAGCCCGCGAAGTCGTCGAAAGCCTGAACCTCCCGGCGCCATCGTGGTGGGACCCCCCACACAGAACCCCCTCGTGGGGGAATTCTCGTATTCTCAGGACCAAATAAATTTCTTTGACTGACTGACTGACTGACTGACTTCCGCATGAAACTACGTTCCAATTGTGTGAGTCTGCGCGTGCACAAAAGGTTTCAAAGGAGCTGTCTCGCTTCGCGGGGCCACTGCTTGGTGTAACCAGAGGAAGGGAATGGGTGCTTAAAGTGAATATTTGTTCTGAGAGTCCGCCTTCGGGAACTCTTAGTTGTGTATGTGGTGTGTGTACGTGCGGTGTCGAATGAAACAAATTCTTGCAATGCTCTAGGTCGGACGGTCTGTTGGAAACACCGTGTAATGGAAAATAATCGAACCTTCCTTCGTCTGTGCATCATTGGCTTTAGACACACTGTTGAACCACATCGAATATGCTTGCATAGTCTTCCTAGACCACGTGCCTAATGGAAGACTCCTTCGAAACGAAGCATATAAGAGGACGCATATTCAGCACTAAACAAACGTGCGAAAATATACTCATTCTACTAAGCAAACAGGAACAATATGTAAGATCCCGAAATGAAGACGGCGATGGGAAGCGAGACGTGCAGACATGTCAGGCAATGCGGGTGCATAATATTCAGCTGTGAGAAATCGATCTGGCAAACACGGCATTCACTTTCGTTTCTGTAAAAAAGGTTTCTCTGAGTTCGCTTTTTCCGCGCATCGAAAATGTTTCGCAAGGGGCTAGAAGCATGATATGCAATGTTTGATATGGATTTTCTATGGCATCAAACCAGCTTTAGCTCTGTTCACATATTGCATACGGCTTTTGTTTTATGTAATTTGTTTCTGTTTTGATTCGAAAAATTATGCCGATTCTGGTTCGCATTTCCTGTTAATAGGTCAGTCTATTATCGAAATTCAGGAAGCAAGTTAAAATGAAGATTGCCAACATTTATATTAAAATGTCTGCGCTTGGACATAGCCATTCAACCAGTAAGAACCAATCGAAGCAGTCAGCAGCTACACTAAACAATAACGACTACCAGTTTCCATAGACAAACATCTACTACTGAAGTAATTCAGTTCCTTATGTCATTGTCACAATGCTTCTAAACCTTGCGCTAGTGATTGAAAATATGTCCACAGAGAGGTAGATGTCACAAAAAAGTTTGACTAATAATTTAATAATATGGGCATTGGGTCAGCAAATTGTGAGTGTTTTGAAGAATTCCTTGAACTCATTTTTAAATTGATGTTGTAGAAAGCACTGTTGTGCACAAACAAGACACATTTTCTCATTAAATTTTGAACAGATTGTTCATGGAACACACATGTTTACAATTAGCTATAAATCTAATAAATCACAGTAACACGCAGAACAATAAGCTCATAAATAATGCGGTCATTTTTCTGTTGAAGATGGGCAAACAGAAGCTATCAAGCGCTCACTCCTTCGTCAGCATTCTCAGAAAATGCACTCGACCAGTACCTATATTATTCTAGTTGTAAAAAATTGCTGTGATTACCATTCTAATTTATTTTTGTGCTTGTTAAAAATAAGCTTGCGATGCACACAGAGTACGTTAGGAAGACAGAGCATGGAAGCAGTGTCAGTAGTTGTTGCAAGAACAAAAAGTAAAGCACCAAACTAGACTGCAGCCGCCTATAGACTAAATTTCCTCTGAAAGAATGACGTCCTCCTGTCTTCTCAGCATCACCTTATCTAGCGCACAATGAGAAAAAAAGACAAAAACAATGCATGTTTCTACGTATCACCAACGACTACTTATTGCACTTCACACGGTTGTCTCAGTGTCATCATCATGAGCGTACGGAGCAAGCCATCTCATGGCCATCCTCTTGGGAACGCCGCTAAACAAACTTCTCTTACGATGCTCGTAAG
Source organism: Rhipicephalus annulatus (assembly GCA_013436015.1). Classification (NCBI taxonomy): domain Eukaryota; kingdom Metazoa; phylum Arthropoda; class Arachnida; order Ixodida; family Ixodidae; genus Rhipicephalus; species Rhipicephalus annulatus. The sequence continues at coordinate 22,827 of WOVY01002134.1, forward strand.
TGGCAGAATATACTTTCTGCTCTAACGACATGGTACTTCTGAAATGGCTGCTTAATAAATGTCTCAATTTGGTAATATTCTGCGCTTTTTGGTAGAGTAGTAGCAGAAATTAATAATATGTTTTAGCACGCCATAAAGCCCGTTTTTTATAGGCGTGCCGTGAGAAGCCGCCTTACTTCTTGTGCTGTGTGTGGGACAGTACGTCGTGTATACAGAATAGCGGAATGAAAACAACGAATCTATTTTGGCACGTCGCAAACGAGAAGTCCTAGTTCGCATTTAATCAGGTGGTCGCATGGTTGTAGGTATTTTTGCAATGAATTTCTTTAAAAAGAGGTCATTACGCTTTTCCAGTTTATTGTTATTTGGTAGCATTTTTCTACACGTTCTTTGGTTCTTACTCCTACACAAATGACACAATCTAAGAAAATTATAGTCCTACAAAAAGAAATATTAGCAGAACAGGGGAAAAAGCTGGATAACAAAGTTAATTTTCATTTCCTATAGGATGAACCTAATGAGACAAAAATGTGAAAACAGTGATTAGATATTTTCATTCTACTCGTTACCGTAAACATCAATGCAGAAACTTTTCCTTGGGCTCAAGGTTTGTGCCACATAAATATGACCTTGTTGTCATCATCATCATCAGCCTGACTACGTCCACTGCAGGAAAAAGGCCTCTCCCATGTTCCGCCAATTAACCAGGTCCTGTGCTTGCTGCTGCCAATTTATAACCGCAAACTTCTTAATCTCTTCTGCCCACCTTACCTTCTGTCTCCCCCTAACCTGCTTGCCTTCTCTGGGAATCCAGTTAGTTACCCTTAATGACCAGTGGTTCTCCTGTCTACGCGCTACATGGCCAGCCCATGTCCATTGTTTTTCTTGATTTCATCTACGATATCCTTAACCCCCGTTTGTTCCCTAATACACTCTGCTCTATTCTTGTCCTATAAGGTTACACCTTCCATTTTTCTTTTCATTGCTCACTGCATCATCCTCAATTTAAGCTGAACCCTCTTTGCAAGGCACTAGCTTTCTGCTCCATTGCTAAGTACCGGCAAGGTACAGCTGTTATATACCTTCTTCTTGAGAGATAGTGGCAATCTACCTGTCATAATCTGAGAGTGCTTGCCAAGTGTGCTCCACACCATTCTTATTTTTCTAGTTACTTCAATCTCGTGGTTAGGCTCCGCGGTAATTACCTGCCCTAAGTTGACGTAGTTTTTTACAACTTCAAGTGCACTATTACCTATCTCGAAGCACTGCTATTTTCTGAGGATGTTGTACATTACTTTCGTTTTCTGCAGATTAATTTTAAGACCCACCTTTCTGCTCTTATTGTCTAATTCCTTAATCATGAGTTGCAATTCGTCCCTTGAGTTACTCAGCAATGCAATGTCATCAGCGAAGCGCAGGTTACTAAGGTACTCTCCATTAACTCTTATTCCTTAACTGTTCCCATTCTAGGCTTCTGAAAACCTTTTGTAAGCACGCGATAAATAACATTGGGGAGATTGTGTCCGTCTGCCTTACACCCTTCTTGATTGGTATTCTGCTGCTTTCTTTATGGAGCACTATGGTAGCAGTTGATTTCCTGAAGATTTCTTCAGGGATGTTTATAGATACTTTGTGTACGCTCTGATTCCGCAGTCTTTGCATGACGGCTGATAATTCTACTGAATCAAACGCCTTCTCGTAATCTATGAAGGCTATGTATAGTGCTTGGTTATATTCTGAGCATTTTTCTATTACCTGATTGATAGTATGAATGTGGTCGAATGTTTAGTAGCCTGTTCAAAATCTTGATTGTTTCTTTGGTTGATTGAATTCTAATGTTTTCTTTACTCTGTTAACAATTACCTTTGTAAATGGCTTGTATACTACCGAGAGCAAGCTGATCGGCTGTAATTCTTTAAGTCCTTGTCATCTCCTTTCTTATGTATTAAGATGATGTTAGTGTTCTTCCAAGACTCTGGTACTCTTCCCATCAGGAGACACCTCGTAAACAGGGTCGCTAGTTTTTCCAACACAATCTGTCCTCCATCTTTCAGCAGATCTGATGTTACCTCATCCTCACCAGCAGCTTTGCCTCTTTGCATGCTCTCCAAAGCTTTTTTGACTTCTGTCATTACTGGTCGGGTATGTATTAAGATGATGTTAGCGTTCTTCCAAGACTCTGGTACTCTTCCCATCAGGAGACACCTCGTAAACAGGGTGGCTAGGTTTTCTAACACAATCTGTCTTCCATCTTTGAGCAGATCTGATGTTACCTCATCCTCACCAGCAGCTTTGCCTCTTTGCATTCTCTCCAAAGCCTTTTTGACTTCTATCATTACTGGTCGGGTGTCATCTGGGTTACTGCTAGTTCTTATAGTATCAAAGTCGTGGTTGTCCCGGCTACTGTACAGATCTCTGTAAAACTCCTCCGCTATTTTAACTATCCTATTCATATTGGTAGTAATCTTGCCTTCTTTGACCCTTAGTGCATACATCCGATTTTGTCCTATCCCAAGTTTCCTCTTCAGTGCTTTGATGCTTCCTCCTTTTTTCAGAGCGTGTTCAATTCTCTTCATGTTATACCTTCCTACATCGGATACCTTACGCCCATTATTCAACTTTGAAAGCTCTGCCAGTTCTATTTTTTGTTGTACTTGAGACTTTTATAATTTGACGCTTCTTAATGCGATTCTCCGTTTTTTGGGAAAGCTTGCCAGTGTCCTGTCTAACTACCCTGCCTCCAGCTTTCACTGCACACTCCGTAATGATACTCGTCAGATTATCATTCATTGTATCTACGCTAAGGTTGCTTTCTTCACTAAGAGCCGAGTACCTGTTCTGAAGCAAGAGTCTGAATTCCTGTACTTTCCCTCTCAGTTCTAGCTCATTGATTGGTTTCTTGCGTATCGTTTCTGTCGTTCCTTCCTCAAGTCTACTGTACCGTTCCATGGTCACTGTATTGTACCTTGCAACCACTTTCACATCTTGCACCATGCCTGGGTGTGCACTCAATCAAAAAGTCTATTTCGATCTTATTTTAGCCATTAGGGCTCCTCCATGTCCTCTTGCGGTTTCCTCGTTTTCGGTAGAAGGTATTCACAATCCGTAAAATATTGCGTTCTGCGAATTCTATTAGTAGCTCACCTTTGGCGTTTCTAGTACCGATGCCGTATTCTCCTACTGCCTGGTCTCCAGCCTGCTTCTTCCCTACCTTTGCATTGAAGTCTCCCATCAGTATAGTATACTGTGTTTTTACCTTACTCATTGCCAATTCTACGTCATCATTGACGCTTTCAACTGAAGCGTCATCATGGCTTGATGTAGGCGCGTAAGCCTGTGCCACCTTCATCTTGTATCTTTTATTCAGTTTAATTACGATACCTACCACCCTTTCAATAATGCTATAGTATTCCTCTAGGTTGCCAGCTATGTTTCTGTGAATTAAAAGCTCCACTCTCAGTTCTCCTCTGTCAGTCAAGCCCCTATATCAAAGGACGTGCACATTCTGTAGCACCGTATAGGCCTCATTTGTCCGCCTAACCTCACTGAGCTTTATTATTACCCATTTAACACCCTCTAGCTCCTCGAATAGTACAGCTAAACTTCCCTCACTAGTTATGGTTCTAGCATTAAACGTTGCCAAGTTCAGGCTCCAATGGCGGCCGGTCCGGATCCAGAGATTCTTAGCACCCTCTGCTGCGTTGCAGATCTGACCACCGTCGTGGTCAGTTGCTTCACAGCTGCAGGAGACTGAGGGCCGTGAGTTATTTGACGTATGCATGTGGGAGGTAGTGGCCAGATGCTTTACCAGGGTGGCCAGTTTTTCTCTGGTGAGGGAGTGCGTTCCCGGCGATGGTTACCGGTGAGGCCGCACCCCAGGCCTCTTAATGCAGTTCCATCACAGCGCGGATTTTTTTTTTATCCGGTTGGCAACTGCGCGGCATCGGGATTTGAACCACGGGCCTTTTGCATGCGAGGAGGATGCTCTAACCGCTACGCTTTCGCTGCTTGTTGTAACACTTGCTAAGTTTATTTAAAAAAATAATGAAGCCACCAGCTGTATCATCTTGTGAAAAGAGACTCTACGACGAAAATACGATGTTTTCAGTTGTTGTAGAAAAAAAAAACTTCAGTTCACTAAATGGACCCTAAGACAGTTCTCCTAGGCTCAGTCCTTACGCTCACGCATTGAATTCACACAGACCAAGGGCTCTATTGCTCCGAGACTCCTTGCAGATCAAGCTTGGTCAGTCGTTTTGCGCTATTGTTATCTTTATTGAACATTTGCACTTCGCTGAAATATTTAATGACTGAAATATAGATATGTTCTCACACCTCTTCTTCGCCTCTTTTTTGCCATTTCGACGCGGAATTGCACTGGAACTTCATGGCTTTCAACTTCGTCAGCCAAGCATTGTGGGGTGATTAGTTTGCGAATTGCGATCGCTTGTTATTTTTCAAATGATGATATCAATCAAACATAATTCTTTAACGTGTTTGATAAGAGATTGATTTGAACATTCTTCCACTTTTCCTTAACACATTTCCTTAAAAAAGTAAGAATTTTAAATTTAGAAACAACAAGACATTATTAGTTATTTTTGCTACAGTAGGTGTTTCACGTGACTCGTGCAGACGTACAAATTGCGTTAAGATACTCTGGCTGCCTACCATTGCAAACAAAGAAATAAACACAATAACATAATTTTAGTTGTCATGCTGCATATTATGCCTTGATATACTTGCATGTTGTGTTAGTTGCCCTGAATATTTATAGAGGCCAAATACCGAACTACCTATTTTTTTAGAAAACGCGCTCACTCAATAATTGTACTCTCCTTCCCTTTGTGGCAGGTACTTACATGGCCGTGTTTTGAGGATTACAAGTCATAGGACATCATAAACCAATCGTGAATTTCATATCACTTGAGCTGGAACGTGAAAAAAGTTAAAGGTACCATCCCATTAAAAGCTGCATATTCATAGTGGCTGTGTATTTCGAATAATTGGCGCCTTATTTCAACTAGTTTAAAGCTGCCGAAGGTTAGGTGTTAAACGTTTTAGTATTTTACACGCCGTGGACGATTTCATGAATAAAATGCAGTTTACACACGTGAGCAGGCATGTTTCTCTGCTGGAATAGCATGGAAGGTGTAATCATTGCGCCATTGTACACGTCTTTCATTGCTTGCTGAAGATAGTCGGTGTTACACAATGTTTTGCTTGCCTTAAGTATACTATTTGACAAATCTACACTAGACACGTGAAGCGGACACGTCGATTCATCACAGGTTCTACCTCAGGAAAGGTGCACACAGCCTCAAAATCCCTGTGTAGAATGCGCATATTTATCTACACGTTGCATGCCACACTCTGTCGATCAATTTTTGTTTAATGCATATAATTAAAAAAATCAAATAGGCACACTTTGTTCAGCCGATTACCAATTTTCGCAGACGCGCTACTCTAACCATGAGCGGTACGAAAAACAATTAGATAATAATTCAGAGCTTTTAAACTGGCACGTACTGTCTGTTTAAATGCTTACAGATAAAATGCAAAATCCATTTTGCTGGTACATGAAAGTTTCACTGCCTGTAGGCATATGTGCGTTTGTGCCGCACTTATCACCTCGATTGCACCAGGAACCTCCTCCTTCTTTACGACTGCGCGTACTAGCTGACTTCTGCAACATCTTTTCTCCATTTGATGATTGAAGGGGGTGGGGATGGAATTACGACTGTCTTGAGCAATGGCTTGTGATAGGCACGTCAGGTCGCTCCAAATCTGACAGGTCAAGCTGATGCTGCCTTTAATGAGCAGGCTAGGTGTTAGCCAAAATCAGAACTGTAAAGCAACGAAGCATGTGCATTACGTTGCCCTAAATTATGGCGTTTGAACTTCTGGGTATTGTACAGTCACTAGGAAACTGAATTTTGAACGAGAAAGCGATTTGGCGCCTTTGTTGCTGCATTCTGGCATTGTAAGAGCGCTACAAGGCAGGGTGACACACAGAAAAGATAGCCGTTCACACGCAGTGAATTTTGACTCACTTCTTTTGTCAGGCTATTTTCGGTGGATTTTTCGAATGACCTTCTAGCACAGCATACACCCTCTGTGTGTCAGAAAGCACCAGTTTTAGGATAAAGAGAACTGATGAGCCATGGTGGCTATATCGGTACGTGAGTAACGAGTCAATATATTGCAAATATATTTAGAAAATATATTTGCAAGAGTGGTTGCAGCCCTGGCCAGTCTGGCTCCGAGCTCGAGCAGCAAGCGACCTTCTTCCTCTTCGTCGGGTACACACGCACATTGACAGTATGCATTGCGGCAGCCTACGTGTAGCAGAACCCCTATCGACAAAGGCACCGCGTCGACGCATGTAGACGTCAACGTCATTGGGCGTGTAGGAGTGCTTCATGTGTGTGACGTGTATGATGTCGCTGGCCCGAGGAGTCTATAAAGATGACGAGACAGCAGGAGCAATTTCATAAGGGACGGGAGTCGCCGCACGAAACACTTTGGTCCTGTGTTCGAAGAGAGCAGTCTGTCAGACAGGCTAACGTGCCTGGTCGGAGACCATAGCAGAATCAACTAACCAGGCGAGAAGTGCAAATCGTGATGTAGTTGATCATACCGACGCCCTTGGATTTCTTGGGAAGTCAGATGGCGAGCACGAGTGGTTTCGCGTGCGTGGGCCAAAGAGTATTTAAAAATGCTGGAGTGGAAATGATTGCCCAGGAGTGAAGCCGTTCCTCTGGCAAGATGGCGGCTGTGGTGGCCACCTTGCAAGGGGAATGATGAAGAATCACCGTTCAGTAATTTTTGATATGTAGGGTCTAACGTCCCAAAACCACCATAAGATTATGAGAGACACCGTAGTGGAGGGCTCCAGAAATTTCGACCACCTGGGGTTCTTTAAGTGCGTCCAAATTTGAGCACACGGGCCTACAACAATTCCGCCTCCATCAGAAATGCAGCCTTTGCAGCTGGGATTCGATCCCGCGACCTGCGGGTCAGCATCCGTGTACCTTAGCCACTAGACCACCGCGGTGGGGCCGTTCAGTGATTTAAAAAGAGAAGTTTATTGTACACTCAACTTGTATGTACACAAAAGAAACATCAAAAACAAGTAAAGACAGTGAATACATCTTACAAATGAGCACAAAAATCTAATTGATCACTGGGTATTCGAATGTTACAAGTCAACGAAGCGCATCCCTCGCACGCCCAATGAGTTTAACGTGGGAACTTTTTCTGGTCACATAGCGCTCCAAGTGCGTCTTGCAGTTACTAGTTTTCCTTAGTGGGCTCTAATTGGAGGCAAAGTTCTTAAGAGATTCAGTCATCCATACTTGTTCTTGTGTGTTATTTCGTCGGGAACTATACTTTAATCTACAAATAACGTAGCATCTACATAACATATCAACACCACTTGATATTTAATTGGTCACTAATAGAAAAAAGCTTGTTTCCGCCATATTAGCAGTGGCAAAAGATGGCTTCCCTTCTGCTGGCAAGGCATCGCTTGAGCTTCCACTGCAGCAATTTTTCTTTAATCCTGCTTGGCGTGGGCGGCCAGGTTGATGGCGCCCAAGGCATATTCTGTGGTCATAGCTGCTGGCCACGGAATAACTGTACCAAGGGGAAACGTGGGTTCGCGGCCGAACAACAGCAAAAATGGGGAGTAGCCTGCTGTGTCATGGCACGTTAACTTGTACGCATATGTCATGCATGGTAGAGCGAGGTACCAGTCAGAGTGGTCGTAGGACACGTACTTTGAAAGCATGTCAGTTAGGTTCACTTCAGACGGTCCGTGAGGTCATTTGTTTGCGGATGTTAAGACGTAATGAGCTTGTGGCACGTTCCACATGAGTGTAGGATGTGCGCTATGACTCTCGATAGAAATGTGCGGCCTGAGTCCGTGAGCAGCTGAATGGAGCACCATGTAGCAAGATCACGTTATGTCTAAGAAAATCGGCGATATCTGTGGCCCAGCTTGTTGGAAGGGCGCGTGTGGTGGCGTAGCATATGGCGTAGTCAGTGGCCACAGCTATTCACCTATTGCTAGCAGAAGACAAGTGAAAAGGGCCAAGTAAACCCAAGCTGGCACGAAAAAAAGGTTAAGAAGGAATTTCGAGTGTTTCAAGGCGGCCAGCCAGAAGCGTCGACGGTATTTTACAGCGCTGACATTCCTCACACGTCAAGATGTGTCTTCTGACGGAGCGTGCGAGACCTGGCCAATTGAAGCGACGGTGGATCCGGTCATATGTGTAAGACATGTCGAGGTGACTGGCAGTATGGATGTCGTGAAGTTCATTGAGCACAGCCGAGCGGAAGTGTTTGGGTATAGAAAGCAGCAGAGATGGGCTGTCTGGATGGAAGTTACGCCGGTATATTGTACCATTTTGGAGCACGAACGCATGATGGGGTCGGTATATAGAGAGAAGTCGAGGCGCTCGATGATGGCCCGTAAGGCTGCATCACGGCGTTGCTCGTCGGCTATGCGGATCGGTTAGAAAATGGAGCACACGCAGGCTTCGTTGTCTGGTACGCTGGCTGGTAAACCAACTGGATAGCGAGAAAGACAATCAGCGTGCTCATGCTGGCGTCCAGACTTGTCTGTCACAGCAAAGGCATAATCTTGCCGTCACAGAGCCCAGCGACTAAGTCGACCAGTGGGAGCTTTCAAGGATGAAAGCAAGCAGACCGCGTGGTGGTCCGTGACGACGGAAAATTGTGTGCCATATAGATATACGTGCGGAACTTGGAGACCGCCCAGACGAGAGCAAGGCATTTGGGCTCCATGATCGAATAATTGCGCTCTGCAGGTGTAAGGAGGTGACTAGCAAAGGCGATAACGCGGTTGTGGCGCTCTTCGCGTTGGGCGAGAACGGCTCCAATACCGTCACCGCTGGCATCCGTTCGGACCTCAATTTGGGCGGATCGGTCGAAGTGGGTTAGGATAGGGGGCATCACAAAAAAGTGATGAGGCGAGAGAATGCTGCAGCTTGAGTGGACCCCCACGAAAATGGGATGCCTTTCTTTAGAATATTGGTAAGTGGTTGGTCTTTCACAAACTACCTGAAGTAGAAACATAGTCCCACAAAGCTACGGACATCTTTGGCGATTCGGGGTAGTGGGAAACACATGACGGCATGAATTTTCTCAGGGTCCAAACGCACACCAGATGCATTGAATAGTGACCGAACACTGCAATTGGTCGGCGGCTGAAGTGGCACTTGGAGGAGCTCAAATAGAGGCCAGCAATGCGGAAGACCTCGAGAATGGCCGACAGACGCTCAAGGTGGGTCTCAAATGCAGGTGAAAATACGAGGACGTCGTTAAGGTAACACAGGCATATCGACCATTTGAGCCCACGTAGCAGAGAGCCCATCGTACATTCGAACGTGGCTGGCACGTTGCATATACCGAAAGGCATAATCTTGAATTGGTACAATCCATCTGGAGTGACGATGACGGCCTTTGCTAAGTCTTTCTCGTCCACGACAATCTGCTAATAACCGAACCAAAGGTCGATAAATGAAAAGTAGCGTGCGCTATGGAGACAATGGAGAGCGTCAACAATACGGTGCAGAGGATGCATGTCCTCTTTTGTAATTTAATTTAGGTGCCGGTAATCGATGCAAAAACGCCATGTGTCGTCCTTCTTTTTACCTAGGACGACCGGTGACGCCAATGGGCTTCATGAGGGCTCAGTAATGCCTTAAGGTAACATCTTGTTAACCTCTGCATGAATAATCTGGTGCTCCGATGCGGACAGAGAATACGGTCGACGGAGAATGTGAGCAGCATCACCCGTGTTGATGCGGTACTTGAAAAGAGAAGTTTGGCCGAGCGGTCGATCATAAAGGTCGAAGATGTCGTGATAGGAAGCTGAAAGAAGAATTAGGGCGGCTGATTGCGCTGGGGGGACGTCAAGAGCAATCATAGGACGTATTGACTTGTGGCATCGTGTGGGTAACGAAGAAGATTAGTGCATACGTCGGCTGCGAAACTTGTGACGTGGTCATCGGTTAAGGATCGCAACGTGGCGATTAAGATGGATTCAGGGAGGACTTGCTTCGTGAAGCCGAAACTTATGACGAGTAGATTTTTCCGGTTGGCGGCTACAGTCAAGACGCAGTAATAGATGGTGACGTCATGAGCGAGTAGGACATCAGAAATCTGCGTGACGTTGTATTGCCCATCCAATACGGGTGAGGTCGTGGTGAATTTGGCAAATGTCAAGGCTTTAGGCGATAAGCGGAGGCAATCTGTGGCAGAGAGGCTGCGTTGAAGTTCAGGTTGAATGCCCGGCTGAAGAAGAAGGTCTAAGCAAATTTTACCAGCGGAACAGTCTATCAGAGATGAATAGGTCGACGGGAAGTCCACCCCTAAGATGAGGTCATGAGGACAGTTATGGAGCACCGGGAATAGGACAGGAACGTAGCGGTCGGCAATGCTTAGGCGAGCCGTACACATTCCGAGGACAGGAACAGTTCTGCCATCGACGACACGTACAGTTTCCGTAGCAGGAGGCGTCAGCACTTTTCTTGAGCGGTGACAATGATGAACAGTGACTATAGACGCAAGAGCGCCAGTGTCGACCAGTGCCGTCCACTTGCACATCGATAAGGTTCTTGCTCATAGCAAGCGTCAATAGAGGGTTTGGTTTAGACGGAGATGATGCAGCACTACGTCCAGGAGGTGCATAGTCTAGTTTTCCGTCGCGTACGATGAGAAGTTGGGTGGCGAGGAATGGCAGCGTGGCTGGGGCGACGGCGATCTACGGCGTTCAGGGGTCGGAGAACGAGCAGGAAGGCGGGTGTTAGGTGTGGCGAAAGCAGGATATGTATGGCTGGGCGAGTACCAGCGAAGGTCTTCATACGGGCAATAAGGTGCGAAAGACAGGTTCCTATGTGGTGGCGTCCAGAAAAAACGGTAGTAGCGGGAGACATGTCTAACGTGGTGGCACCAGAAGCATATCGGTTTGTAGTCGAGAATCCAGCGTTCCGAAGGGTTGCGAGGTCGTGGAGGAACGAATCGGTCACGTCGAGATACATTGATGGACATTGATCTGGAGGAGGGGCGAGAGACGGGGCAGGCGACAGAGAACCCAAAGTTGGCGAATTCTTGTTGTACGACCACCTGAATAACAGACCGCGGAGGTTATTGATATCGTAGTAGTTTCAAAAGAAGAGGGCTCAGGTGGCGCTGACCTTGCTGCTTTAAGTTCCCGTCGAACGATACGCGTGACAAGGCGGTGTGGTGGCGGAATCATGGCAGGTTGATGTAGCCGCCATGTTTGGCAAACGAGAAAATGGAGGATGCACCAGACAACTTTTTGCTGTTTCGAACCGGCAGCATTCTTGAATGATGCAGTCGATAGTCGAGACATTGGTGTAGACCTGGAAATTGAAAGCGTCGTCCACGATTCCCTTTAAGACGTAACCACCATTGTCCGCTTCAGACATCGCCTCGTCCACTTTCCGGAAGAGTGAGAACTTCTTGTATGTAGGACCCATACGATTCAGTTGGCGACTGGACACGGGTATTCAGCTCCTGTCATGCAGCTGCGTGGCGAACGGTTGGGTCCCCAAAGATGTCACGTAACTTCTGCTTGAACGTGTCCCAGCTGGTGAGTTTGGACTCATTTGTTTGGTACCACACACGCGTGGTTCTGTCCAAGTAGAACAGAACATTAGCGAACATCATGGTTGGCCCCAGTGGTGAGTGTGACTGACTCGTTCATACTGGTGAAACCAGTAGTCGACATCGAGGCCAGGTTGCGCAGAAGATGTCGTGGGATAGCGTTGTGTGAAGACCGCGACAAACGTTGTGGAAGACGTCGAAGACAGAGAAGGCGACGGCTTGTCACTGGAAGCCAAGGCGGGAAATGGCCACCACGGATGCGGCCACTGCGGAGCTGCATGGTGAGGAAGGGGAATGCTCCACATCCACGAAATATGTTACGTGAGTAACGAGTCAATATATAGCAAATATATATAAAAATTATATTTGGAAGGGCGGGTACAGCGCTGGCCAGTCTGGCTCCAAGCTTGAGCAGCAAGCGACCTTCAGAGTCTTCATCGGGCGCACACGCCCGTTGACAATATGCATTGCGACAGCCTACATCTAGCAATATGAAGGCTAAATGTGGTTGATCTTGGTGACCCAGTTTTCACAGAAGATGGGAAGCCGAGATATAGCTCTGATATATGGCATCTCATTCTAGTACATCATGTACACATCTGTATTGTCACAGGGTAGTGACGTGGCCGAAGACAGGAGACTTCGCGTTGGAATTAAACTGTTTATTTGGGCGAACCTGTGCCCGGTAAATGGAAAGTCCGATGACAGCAGCAGTCTTGCACTGATAGCGGCGAATGGAGCGTCGGCCGTCGATGAACTGTTTACAAGCGGCGAAGCACGTCGGCATTTATACTCTTGCCGTCGAATTTTCTAGCGTTATTGCTGGCGGTGGCGTAGGTTCCAGAATAATCTGTACAGTTTGCAGAGTCGGCGTGATATTATCAAAATGATCTACTACAGTCCGTAAGCTTCTCGAAAACTGCAGGCGCGGTTTGCGCTGAGAATTGTGAAGTATTTTGGGACGATAACAAAACTTGGGAAATGGAACGTGGCATTGCCCCCCTCTGAAAAAGGCATCGTCCCGATGCTTTAACTAAAGATGACGGTACAACAATAATGCAAGAAAGTACATTGAATAAATTACGATACAGTATTATTAATAATAAACACTGTTTCAGTTTGTTAACGCGCATGAAACAGCTTGAGGCGCGCGACATGGATGACTACAGGTCGCAATATATGTCGTTGAGGGTCCGTGATGCCGTCGTGGACAACCTCGTAATCAATTGGGCCGAGACGTCGAACCACCCTGTACGGTTCCAAGCACCGTCGCACAAGCTTTTCACTTAGTCCACGTCGGCGTGTCGGCGTCCACACACGAACACGTTCACCGGGGTGGTATTCCACAAAGCGTCATCGAAGATTGTAACGGCGGCTGTCGGTCGCTTGTTGATTCTCGATACGGAGACGTGCGAGTTGTCGGTCTTCTTCGGCGCGTTGAAGGCACTTACTCACATCGAGGTTTTCTTCGTCAGTGACGTTGGGTAGCATGGCATCGAGCGTCGCTGCCGGGCCTCTTCCGTAGACCAATTTGTATGGAGATATCTGCCTCGTCTCCTGCACCGCCGTGTTGTATTCGAAGGTCACGTACGGAAGAATAGTGCTCCACGTCTTGTGTTCGACGTCGACGTACATTGCCAGCATGTCGGCGATTGTCTTGTTAAGCCACTCGGTGAGGCCGTTGGTCTGTGGGTGGTACGCTGTCGTCCGGCGGTGGTTTGTCTGGCTGTATGCCAAGATCACTTGAGCTAAGTCGGCAGTAAATGCCGTTCCTCTGTCGGTTATAAGAACCTCCGGGGCGCCGTGACGTAGGACGATATTTTCAACGAAGAACTTAGCTACCTCACATGCACTGCCTTTGGGAAGGGCTTTTGTCTCGGCGTAGCGGGTGAGGTAGTCGGTAGCTACCACGATTCACTTGTTTCCAAAAGCCGACGTCAGAAACGGCCCCAGTAGGTCCATACCAATCGGCTGGAAAGGTCGGCAAGGTGGTTCGATTGCCTGCAGAAGTCCCGCTGGTCTTGTCGGCGGTGTCTTGCGTCGCTGACAGTCCCGGCATTTCCTCACATAACGAGTGACATTGGTGTTAGGACGTGGCCAGTAGTACCTTTCTTGTATCCTCGCGAGCGTGCGAGAAACACTGAAGGCCCAGTCCTCGGATCGTCGTGCAGGGTCTGCAGGAGTTCTGGTCGCAGAACTGAAGGCACCACAAGGAGGTACTTACCTCGAAGCGGTGAAAAGTTTTTCTTTTTCTGAAGACCGTTTCGAAGGAAGAACGACGCAAGTGCGCGCTTGAAAACCTTCGGGACTTCGGCGGTTCTGCTTTCGAGGTATTCTATTAGGGCCTTAAGTTCCGGGTCGGCCCGCTGTCGTTCAGCGTAGTCGTCGGTAGGTATTGTTCCCAAGAAGTGATCGTCATTCGGGTCGTCGGGTGGTGGTTGGTCGACAGGCACACGAGAGAGACAGTCGGCGTCGGAGTGTATCTTGCCGGACTTGTAAATGACAGTAATGTCATATTCTTGAGGTCTGAGGCTCCATCGTGCGAGGCGACCTAAAGGGTCTTTCAGGGTGGCTAGCCAACACAAGGCGTCGTGGTCGCTCACATTTTTGAAGGGCCTGCCGTAAAGGCAGGGGCAATTTCGACGTAGCCTAGATGACGGTGAGGCACTCCTTTTCTGTTGTGGAATAATTGGCTTCTGCTTTGGATAGCGATCGGCTGGCACAACTAATAACCCTTTCAAGTCCGTCAGCCCTCTGCACAAGAAAGGCGCCAAGACCTATGCGGCTTGCGTCAGTGTGTATTTCTGTCTCGGTGAATTTGTCGAAATGGTCAAGTAACGGAGGCGTCTGGAGGCGATGTTCAAGCTCTTGGAAAGTGTGTTCCTGCGGCGTTTCCCACTCTAACTCCACGTCGGCCTTGGTAAGGTTAGTGAGAGAATTGACGATGCGGGCGAAGTTTTTCGCGAACCGCCTATAATAGGCGCTCAGGCCCAGAAATAGGCGCACTGCCTTCTTGTCAGTGGGCGGCGGGAAGTCGACGATGGCGGCTGTTTTCCGTGGATAGGGACGAACTCCACACTTGCTAACAACGTGCCCCAAAAACTAGAGCACCTCGTACGAAAATCCGCATTTTCTGGCTTGAATGTGAGTCCAGGCTTCTTGATGGCTTGAAGTACAGCTTCAATGCACCGAAGATGCTCGTCGAAACTCGAGGAAAACATGACGACGTCGTCCAAGTACACAAGGCAAGTCTGCCATTTCATTCTTGCCAGTACTGTATCCTTAACGCGTTGAAAAATTGCAGGCGCTGAGCAAAGACCGAAGGGCATCACCTTAAACTCGAAGAGGTCGTCCGGTGTTATGAACGCCGTCTTCTCTCGGTTTCTTTCGTCAACTTCAATTTGCAAATAGCCAGTCTTGAGGTCCATTGACGAAAAGTACTTGGCGTTATGGAGCCGATCAATTGCGTCGTTTATTCGTGGGAGAGGATACACGTCCTTTCTTGTGATTTTGTTCAGGCGGCGATAATCGACGCAGAAATGTAGGGTCCCATCCTTTTTCTTCACTAACATCACGGGGAATGCCCATGGACTCTTGGACGGCTAGATAATGTTATCCCGCAGCATTTCATCAACTTGTCTCTTCATGGCCTCACGTTCTCGCGTCGAAACACTGTACGGACTCTGACGGAATGGTCTGGCATTTTCTTCGGTTATGATGCGATGTTTCGTGATCGGGGTCTGTCGAATTTTCGATGACGACGAAAAGCAATCTTCGTATTGCAGGAGCAGGGCCTTGAGCTGTTCTTGCTTATCGTTCGGAAGTCTGGGATTGACGTCAAAAGCTGTGGGAGGGGTTTCGTTCCTCTGAGCAGGTTCTGCAGAATTGGCGAGGGCGAAAGCACTGGTGGCTTCGACAATTTCTTCTATGAATGCGACCGTTGTTCCTTTGTTCACAGGTTTGTACTCATTGCTGAAATTCGTGAGCATAACCGTTGCTTTGCCCGCCTGCAGCTCTGCGATTCCTTTTGCGACGCAAATATTTCGGGTCACCAACAGATGCTGACTGCCTTCAACGACGCCTTCCAAGTCAGGTGATTTAGGAGCGCCGACTGAAATAATGACGCTTGAGCGAGGCGGAATGGTGACTTGTTCTTCCAGCACATCAAGGCATGGTGTCCTGACGGCGTGCGCGACAGTAGTGCTTCTTCTGTGTATAACGTTATCGACTTTGTTTTTAGGTTGATGACAGCACCATGGAGGCATAAGAAGTCCATGCAAAGGATGACATCTCTTGAGCAATGCTGTAGGACTACGAAGTCTGTAGGATAAATACGGCCGTTAAGGGTGACTCTCGCTGTGCAGATTCCTGCAGGCGTTACGAGATGACCTCCGGCTGTGCGGATATCAGGGCCTTCCCAAGCTGTCCTAACTTTTTTTTAACTTCGCGGCGAACGATCCACTGATGACGCAGTAGTCGGCTTCAGTATCGACGAGAGCGGTCACACTGTGGCCATCGATAAAAACGTCGAGGTCGCTTGTTCGCCGTGTCGCATTACAGTTAGGGCGTGGCGTCGGGTCACGGCTGCGTCGGCTTGTTCTGCTGTTTCCGTGTTGCGTCGTCCGGTCACCTTCGGTACGTGAGGTTTCGCTGTCAGGGCTTTGCCTGGTTGGCGTTGTGTTGGGAAAGCTTGGTCGCGGCTTCGTCGTCGTCGTCGGATCTTCGGTAGTTCGTCGCACAGCAACCGCACCTCCATCGGTTGCTGCCCTTAGTTTCTCGGATACGGGCTAAGACACCAGCCCCACGTTGGGCCAGAGTACTGCCGGTGGTGCGGTGATGTGCGGCGGCTGGGTGACGGCGAACGGGAAGGGCTTCGTGGTGTCCACTGAGTTCCTCTCAGGTAGTCGGCGATGTCACGTGGCTGTTCTCCTGGCTGTGGACGCAGTGCATTGACGGCGAAGCCACGCAGTCCCATTTGTCGGCACTGGCAACGGTGGTATGTGTGTCCCGCCTCGCCGCAGTGGTAGCAGAGCGGGCGGTGGTCAGGGGTGCGCCAGACATGAGTCTTCCTCGGCGCACTGCGCTGGGCCGCCGGCGAATGGTAGGACGTTGGGGGGGGGGTGGCGTCTGGCGACGGAAGTGTGATGGGGCAGTGTTTTGGCGTGCGTGTGGAGGAGGGGCGTGCCGGCGGGCTGCAGCAGCACAGCTCATGGCTTGCAGCTGAGGTTCTTGAGGCTGAGAAACGCCCAGCGATTGCTGGATCTCCTGGCGTACGACGTCCGCGACGGATTCCACGTGAGGCTGCGCTGAAGGAAGTAATTTTCGCAGCTCTACTTGCACGATCGCTAGGATCGTCTCACACAAGTCAGTGGTTCCAAGAGCTTGAATGCCGGCGTAGCTTGTAGACAAGAAGCTACGGTTAAATTGGCGCGTGAGATTAAATCGCCGCGTGTTAAAATGCTTCTGAGATGAATTCGGCGACCGTCTTTGGCGGGTTTCTGATCAGCCCGGCGAAGAGGTCCTGCTTTAATCCTCGCATGAAAAGACGGACCTTCTTCTCCTCGGACATGTGGGAGTCAGCGTGGGGGAAAAGTTTAATCATATCTTCCGTGAATAGCGCCTCGTTTTCGTTTGGCATCTGCATACGGGTTTCGAGAAGAGCTGCGGCCTTCTCCTTGCGCACCACATTTGCGAAAGTAGTGAGAAACCTGGCGCGAAAGACGTCCCACGTTGTAAGGCTTCGCTCTTGATTCTCGAACCAAATCCGAGCAGCATCTTCTAAGGCGAAATACACATGCCGGAGCTTGTCATCGTCTGTCCAGTCATTGAAGGCGGCGACGCGGTCGAACCTTTCGATCCATCTTTCCGGGTCTTCCAGTGGTGAACCGTGGATTGTTGGCGGCTCTTTGGGTTGCCGGAGCAGGAGTGGTGCAGGCTGCACGGGGGCGGTCATGGTTGCAGTAGTTGATGTCGAGATTCGGGTCTGCCTGGCTGCTTCAGGATGGGGCCCGTACTCTGGTTGTAGTCCCCTCTGCGTGTGGCTTGTTCACTGTTCAGGGTTAGCGTCCGTGTCTTCTTTGCCGCTTAGGCTGGGGTCGCGGCTTGAAGGGGGCGTCCGAAACATCAAAAAAGCAGCACCTTCACTAGATGTCACGGGGTCGTGGCGTGGCCGAAGACAGGAGACTTTGCGTTCGAATTTAACTGTTTATTTGGGTGAACCTGTGCCCGGTAAACGGAAAGTCCGATTTCAGTAGTAGTCTTGGACTGATACAAAGAGAAGTTTATTAACTTCAAACTCAAAAAACTCTTTACATCATTGTGCACTATGGGGCATACAAACTCCATTATCCATAGAGGAAACTAGCGGCGCATACACAGATATCTATCTATATATATATATATATATATATATATATATATATATATATACAAGTTTGTGCTAAACTACGCATACATTCGTAAAAAACCACAAATATATGTTTACAATCATATATACATATATTTACAACAGATCGTGAACATGGGTAGGCATAATTACAATACTTCGACTGGCGCTATACATACACTTGTAACACAATGTTTTGGGGAAATGGGTTAGTAGGGGATTATGGGGGTACGCAGTTTTGCACCTCTGACGAAAAAAAAAACATTGTGTGCCAGCGGCGAAGGAACTGGTCCTCCCCGCTAGCTTCTAGTTGCTTGGCCAAGTACTGCACTGTTTTCTGCCTGATCATGGCTAATGCTGGGTAGGCCGCTCTTACTGGGGTGTTCTTTACTTCAGTAAGGCACCGGCGTTTCCAAATCACAAAGAGTGTGATGGCAATCACCAGTCTTGCGAAGCAGCCCCTATTCCTTTCGAGGGCCGGGGTAGGGCGGATGCTGAAGCACCTCGCCACCAGGTGCCATACCAACTTGGCCGCCCCGCATTCTAACAACGCGTGGGAGATCGTTTCCTCATCGCGGCAATTAGGACACTGGCTATTCGGCGTGATGCCGAAACGGTGCAGGCGATGTCTCGTCGGCAAAACTTGCCACTGGCGCTTCCACTCGAAGTCATGTACTTCGCGCGGTCGGTACTTATTGCTTTTTCGTTTGCACAGTCCTAGGCTTTTGATCTGCTCCTTTTCTTCTTCGGACAACTGGTTTTCTGTTATCGCTTCGACGATTTGGGCGGGTGGGTCCTTGTCAATGTCGCAGTTCGGGGCTTCTTTTTTTATGACTTTGTCGTAGTTGCTGCCATATCTTCTAAAGTGTTAGGGCGCTTCCGCGCGCGGGCCAGTGTGTTTGTGGTTTTCCAGATAGTGCGTGGTGGTGCTTGTCCAGTAGTTCATTAGATTCTTCCCAACGTAACTCGCTGCGTAATAAAGCATGCGGGTAATCTTGAGAGCCAGTATATGGCTGGTCATTTGTACGTGTGGGAGGCCGAGGCCACCTTTGTCCTCGGGTAGTTGAAGGAGGTGTCGCTTGACTGGTGCCGGTTTCCCTTCCCATAGTAAATCGGTGATCACGGCGTTCAAATGGCTCGCGGTTTTCCTTGGGATCACCGCTACCCTACTGGCGTAGAACGCAAACGCGCAAACGGTGGTCCTTGCTGCCAGCGCTTTTTCACGTAACGTGAGGTTTAGGAGGCGACTGCGGTCGGCTGCCTGTTTTGCCCTCTCGAGGGCTCTCTGCCACGTGGTCGGTGCCACCCCTTCACTGGAGAAGTAGATTCCCAGTACTTTAACGACGCACACCACTTCAATGTTTCCTACGGCTTCTTTGGGGGAAGTTCCAAATAGCATCGCCTTGCTCTTGTCGGCATTTATCGCCGCTCCAGATGCCTGCGCGTATCTTGTGAACGTCGCACTGAAGGCTTGAAGGCTGACTTCATCCCGAACAAACAGGGAAATGTCATTCGCGTATGCCAGCACTTTCAACTGCTCCTGGCCCGTCATTGGGAAGCCCCGAACGCCTTCATGCGCAGTAACACTTGTGATCAGCGGCTCGCACGACATGACAAAAAGGTCGGCCCAATGGGCATCCTTGCCTTATGCCTCTGCTATACTTGAATGCCGGCGTTGTGACTCCGTTTATCACAACGATGCAGGTTAAGTCCTCGTACAAAGTTTTTGCCAGTTTTATAAAACTTGCCGGTAAGCTAAACTCCTGCATCATGTCGAAGAGGTAATGGTGTCGCGCCCTGTCAAAAGCTTTAGCTTGGTCTAGGGAAATAAAAACACCATTGAAACCTCTTGTTGTCGCGTATTCGAAAGAGTCACGGATCACTGCGAGGTTCGCAAAAAGCGACATTCCTGGAATCGCGCAGGTTTGGTACGGGCTAATGATGTCCGGTAACAGGAGCATGAGCCGCGGCGAACGGAGCGTCGGCCGTCGATCAACTGTTGACAAGCGGCGAAGCGCGTCGGCATTTATACACTTGCCGTCGAATGATCTAGCGTTATCGCTGGCAGTGGCGTAGGTTCCAGAATAATCTGTACAGTTCGCAGAGTCGGCGTGATCTTATCAAAATGATCTACTACAGTCCGGAATCTTCTCGAAAACTGCAGGCGCGGTTTGCGCTTAGAATTGTGTAGTGTTTTGGGACGATAACAAAACTTGGGAAATGGAATGTGGCAGTATAAAAAGTGGCGTGTAGGATTTAGTCCATTTGACTGGTAACGCCAATCGCTGCTGTGAAAATACCTATTAGAATGCTTAATTGCTATAGAGAATAAGGTTATGTATATAAGCGCTTGTGCCTCACACTATGGCAAAAAAACACTGAAAAGTGAGCAAAAGTGAGAGTACACCGTATAGCGTAGGAGATTCATCGGTGTTTGTAGAAAGGCACTGCCACAGATTGAAAAGCGATATTGCAAGAAGGGTCTGAACTAGCCACTTTCCTACAAGGCGATGAAGTAGTTTCACTCTCCTCTACTTCCCTTCACCAAGACCATCTTCCTTGGTTGTCACAAGTCCCATTAACTAGGGAGACGATCGCCGGGCTAATTACAACGGACGAAGTTTCGCCCCCCCTTCGAACTTCACCATGAAAGCGTGGACAATTTAGAAGTGGTCCTGTTTGGCGCTCCAGCGGACGCCGGCTGTGGTCCAAAAAACGAGTCAGAGCCGAGAGTTCATAAACACAACCAAATTTTATTCTCAGGTATGGCAAATCATACGATACACAAAGATGCACACTCGACAATAGTTCAGTAGAATATTTCACCAATCAAACAAAGGACTACCCAATACAATCAGCTACACTCGAAGCAATGGACAGAAACAACAATACGCGTTACAATGCAAACACATGCATCAAACAACCAAGACACCTAAAGACCAAAGAGTTCGAAAACTTATTGAGTCCAAAGTCCTTCGAACAAAGTCTGAATGATACTCTTCCAAGAATCATTCAGTCAAAGTTGAGCGCTTTTGTCGAACCATTGCCCTCGAAAATTCTCTTCCTGAAACCCTGGCGTCTTCAATTGGCCACTTTCCAAGCACCAAACTTCTTCGCCGGTAACAACATGTCAGCTTCCCACGCGCAGCTGCTGCCACGCGTCTTCACTCGTGGGCGGTAGACACACTCTTCTGCTTGTAGCACAAGCCTTCATCCTTCAGGTGGAAAGCCTGTTAATTGCCTGCTTTGTCACTGGCGACAAAATCCTTCGCCTACACCGTGGAATGACCCTACGCTCACTTGCGCGAAACTTCCTCCATCTCCTCCCTACGCACACTGTCGTCAACTGTCTTCATCCTCTAATCACCCTTTTTCGCTGCTGGCTTGAATACCTTCTCGCTGGGTTCTAGACGCTTCTTATAGTCTCGTCAGCGTGACGCACGGCCGAGGCTGAAGAATTGGCGAGACTTTTCGAGAGCCGTCTGCGACACGTGAAGCAACTCTGCCCCTTTCCTTCGAGATCTTTCCAGGGCTTTCTTGGCGGCCGATTTTAGGGGGGTTGGTCGGCAAAATTATGCTTTCAAGTGCAAGAGACGGCGCGCCCGGGGAGTCTGGATGCTTTTTTTTGTCTTTAGCATTGACCTTGAGGCGTCTCTATGGAGATTGGTATCGTCAGTCTCGCCAGAATTCGGTGGCACGCACTTTTCTGAACGCTTGTTTGTGACATCGGTCCGTGTTGGTTACAAATAAATCATAGCTGAGTCACAACTGAATTCAGACACAAGTAAATAAACCTATACTTAGGTACATCATTCATCATTATTTACAACATGTAAATATTTCAGCTACCTTAAAGTTGCTCTATTGAGCAGCTGTAGTATAGCTTTAATACAGCACCAAGCCCGTATTAACACTTTATATTAGTTTATATTACGTTCCCAGCACTTTGTTTTGTGCTCTTCTAGTTTGTCCGGTCGTGGAGCTGTTTATTCAATGTTCAGTATGTGCCAAAAAGGCTGCATTACCACATTGTGTCAAAACAAGATCTATACTTTTTTGCGGTGCTAGAAAAATTCGAGGCACCAATGTCGAATGAAGTGAGGAAGGTAGAATACTCAAAATCATAAAGCGAACACTCGTTGAAATAACAGCACGTGTATCCTGTCGGGTAGCAGTTTTACCGACACGGATTAACATGAAGATTTGAAGTGGAAGCGTAAGAGGTGGGTTCTTTAAGAGGAGGGCAGTGTTTTATATCGTGGAAGACAGTATCATGTTGTTTTTTTATGAGCATGACTCTTCGACTTTGAGGCACACACACATTGCAGAAACCTAAAACCAGCTACAATTATGATTTAGTGCCACAATGGGACCTCAGCCTACGACGCTCAGCCGGCCAGCAAAACCATTGCAACTATTTGCATAACTAACCAGCTGAACAGTACAATGGACAAGAATTAGTTCTACTAAACATTCTGTAGTCACTGGATTACTTGCGGTATGCAAGTGAAGTGAACATTGTGCGTGTGGTGTCTGTAGAAAATGTCACGTCCGTTCTAGTGGCAAAAGCTCTCACCCCAAAAAAGAAGAAAGCCAAAAAATCTGTAGGCAATCTCTTCATTTCAATGTTCACCATCCTCAGCTGCTAACGAGGAGGGGAGACTGCAACAAAGTACTTGCAAACAACGCGAAACGGCCATCGCCAACGTGGCGCGTGTGCATCGATGCAGAGAAACAGCTGCGTCACCAAGCGGATAACGTCCTTTGTGATTTACGCAGCAGTCCGGGTCCCCAGCGACTGCCTATTTTATTAGCGTTTGTGTTCATAGGCTCTATCTAATTCCTCCTGTGCGCCTTCACTAATCAGTGTCATTGACCTACTTCGTTTATTATGGCCCTTTTGCTAGCTTGTGCTGTACAATATACGTTCCTTTCAGAGATCTCATCACCAGAGAACAGAAAAGCTGATAAGCTTCGATAAGCGTCTACTGAATCGGATAAGCAAAGGATAAATGTTTCTTATCTCTTTTTCGTGCTTTCATACATCTCTATACTGTTGAGACGTTTGTTGGCGGACGCTTGTCGACGATGCTTGACAGCGACAGTCAATGCGGGTACCGACTCTCTGCACGAGCTGCTCTTCTTCTTGCTAAAAAGGGCAACCCACTAGAAGGCGCTGGAGAGGACGACCCACTGTTCGAAGGCTTCACCACAACTACCCCGAGTACGAAGAGGGAGCCGCCTGGCGGCCTAGCAGCTGGTTACTATGAGCGGGTCGTGGTAGGCTTTGAGGCGCTCCACGTTGACAATGTCGCGCCCTCGACGGCGCATGTCCATGGATGGTTCGATGGGTTCGATCAAGTAATATACAGGGTAAGTGCGTTCGACGACACGGTAGGGGTCTTCGTATTTGGGCAATAGTTTTGAAGATAGGCCAGTTGAAGTGGTAGGGATCGAAAGCCAGACAAGCGCTCCAGGGAGGAACATGGGCGCAGTAGTGCTGGTGTCAGCGCGAATGCCTTTTTGCCGCTCTTGATCATGCGCTGTAAAGGTCCTTGCAAGCTCTCGACACTCTTCAGCAAGGTTGGCTGTAGCAGAAATAGGCGTCCACTCTGACGGATCTGGCTTGTACGGAGGTATAGTGTCGATGGTGTGCGACGGGTGCCTTTCATATAATAAAAAGAAAGGTGAAAAGCCAGTAGTGCTCTGAGGGGCGGTGTTATATGCGTAGGTGACGAAGGGTAGAATGAAATCCCAATTTGTGTGATCGGCGGCGACGTACTTGGAGAGCATGTCGCCGAGCGTACGGTTGAAGCGTTCAGTGAGGCCATTCGTCTGCGGGTGGTAAGCAGCAGTTATGTGGTGAACAACGTTGCACTCTTTGAGAAGGGCTTCGTCGACTCCAGACAGGAAGACGCGGCCTCGATCACTGAGCAGTTCCTGAGGTGGACCGTGTCGCAGCATGAATCGTTGGAGCAGGAAGGAGGCCACATCGCTCGCTGTAGCCGCGGGGAGAGCAGCAGTTTCGGCGTATCGCGCGAGGTGGTCCACAGCAACAATGGCCCAGCGGTTACCGGCCAACGTTAGTGGAAGTGGCCCATACAAATCGATTTCAACGCGCCCAAACGGCCTGGCAGGGCAAGGTAGAGGTTGCAGACCTACCGGCGACAAGTGCGTTGAAGTTTTGCGGCGCGGAAATTCTATGCAGGAGAGAACGAATTTCTGCACATAGCGGTACATGCCGCGCCAAAAGTACCGTTGTCGAATGCGCTGGTAAGTCTTCGATACGCCAGAGTGCGCACATTGCGGATCAGTATGAAAGAATTCGCATATGTCAGAGCGCAGACTGCGGGGTATGACTAGTAGCCACTGGCGGCTGTCACCGCTGTAATTGCGTCGGTGGAGAAGGTCGTCGCGAACGGCGAAATGGTTGGCTTGACGACGCAACGCGCGAGTGGATGGAGTGGATGGATCAGTCAGCAAGTCTATCAGTGAGGCAATCCATTGATCCTTGCGCTGTTCAGTAGCAACGGCATGAATGCTAATGGAAGAAACGGCAAGGTGAGACGCTGAGTCGTGGGCATTGTCGTCAGGCAAGGGAGAGCGCGACAGGGCGTCGGCGTCAGCATGTTGCCTTCCGTTGCGGTACAGCACGCGGATCTCGTAATCTTGCAGGCGAAGTGCCCACCGGGCGAGACGGCCTGAGGGATCTTTCAATGTTGACAACCAGCATAGTGCGTGATGGTTGGTGACTACATCAAATGGGCGACCATATAAATAAGGTCGGAACTTGGTAAGGGCCCAGACGATTGCCAGACATTCTTTCTCAGTGACGGTGTAATTAGTCTCGGCTTTTGTAAGCGTACGGCTTGCATACGCCACGACATATTCCGGGAACCCTGGTTTGCGCTGCGCAAGCACAGCGCCGAGACTGACACCACTGGCGTCCGTGTGTACCTCTGTAGGGGCAGTGGGGTCGTAGTGGCGGAGTATGGGAGGCGACGTCAGTAAACGACGGAGCGTTGTGAATGCGTCGTCACACTGTGATCTCCACGAATGGAGAGGCCCGTTACTACCGAGGAGCTTTGTCAGCGGCGATACGACAGACGCGAAGTTTCGGATGAAGCGCCGAAAGTAGGAACACAGTCCTATGAAACTGCGCAGTTCCTTGATGGAATGTCGGCTTGGGGAACTCGGTCACGGCCCGAAGCTTGGCTAGATCGGGGAGAATTCCATCCTTGGACACGACATAGCCGAGTATTGTTAACTGCCGAGCTGCAAATCGGCACTTCTTTAGGTTCAGTTGCAGACTGGCGTCACTGAGACGCGTTAAAACATGCCGCAGGCGTTGAAGGTGCGTGGAGAAGTCCGGAGCGAAAACGACGACGTCTTCGAGGTAGCACAGGCACGTGTGCCATTTCAGGTCACGCAGAACAGTATCCATCATTCGCTCAAAGGTGGCAGGCGCATTGCACAGCCCAAACGGCATGACGTTGAATTCGTACAAGCCGTTGGGAGTGACGAAAGCGGTCTTCGGTCGAGCGTCATCAGCCATAGGTACTTGCCAGTACCCTGAGCGCAAATCTAGAGATGAAAAGAATTCGGCTCCGTGCAGGCTGTCAATCGCGTCATCCATTCGCGGTAGTGGGTACACGTCCTTACGAGTGATCTTGTTGAGACGTCGGTAGTCCACACAGAACCGCACAGAACCGTCCTTCTTCGCGACGAGAATGACAGGAGACGCCCAGGGGCTCTTAGAGGGTCGAATACCATCGCGGCGTAGCATGTCGTCCACGTGCTCGTTGATTACACGGCGTTCTGTGGGAGATACGCGATATGGACGTTGCCGTAGTGGTGGTTGTGCGCCTGTGTCAACTCGATGCGTAACAGTGGATGTGCGGCCGAGAGAAGGTTGAGAGACATCGAAAGAAGAGCGGAATTCTTCCAACAGGGCCAGAAGCTGGGAGCGCTGGACCGGCGTAAAGTTGTCGGCAATGGAAGGACCAAATACATCAGCGGATGATGAAACAGGTGTAGAAACAGCACTAAGCGTATTGGAATTTCGGCAGTGCGTGTCATCAGGTTGATCCATGACTTGTGCGTCTTCAATGGGTTCCACGCTGCCGAGACATTCCCCTCGCACCAACGTAACACTGTACGGGGCCGAGTTCAGGACAAAAATAGTGGTGCTGCCGCGAGTTACTTGCACGGTCGCGAAAGGAACCAGCAAAGCTTTTCTGGTGAAAACACGATGAAATGGTGAGAGGAGTGCAGCGGTGTCTGAAAGACTTGCACAGTAGACCGACACCGCCGCGGACGAGTTTGCAGGCACTTGCGTGTCGTCCCTGACGAGTAATTTGCTTGCAGTAGATGGACTGTCCACCGGCGTCAAAGAAGAGAATGGTGTCAGCTCTATTTCTGCTGGTGCGCAATGAATGACGGCGTCGTGGCGGGAGAGAAAATCCCATCCTAGGATGACGTCATGAGAGCATGACGGAATTATGATGAATTCGACGGCATACATCACGTCCTGAATCATGAGGCGGGCTGTACACATCGCTGTAGGGTGAATGCTTTGGGCGCTGGCTGTACGGAGGGAGAGCCCGGAAAGTTGCGTGGTCAATTTGCGCAGTAATCGGCTAAGCTTTGCGTCCATCACGGATACGGCGGCTCCAGTATCTACAAGGGCAGATGCACGAACACCATTCACAAGCACGTCTATCGCGTTCGATGATCTTTCCTGATGGCTTCCGCAGTTCGACAGCGTCGCAGCCCTTGCCTCGTGGACAGCGACAACTAGTTTTTCTGGTCACCCTCTAGTGGACGTGGCCGCATCGGCGACAGTGAGCGACGTCGCGGAGAATGTGAGCGGCGGGTAGATGGAGCGGGGCGGGACGACGGTGACGTAGGTGGCGGTTGGTCATAAAAGCGGCTCGATTGGGTGGGAAAATTGGAGGCGACCTGCGCAAGCTGCACACGCTTGCAGTAGCGTGCTACGTGCCCGACGCAACCACAAGCAAAGCAGATGGGGCGATTGTCCGCAGTGCGCCATCGGTTCGCGGGTCCCATCCACGTCGAAGAACGCGATGGGCGAGCCGGCTGCTGATATAACTGCATAGTGGGCGGCACACGGGGCACGTGGATGACGTCGGTATTTGTAGGCGGCACAGTTTCTCCGAAGGCCTGGGGTCTGGCGATGGTTTCGGTGTAACCAAGAGGGCCAGTCACAGGAATCGGTGAGGGTGGCCTGGCGACAACTTGGGCGTAACTGAGTGGTGTAGATACTGGAGGCGGCTGGTGATATTCTGGAACGACCTCCGCGATTTCCTGCTGAATGGCTCGGCGGAAGGGAGGCAGAAGTGTGCTTGATGACTGTTCAGCACGTTGCGGGGAAGCAAAAGCCAGTAAAGAGACCTGGCGGGCCACTTCCTCACGCACGAATGACTTGATTTGAGCAAGCAAGGCGGTGTGGTCAGGAAGTGTTGACAATGCCGAGAGTTCAGCGTCACGTGAGGGTGGTCGACGGGTCATCGAGCGCTGCCGTCGCAGCTCCTCGTAACTTTGGCAAAGTGTAATGATCTCTGCCACAGTGCGAGGATTCTTGGCCAGGAGCATGGGGAAGGCATCGTCGGCGATGCTTTTTAGAACATGGGTAATTCTGTCGGCCTCTGAAATGCTCGCGTCCACTTTCTTGCACAAGTCAAGGATGTCCTCTATGTAGCTTGTGAAGGACTCACCAGTCTGCTGTGCTCGTTCACGTAACCGCTGTTCGGCTGGGAGCTTACGAACGGCAGGACGGCCGAACACGTCGACAACGGCGGTTTTAAAAGCGGACCAAGTGGGGAAATCGGATGCGTGGTTGTTGTACCACATGCCGGCCACACCCGCGAGGTAGAAAACCAGGTTGCCGAGTTTACCTGCCTCGTCCCAATGATTCGGGACGCTGACGCGTTCGTACATAGCAAGCCAGTCCTCGACGTCGGTGCCATCCGCGCCGGTGAAGACAGGAGGGTCGCGGATGCGGGGAACACCAGAACATGGCGTCGGCGCAGGAGGAAGCGTTTGCTGTGCGGCGTCTTGGTGCATGGTAGAAGGCACGGTGCGGGATCGTAGCTCCAGGGGCATCAAATGCTAACCGAAGGTGTTAGAAGGGCACAGCACTCTCCACCAAATTGTTGAGACGTTTATTGGCGGACGCTTGTCGACGATGCTTGACAGTGACAGTCAATGCGGGTACCGACTCTCTGCACAAGCTGCTCTTCTTCTTGCTAAAAAGGGCAACCCACTAGAAGGCGCTGGAGAGGACGACCCACTGTTCGAAGGCTTCACCACAATACTAACTTTGTGATACCTGTTGCTGTAATTTGTTGAGCATGTGGCCGAGCCTCTTAAGTGACGTCCACATAAATAAAGAATTGCGAACAGTTTCTAGTGCTTAGTACTGAGTGCACTCTGAGATACTCATTAGGTATTGCTTGTCGCTGCCGCCATGATTAGCCACAGGTACAGTATGTTGCTGGCTCTCAGGCGTAGATGTTTCCAAGAAAATACCTACATATTCAGAACATGTAGGGCGTCTTTTTTATGCGTTCCTATCAATTTCTCGCAAGTTCATATAAAATAAGTGTTTGACTTCATAAGTCGAAGTTTGCTTAGCAGTGATTTTTTTTCTCGCAGCTTGACTGACAAAAGCACCACGATAAATATTCAGCCATGACACTGTGGAGCTGGGTATATTTCAGAAAGCATATAGTTTGTGCCTACTCAATAGTCAATGCTAAGAGCAATGGATAGCAAAGAAATGTACAGTGGAAAAGACATGGTTAGATCTGCGCAAAACTGAATATCACTGTGGCCCATCTTGCGTATCCTTAGAAAATACAGCTAGCAGTTACCAGAGCTGCGAATGGAGTTATAACAGCCGTTCCACGAAATGGTAGCATCATTGAAACTACCCTGTTTTCATGGCAGCTTTTAAAGTGTGCTTCAGCAAACAATCTTTCTGGGCAGAATGCACATTTTCACCACTAGCTATTTTACTTGTACGAGGAACGATAACACAATCCTTATTTACACAATACGGCACCTTTTTGTAATCAATATTTTGTTTTTCATCATGAACATTGCAGAACTCTTTTGTATGAATGCAATTTGGCAGCGTGAAAGAAACACAGCGCGCTATACATCCAAGCGCCGATTCTTCCGTATGTGTTCCGTTTTATTCGGCGCTGAAACGATGCTTGTGTGTTAGAATGGACAACTAGCCCGTTGTTTTGTTTAAGTAATATGGTGTGGCTTTTTTTGTAGACAAACTGGAGCACAGCTAAACTCCCGCGCACATATACGCGCGCACGCAGCTACTCAGACATACACTAAATGTGGAAATATTTGAATCAGTGCTTCTCAGTCATTGATGTCTGGCGACTCCTTGTGCTCCGCCGCTGAAAAAACACAACACTTGACCACTGGTCGAATAACCCACACCCTGAATGCGAATTGGTTACAGCATGTTTAAGTGCAAAGATTTCTTGCGTATTGTATTTACTTGTATTTATTTTGAAGTCTATCTATCTATCTATCTATCTATCTATCTATCTATCTATCTATCTATCTATCAATGTAGTCCCCTACGTATGAGTACTCTTGTGATCAACTCCTTGACTCTGGCTAAAGAAAAGACAGCATGCGGAGGGTAAGATAGTATGGCAAATATGACTAGCTGGTTATGTCATGAATAACGTCAAAATACTGTCGCGTACGCCGTCAAACCATTTCTTCCAGAAGTGTGGCACATACCCGCGGCCGCCAATGTGCCACAGGTGTTTGGGCATAAGCCACAGGTGCATGACAGTATCTGCCAAGGAACGCCGAGAACAGATATCGCTAGTTTGAACGTGGGAGCGTTAAGAAAAAGCTGACATCGGCAGCCTTGAGCCTATGAATATAGATAGGAAGTGTTAGTGTTTCCTTCTGCATGGCAATTACCTATTCTAACACAGCGAAATGGCATGTCTTAGACTTACTACAAGAGGAAGTAATACAATTATTATACCAGAGAAATGATAACGTAGTCGCTGACTCTGATGAGATCAAGGCAACTCCGCTAAAATACGTAGCTGATTATATAGCTCCAGTGATTGTTTATATAATAAATAGAATGTTTGAAACTGGCATTTTCCCAGACAGCCTAAAAATAGTGAGAGTATTCCCAGTCTTCAAGGGTTGTGATAAACGGCTATTCACAAACTACAGGCCAATATCCGTTCTACCTGTTTTATCTAAGGTATTTGAGAATGCAATAAACGTATGCTTGTACAAAATTTTTGACAACTCAAATGTAATCAGTGAGGCTCAGTATGGTTTTCAAAAACATAAATCTTGTGAAGCAGCTTTGCTTAATATTAAACATGAACTGATCACAATCATCGAACATGGACTGTACTCCCAGGTTTCGTTATAGACTTTAGAAAGGCGTTTGATTCGGTATGTCATGAAGTACTAACGGCTAAACTTAGCAAGTATGGTACACGTGGTGTGGTTCTGGAGTTAATGAAAGACTATCTAGCAAACCGCTATCAATTTGTTTGCATAAACAAAAGTGCATTCATTTACCTAAATATAACAAGAGGAGTACCACAAGGGTCAATTCTTGGTCCTCTATTGTGCATAATTTATATAAATGATTTGTGTCATATCCCATGTTCTCCCAAGTTAATAAAGTATGCAGATGACACTAACATATTTTTAGCGGCACATCCATTCTAGAGCTTGAACTCCAGGTTAAAAACTACCTATGAAAGTTGTCCACGTATCTTCGTTTGATAAACTGCAACTAAGTGTTAGTAAAACGAAATACATTGTCTTTGTCTGATCTAATAAGCCGCCTAACTATAGTTAAACTATTTTATTTAAGTGCAAAGAGATAGAGCAAGTCACCAGCTAGAAGTTCCTAGGTGTATGGTTTTCCGAAAGCTTGACATGAAACAGACATATAGAAAAATTAACGGTAGAACTCTGTCAAACCCATAGACGTTTATATAAGCTCAGCCCAGTCTTACCAAAATGGTTACAAAAAATTATATTATGTCTTTTTCTACTCTAAAATGACATACGGTATCTTAGTACAGGTTACTACTACACAAACAAACTTTCAAATTTACTAGCTCTTCAAAAAAGAGTTTTGCGAACATTCGAGCAATACCATGGTATTATCAGGGACTTGAAAACCAAACCACTTTTTGAAAAATACGCATTACTAACGGTAACAAAACTGTATCAATTCAAACTTCTGCATTGGATTAAACAAAGCAAGCCACAGTGTCTTCAGAACCCGCCCGACAACACTGATTATACCATGCGTCATCAACGCCGCAAAATACCAGCAATAAGGACAAGTTATGGCAAGCAACACGTTCAGTATCAAATACCCACAATGTTGAATTGTTTACACGGTCTCATAGATTTCAATTCTGTACCTTTGAACACCATTATCAAGTCCATCCTAATGAACCATGATATTAAGTATGCTTACTAAAGTTTCTCTACTTGATTTGTTACATTCTTTTTATCAATTTGAGTTATGTGTTGTCGTTTCTTTTCTTCTGCTTTATTTTACATTCTGTATTGATGAAGTTTCTTTTCAGATGACGCTTTTGTGATGAAGTGATTTTCTAATGTTTTCGTTGAAATTGTGCAACAAGGCCATGCTAAATTTTGCTGTGTTATGCTTTACTTGCTATGTTATTTATTTATTTCTGTGTGTTATTCGTTGTGTTATATATTCATTTCTGAAAACATATGCGACAGATTTAGCGGCCTGCGTGCCAAACTGTATTTAGGAGCAGAGGCCCCATGTCAGGCTATACAGCCTTTAGCCTCTGCTCCCGATCCTGTAACAATTTCAGGACAAATAAACCTCAATTCAATTCAATTCAATTACTTTTCAAACAGACCCAAGTATTCGTGAAACATCAACCGTGTTGCAGTGGTCGCTACGAAATTTTGCAAATATCACATTAATTCATTTGATATCGCCTTATCGCCAGGTCAACTCTAAGTTACTGTTTTGCGCCAGCCGCTGAAGGTGACATACGCAGCAGTGTCCAAAGGTACCAATCTCGCGAGCACCAGCGGTTCATATCAGCTCAACGCTTTTGTGCTGGTAATATCCTTATTGCTGTTGGCATCGTTACATAAATATAAACAACTCATTATACAAAACCTTTGTGGCTGTTTAGCGTATGTTTGTGCATAAAATTGTTCATATCATTAACGCCACTTCGCGACATCTCGCTGAATAAAAAACAAGGACACAGTTACCTACCTTCCGCAGGATTCACATAATATCAGTATCAAAGGTATGAGGAATTCGCATACGAAACTTTAGTCTTCGTGACGTTTGTCTTAACAACTGATCTACAGAAAAAAAATGTCTGCGCAGCACCGATTACTGCCTCCGGTCTCGTATTGCAATGAACATGGCAGCCGCTTTTTTGATAAAGTTTTTTGGCTTGTTTTTTTTCTGTTGCCCCCTCCCACCTTTTTTTAATGGTACTATTGAACCATCGCTTAATGTCCATCGTAGTCTCCGATAGCCTGTTTAGGTGACCTCCGTGCTTGAGAAGCCTTCGCTAATTCGTTCAATTTAAAATTGAGGCCGCTAAAAACGCCGCGCATTAGGCGGTAGTCGCGTGGTATTTTTTGAATTTCGTGCTTTTTGAACAAACCGTGAAAAAACGGATAACCAGCGTTGTTATATTACCGTAACTCGAAAATTTTGTTGTTTCAGGATAGGAGCTACAAGTTTTGTATCGAAAATTTTTTTTCACGAGTCAGTATTTTTAAAAGCTAATTGTCGTGCTTGGCGGATTGAAAAATTATTTCCCATGAATATATCTATATATATATATATATATATATATATATGCCTATGGTGTTCAAGTAACGTCTCTAAAATAAAAAAAAATGTTACAGGCAGATGGTATCTCCGTGCTAACTGTGGCCTTATATTTACTGTGGAAATATGTATCTTACAATGAGTAGAAACAATATTTACAACAATAATAAAACATCATAACTATTACCTTTTAAGTTGTAGAAATCAGCGGTCGAGACAAATGGCTGGGTTCAAGTTCCTATTTTGATAATCAATAGTCAATAAAAATTTTAAAGGTAGCCACTAGTTATCACCATGAAGAGATAAAGTCTGGTAATTTAGAGAGGCAACACTTATACCGGCGTATTAAAAAACGCATGTAGCATTTATTGCAAATACACCTTCGATCACTCCACTGTTTTCTGGCCATTATCAACCATCAATCTAGATACATCCTTCTATGGCAACGCTTTTTGTTGCACAGGCACAAATCAAAGCTTGCTGATCCTCTTCCCTGGTGCTAGGAACATATTGTAGTTATTGAGCGCGTTTTTGAAGGGAATGATATATGCACTGTTTAGTGCACCCGTTTCAATTTGGCAGGCTGAATTAGCTGGATCGTGGCCACGAGAAATAAGTGAAATCATAAAAATGCTGACCTTCTCAGCACATTAGTGCAGGCTTGTGTACTTGGTTCTGCTGGATCGTAGAAGTGAAGCTGTATCTCCAAGAATGAGTAATGCAAGTAATTAGACCAATATTTCCACTTGCACTAATTGCAAAAGTAACGCACATGCATTTATATCAACAGAAAAAAAGCGATAATTGAACCATTATTTTATGCTTTTAGGCCATTGGTAAAAAAACAGCCACCTACAACTATTGATTGCAGTCATGTTATATTTAAGCCAAGGAAGAGTTTTCATTTTTGTGGCAGAGTGTGGACTGCACTGAATTTTTCATAATAAATTTTAACGTTTTTTATTATAAAATCTTGGCACAGGAGCATTATCATCACCGCCGAAGCATTCTGGATGAATAGTCAAGCAGCGAAAGCCAAAGTGCCACAGGAGAAACCCAGCCAAACGTGCCCACACAGTCACCACGTTGACGCTGTTGTGCCTCATGTGCTGCTTGTCCGGCCGCTCATACGCCGCACCGTTGGTGTAAGCTCGTGACATCGCTAGCTAAGTCAGCGATGTAGTTTGCACGATTCGTCTTCGACCGGCGCTTGCGTTCCCACTCACGATTTTGTGGATCTTGGAACGATGCAGGATCATCGGTACACCGTTGTTGCGGGCACTCACCTTTGGGACCTGTTTTTTCGCTCGTATCGACAGCACCATTGGCCTGGGTAATGTGAGCTCGCTTATGTTTCTACCACCAGCGCTATCATAAAGATATCCGCTGGTTTGGAGTTCGTAGGATCTGTGCCTTACCCGTGTAGAAGCTTTCAATAGAAACTGATAAGCACGTGCTTGGTTCAACGGCTGTGATTGGATGAACGACGTCACTCACAGCGCAGCCAATTATTTGCGTGCATGGGTATGACACTGAAATTAAGGTAACTGATAAAACAGCCATTGAACATCACTCGTGAGATCGACGACGAATGGTTTTTTATTTCTTCTAGCCTTATACTGCTTTTGCTGCAAAAGTGGTCTTCATAACGTCATCATTTCTTGTCCTGTGAAAGTGCACAACTTCAGGATGCAGACATTTGACGTAGCACCAGCTACGTCACCGGAGTTCTCTTCATTTGCATTCATAGAAGCGGTAAGCATTGAAAATAACACTAGATAGCTGGTGTTTTTATACAATAGAGAGCACATGTGATATAGACCTGCATAACCCACTACTACTGCCGTCCTTTTCAGTGAAGTACATTAACACAGATAAATAAGGTAGTCACGGCCGGTTTTAAATACATCAACCCAAGCTTTAAAGATTACAGCAAATCTGAAAATTTTTGTTAAACGTAGTAAGAAGCAGTCTAAACAAAAGCAAAAAGTAGGAAAAACAGCCACTGGCCTGAAACTCAAAGGTTCCCTGAATATCCAGCAATCGGGTGCTTTGAGCGCCGACCAGGACGAAGAAGAATGGTGGATTGTCCGTCCGCGTACTTTGCGGAGAAAGAAAATTTGCGCTACACAAACAAAAAAGAATATGGAACCTCAAGACAGTACTATTTGGGAAAGTCGTAGCTACACTGATACTCAAAAACAATTGTATTCCCGCATGGACACCTAACTCTAAGCATATGATTTACATTTCTTATGAGCATTGTTCTTTGGAAAGCCCGGTCAGCGAAGATTAAAAATTGTGGAAACAGTGAAGGTAATATTATTGCAAAGAGTACACGTCCTCGGTCAGAATCGGTAATCTGTTTTTCAGGGCTACTATATGCAAAAAGAAAGAAGTTTGGTGTGAACAATAAAGACAAGAAGTGTGTTAGGAACCTCTAATTAAGAAAATAAAAACATTGTCGGACATCACTAAAACAAACGGATGTTTATCAAGGCTTGGAGAGAGATTGGTGCAACTACGTATAATGAACCTCCTGAGCGCTTTCTGATGATTCCTAAGGCCTTCTTCGGGAGAAATCTATATAGAAGAGATATATGTGGTCTACTCAAGCTCACATTACATTCATTCCTTATGCCCAAACACAGCCTGTCTTTTGAAGGTAATATTGCGGGTAGTTGGTACGTATTCACCACAAGAAGTATCAACGCTAATGATACTCAATATTATCAAAAATCGTCAGAACTTATGCCAGTTTTCGCATCACAGAGCGCTTATTGCGATGAGCGCAATAAATGCTGGTAAACGCATCTCTGCACAATGTCACTGAAATATGAACAGACAAAAAACGCGGCGCGCTCAGCATAAACAGGCAAGAACAAACGTAACAAAAAAAATTCAGCAGATCCCACGTACCTGGGAATCTAGGTTTTGCGAAGCATGCGGAGGCAAGGTGACCGTGTTACAGTTTTTAGATGCGGAGCATCTAATACTCGAGGCTTGTAGTGCGGCGCCGTCCGCAAGCTTCCTCCTCCTTTTTCCACCATCTGTGCATCCCTTCCTCCTCTACACACCGCGCGCGCTTCACTCCTCCACCATCTGTGCACCCTTTCTCCTCTACACAACGCGTGCGCTTCTCCTCTTCACGAACATTCGCTAGCTGTATAATGTAGCGCGCATGCGCCGTCACGCTTCGAGAACATCGGCAGCTGACGCGCGCACATGCGCCGTTGCGCTTCTCCCCCTTTTCGAACATTCGACAGCTGACAGTGCATGCGCCGTCGCGCTGTATATATACACAAGGTCGGCGCTCGCTCGCTCAGTTGCCGCTTGTCGGTTGGTTTGTACGGTGCGTCGACGTCCAAGGTCGCGGTGAAATGAATCCCAACGAATCAACAAACACAATGATCGACGTCCCTTCGACCAGCGCCGCCCTGTCGCATACGTGTGTACGTGTTCACTCATTTAACACACCCTCCTACAACCACGTTAACCAATTTAGCCATCGACCCAAGTAAGTCGCAATTTAACACCCCATTTCAAAACCACGTCAACCAATTTAGCCATCGACCCAAGTAAGTCGCACTTTAACACCCCGTTAACCAATTATATGCTCCGCATCCTCCTCAGTGTTCCCCCGAGGGAAGCTGCGGGCAATTTTTTTTATTGGGCGACACGTCATGAAATGACGCAAGATATATGTATCAATGTTGCACGCACAGACATAATTCGAAGAGTTGCAGATGTTAAATGCGAACCATTTCTTAGCGAACTTCGGCCACTTTGAGCGTATCTATCTATCTATCTATCTTTCTATCTATCTATCTATCTATCTATCATCTATCTATCTATCTATCTATCTATCTATCTATCTATCTATCTATCTATCTATCTATCTATCTATCTATCTAAACAGCTGCGAGCGCATCATGCAGGCCCCAATGTACACCAACGTAACGCTGACGTACGCGCACGCTGCGCACAGCACCGCTATGTTAGCAAAACTTGAGCACTTTATAGCCTGACACCAGGCGTGACCGACGCGAGCAGCGTCCGTCGGCACGGCCCCACAGCAACCGGCACGAAATGCGACATGCTGCATTTCGTGTCGATGCGTTACCCAGACAGCACTGCGTCGGCCTCTTTTTGTCGT
Source organism: Rhipicephalus annulatus (assembly GCA_013436015.1). Taxonomy (NCBI): domain Eukaryota; kingdom Metazoa; phylum Arthropoda; class Arachnida; order Ixodida; family Ixodidae; genus Rhipicephalus; species Rhipicephalus annulatus. Next base: position 59,922 of record WOVY01002134.1, read on the forward strand.
GATGGGACGCTGGAAGCGCTGAAACGCGTATGAGTCAGAGTAACGCTGCGCAGCGCGCGCCTGCGTGTATATGGCAGGACCTGTGTCTTGCGTGGCATCGCCTGCGGGACGCGATGGAACGAACGCCGGCTAGCGTGCTTAACAGGTCCCCATCGAAATGTATTTGCGCCTTGACTGTGGCATGTAGTCATGCTGTTACATGACAGGCATCTCATGATTATCATGTCTGGACTAATGACATGCCTTCGTCATCCATTGACTTCAGGTAATACCATATTTGGCATTTATGATGCTAGTGAAGCGGGCACGGAGCATGCCAGAGGCCCACCTGGTCAGAGGTCGTCACACTCGTCAACCACAAGGAAGCGAGCTGGTTCTCCCAGTGACACTGAACGCACTGATTTGTATTCTATGTTGGAAGACGACACATGCGATGGCAGATTTATACTTGTCCGGGGTAAGAGGGCGAAGAGAAGGACTGCGAATACATCAGCATCAGCTCCTGCAAGTGCAGCGACTGAACGGTCAAGGCCTGCGCGCTGGCCGCACGTCATCATCTTCATGCCGGAAGATCCTTCAAGCAACCTACGACTTTTCAAAAAGCAAGCCCTTTCCATTGCTCTGAAGTGTGTGGGCCATTTTAAATTGAGGACGTAAGAGTAAACCCAAGGAAGAATATTCTCGCCATAGACGTGCACGATGTAAGTGCGCTAGACTAACTGCAGCGAATGGCTGAGCTAGGAGGCTTCAAAATGCGCCCCTTTATCCCGATAGATGGTAAATCAATTTCCGGTGTAACTTATGATAGTGACATTGCCATTCCTAATGTTGACTTGCCTACCCTAATCAAGCCTGCAAACGAGGGAACTGCCATTACGCAAGTGCGGTGCCTTGGAAATATGCGCTGCGCAAAAGTGTTTTTCAAGAGAGATTGCATACCATCCCACGTTAAAGTTGGACATTTCGGACATTCAGTTCAACCATTCATCCAGAAGCCACTTTGATGTCATCAGTGCTTCAGACTAGTACACGTCAAGGGCGTATGCCCCAATTCACGACTGTGTCTCCGTTGCGCGGAACCTCATGCCGAAGACACCTGTCGGGCGGCTATCCTGAAGTGCGCTAACTGCAGCGGCCCCCACGCTGCCTCGTTGAAAGACTGTCCTCGAATTCAAAAGAAGCGCACGGTTCTCAGACAAATGGCCCGAGACAACTCGACGCACAGGGAGGCAGCCGAAGTAGACCGGCGTTGGCGTCGACGTCGGCATCATCGAAAGTCATCAAAGAAGGCACATTCCCAAAATGCTAGTTGCCACTCTTTAGCGGTTCCACCCAGTAGTGCCGCAAAAGGACCCACCACTTCTACGAAAGAAGCGGAGAAGCCTCCTTCTCTGAAGAAATGGCCACGCTCTCGACCCGCTCTTCTGCCAAAGAACTTCAGCAGGTTGCGGCCACACCAGAGCCGACTTGCTCAAAAGACTTGCTTAAAGGAGATCGTCAAGTGATGTCGGTGCGGAGTTCCCTCATAGAAGCCATCTGAGCAATACTAGTCGACATGAAGACAGCATCTGCTCGAAAGCCACTTGGAGTATTGGACGCCCTAATCCCAGTGCTTGAATCTCTCAACTAGGAAGATGGCTACTCACACCTCATCGTTTCGTGAAGAAGTCAAGGCTGTATCCGTCATCCAATGGAACGCCAGAGGACTAAAATCACGCCTTTCAGATTTTCGTCAGCTTGTGTATACCAACGTGTTTGCACTCATGGTTATTTGTGAATCCAACTTGTCGAAACCAATAATACTTTCTGGGTACGAAGCTGTCATGTCTTCAACTAACGGTGCGTGCCGCAAAATCATCGTCTTTGTTCGTCGTGAACTGACGTATGTTGTGCAACCGATTGTGCCTCACGATGACAATCAGTATGTCTGCATCACTGTGAAAAAGAACAAACTCATGTTTACTCACACAGGCGTTTATAAGAGATTAACGGATATTTTGAGAACGTGTCCTGCACCATGGGTCGTCATAGGTGATTTCAATGTGCACGATAACGCATGGGAAGTACGCAGACAAATGCAAGAGGACGCAGGTTAGCAAACATCGCTTACAACTATGGCCTTACTCTCCTGAACGACGGTAGCCCCACTTTTCTTCAACGGGTGACATACGGCAGCTGTCTTGACCTTGCTTTTGTCTCCAACTCCCTCGCGAGATAGGTCAAGTGGTTTCCAGATGTTGAGACACGAGGAAGTGATCACATTCCAGTCTACCTTAACATGAAAGGAATGTCTTATTGTGGTCCACGGACGACCATTCGAGCAGATCGATAGACCAACTTCAAATCTGCCATAAAATATACTTGCAGCGATGGCCTACACTCTGGGATAAAGCAAACAATCAAGAGCACATCGCACAACACCACTAGCACGGTGACAATCTCTTCCACGCGAAACGACTATGACATAGAGTTGGAGCGACTCCGAGCACATCGATGCCGCGATGCACATCGATGCAGGCCTGACTGGGGCCCTCGCAGGATGGGCAAAAGTGTACTCGAAAAGGCAATACATAGACACATTTACAAACAGTGCATTAAAAACAAAAGAAAGGCAGTGTCTAATTAGTGCAGCAAAGCACGAAGGTAATAACATTTGGAATATCTCAAACAGTGTAAAGAAAAGCAGAAAAAAAAAACAATATTCACAAAAAAAGGAGCATAACTAAAACAACCTTACATCAATCCTGAATTTTTTTTAAATATTTTTATGCTTTGCACTGCTAACATTGGCAGCGAGGTCCACTCGTTAATTGTGCGCGGGGAAAATGAGAACTTGAATAGGTTAGTTTTTCGGCTGTAAATTTCCGGAGCCCTCCACTACGGCGTCTCTCGTAATCATAGAGTGGTTTTGGACGTTAAACCCCACATATCAATCAATCAATCAGTTTTTCGGCTGTACGGGGTTAGTGATTGTTCATGTCGATGCCTTGTAGGTCGTGACGCCAGTGATGTCTCGTATGGCTCAGGAGGGAGTAGCAATCGATGATTCTTCAAATAAAAGATAAATTTTATTCTGTCAATTTTTATTCGCCATTGCAATGATTTTATGCCATAGAGATTCATTAGTTGAGTCGGAGAGTCTGTTTGGCAGTATTTAGAATAAATAAATTCAATTGATTTTCGTTGGATATCTCCATTGCTTCGACATTCTTTTTCGTATGAGGGTCCCAGACAATGAATGCACATTCGAGCTTAGGTCTTATAATGGATGAATATACGAGCGAGTAGTTTGACATTAGGTGGTGTGTGTTTTAACTTATATCGCAAAAAGGATAGCGTACGGAAGGCGGATGTGCAAATGTTCGGAATATGTGTGTGCCAGCTTAGTATACTGGTTATTGTGACGCCGAGGTATTTGTAGTGAGGTACCTGCGTTAGCTGTTCTGAAGGGAGCCTATGCGAAAAAAGTAAAATGTTTTTCTTTCTACTCATATTCATAAAAACCGTTCTGTCAGCAATAAGTTTCATTTCCCGCTTTTGACACCACATTTGTAGGTTTTGTAGGCTAGTATTCAGCAAGGCTTGATTATCCAGACTTTTATTTCATTGAATAGCAAGCAATCATCAGCGAAAAGTCTAATCTGGACTGGTTCAGTATTGACCTGGACAATGTCGTTGATGTATATGAGTAACAAAAGTGGGCCTAGCACGCTTCCCTGCGGTGCTCCTGAGTTAACAGGCGAATGTCATGAAAAATGATTGTAAATACACACGAACTGTGTGCATTTTGAAGATATGCGAAATCCCAAGCAACGATGAACTCTGGTAGTCCTACGGTTTTTAAGTTTAAAATTAGTTTTGTGTGGCCAACAAGATTGAAAGCCTTTCTAAAATCTAAAAATATTACGTCTACCTGGCCCGATTTAGTTAGAATAGAGGTAAATTATGAATGACTGTGGTTAGTTGAGTTGCTGTGGAAAGACCTTTCCTAAACCCATGCTGAAATGAAGAAAGTACACTGTTATCATAAAGAAACTTCGTAATATAGGTAGCAATAAAATGTTCAAACAGCCTAAAGCAAGGCGCGGTTAAATATATCAGTCTATATTTCCTTAGCAATGCGGGATCACCCTTCTTAAGCACTGGTACAATTCTTGCCGTCCTCTAGTCATCAGGAATGATAGCTGTCATGAATGGACTGGACAACAGGGTTGGCGATGAAATTTTCTACAATTTCACTGCGACAGATGGACTCTACTTCGCTTTCCCAGCCGCATCGACGACGCCAACACCTCCCATGGTCTATTTAGGCACACGGCGCATCAATTTGCCTTTCAGTGGGGCCGGAAACATTGCGCTTTGCTTGGCTTCTAACCACCGGTTTTTCATCATGCAGGTGTGTACAAAGTTTTCTCTATACGCTAAAAAATCGGACGACCCGTTCTTGCTACTGTTTCCGTGCCCAAAAGTGCTGTACGAAGTTGTATGTGACTGTTTTTTCATGATTTTTTTGCTCCTACGATCAAGAGATGTTGGAATTAACCCGGGACCTAACACGCGCTCTGAAAACCTACCTCACACTGATTCGTTACCAGAAAATCCCGCCGAGCAGATGAAAGCGATGTTTAAACTACTCAAAGATAAACACAGCCGTTCACTCCAAAGTTCGAAAGTGCAAACCGAACTAGCTGCTGACGTTAAAACAATTAAAAACGGGCAAAAAACATAGAAACATAAATAACCGGCAGACAAAAAATACTAGACGAACTCGAAGAAAAATTGAAGGACTTTGATCAACTTGGCAAAGATTTTTCAGAAATAACGCGTCGATATCTGGTCTAACGCACCGAAGTAATAACTATCAAACACGCTTTGATGAGATTGAGGACAGATATAGGCGTGACAACCTAATATTTCATGGTATAGCTGACGCTAATGAAACCTGGAACGAAACTGAAGCTAAGCTATCAGCAGCGATAAATGATGTACTTGAATCTTTCTGCACAGAGTTAATTGATCGCGCACACCGACTTGGCCTGTTTGCACCTGCCAAATGGCGCCCCATAATAGCCAAGTTTTCCAACTACAAGACCAGAGAAAAAGTTTTGTCACTTCGTAACAAGCTGAAACAAAAGAACATTTCAGTGACGGAAGATTTTTGTCAACGTACCCGTACTTCTCGCCAAAAACTAATTGAATTTGCAAAGAGCTATCCTGGGCGCCCGCCGTCTAAACTGCGCTATAACAAATTGCTCATGAATAATAAACGTTTCTACTACAACTTTGAACTTGATCGCGTTGAACAAAAACGATCGCGTTGCAACCAAACAGGTCACGGAGACTCCACTGGACGAAATGCCTCACAGTAGGGAGAAAGGAGGGGTAGTGGCATATCATCGCATCGTCAATCGCATCCGGTATCTGTATTCTTTGCTAACGCCAGAAGTGTTCTCAATAAACGTTGTGCCCTCTCATCCATTATAGATACATGCGACGCGAAAATAGTAGCTTTAACTGAAACGTGGCTTTCCGCACAAACAACAGACTGAGAAATATTTCACGAGGCAAACAACTTTATGGTATATCGCTGCGACCGCACCGAGCACAGAGGAGGAGGCGTACTACTTGCGGTCTCGAAGGACATACCATCATCACCAATCCAAGTTAACAGTTTACTAGAAATAACCTGGGCTTTACTAACTTTGGGTAGCTGTAAACTGGTTCTAGGTACCTGCTAGAGATCACCTTCCTCACCATCCACATTTGTTAACGAAATGCAAGACTACATCAACATAGTAAGCTCTCGTTTCCCTTCTTTACTTATGTTTTTACTGGGAGATATTAACTTTCCAAACATAACGTGGAACACACTGCCGATACGTATTTCTCTTTTTCACAGCAGAGTGAAGATTTTCTGAATACGTGCTCTGTTTATTGCTTGAATCAGTTAGTAACTCAAGCCACAAGAATTACAAGTAATACAGCAAGCACTCTCGACCTAATACTGGCAACGCATCCTGACCTTGTCTCCGACATTACATACTTACCAGGAATCAGCGACCACGTCTCGCTAAACTGTGTCATCAATATTAGCCCTAGTGAAAAGACTAAGCAGCAGAAACGCATACGATACTACCGGAAAGCTAACTTCGAAGCAATAAATAATGAGCTAACTCACTTTTACGATGATTTTGTTAGAGATTTTAATCTCGTTCCGTTCAATATAACTGGGATCTGTTCGCATGCACAGCCCATAAATTGATAGAGAAGTACATCCCTGATCGTACACTCATTTCCAATCCCCAAGCGCCGTGGTATTCCAGTAATCTAAAACGCCTATCTAATCGGAAAAAGCGTTTCTTTCGTTTGGCTGAAAGCTCGCCTTCACCTTTGCGCTGGACAACTTACAAATCTGCTGCGAACGCCTACTTAAGAGCTCTAAAACTGCAAAAAACAACTACCTAACTAGAACACTACCTGAAACACTGAAAAATAATCCTAGAAAGTTTTGGCAAATGATTAACCCAACCACTAACAACACTATATCACTAGAAGATTCATCTGGAAATAATATCCCCAATAAGATGTGCGCATCAGCTATTATAATTCATTATCAAGCCAGTACTCTGAATCCGCCAACATCATACTCCCTTATTCGCACCACTATAATTACATGCCCATGGATCCAGTAGTTATTGAGGTACCTGGAATATTGAAACTAATAGATAACTTACCATTCCACTCCGCTCCTCGCTATGATGGCATTAATAGCAAAATTCGTAAAAACACTAACGTAGTTAGTTCAATATTATTAAGTCAAATATTTCAACAATCATTGAGTACTTGTCAACTTCCAAAGGAATGAAAAATAGGGAAGGTGGTTCCAATCTTTAAATCTGGCCCCAGAAACTCGCCTCCTAATTACCGACCCATATCAATAACAAGTAATTGTTGCAAATTATTAGAACATGTAATCTTCTTGTACCTTGCTAACTTTCTAGAGTCAAACTCATACTTTGCTAAAGCGCAACATGGTTTTAGAAAACAGTACTCCTGCGAGACACAGCTTGCTTCGTTTACTCATAATCTGCATCAAATCCTGGATCGATCATCTTGCGCTGACAGTATTTTTTGGATTTTAACAAAGCATTTGACAAGGTTTGCCAAAAATTACTGCTCTTAAAACTAATCTGGCTAAATATCGACACTAACCTTCTTAAATGATTAGAACATTTTCTCTCTAAGCGTTTCCAATTCGTAACTGCTAACGACCATCATTCATCACTCACTGAAGTACAATCCGGTGTGCCTCAAGGTTCAGTGTTGGGACCTTTATTATTTGTTGTATATATTAATGATCTAACTTCTTCAAATACTTCTAACATACATCTGTTCGCAGATGACTGTGTTATTTACCGCAAAATTACCAATATTGATGATACTGACATACTTCAATCTGACCTAAATAATATAGCTAATTGGTCTATTATCTGGCTAATGGAACTTAGTATTAAGAAATGTAAAATGATGCACGTATCAAGAAATAACTCGAATCATAACTCCTACCACCTAAACAACGTTCCTTTAGATTTTGTTTTGTCTTATAAATATCTTGGCATGCACATCACACATAACTTAAGTTGGACAACTCATGTAGAGTACGTGATTAACAATGCTAATCGCATGCTCAGCTACTTACGACGTAACTTCTCCAAAGCACCCTCTTCCTTGAAACTAATACTCTATAAGTCTCTCATACGCCCCAAACTCGAATATCCATCCGCCATATGGGATCCCAGTCCCGATAATCTCAACACCTCTCTTGAGCTAGTACAAAATAACTATGCTAGGTTCATCCTCTCCAACTACAACCGCCCTGCAAGAATGACTTCAATGAAAAATAATTTATCACTTATTCCATTGGCTCACCGACGAAAAATCGCCCGTCTTTCACTGTTTCATAAAATTTTCTATCACCCTACACTTCATAATGACCTGATACTGCAGCCTCTGTACATCTCAAACCGTGTTGATCATCGCAATAAGGTTGAAATCGCATCATGTCACACTAGGCCTTTCTTTCAATCATTTATTCCCCGCACATCTCATAATTAGAACCGCCTTCCCTCGATTGTCGCAACCATCACTGACTTCAAACTTTTTAAAGAAACATTAGCTAACATTGTCTAACCAAGAAAATCTGTTACCTATGCATATTGCTACTATTTTTTGTATATTTGGAAATAACTATTTTTATACGTTCTGCAGAATTGTTAATATTATATGTATTTTATTGTATTGTTCATTTGTATTTATTGCACTGTTTTATTTGTATTTTTCATGTATTTACCCACTCCCCTCTTTAATGCCTTTTTGGCCTTGAGGGCATTATAAATAAAAAAATATATAACTACTAGATATGGAGCGAGCATCTCAGCATATCGGCGAAGAAAAATATTAGGTATATTATCAGGGCCAGGCCATGCTATTGCCTTAAGGTTTAGTAACATTGATATAACACCGGATAAAGATACAAGATTTGTTTTGGCACAACTGACATGATTCTGGTGTAAGGGTTCAGTAGAGTTAGAAAGGACACCGTAAAAATAGGCATTGAACTTTTCAACAATGTCTTGTTTATCAACGATGACAACGTCCTCCTGTGCAATGCGGTCGATCGACTTCTTACTTTTCGAAAGAAATTGCCAGAATATTCCTGGTGAACCACAAATGAAACTAGGCAGCGTGTGATTAAAGTAGCGCTTCTTCGCACTACTGATAGCTTGGTTTAGGATTTTTTAATTACCCTATACTCTACTCTCGCTGGCGCATTGTAGCTTAGGTCTTTTAATTTTTCTTTTTAGCTATATTATACGTCTTGTAATCAAAGGGTTTTTACGGTGCGTTTTTTAAGTTTTGTTTGAAACAAAGTTGTTAAGGCAGTATTTGCACAAACGTTTAAAGCGTTCCCAAAGATCAGTAGCATCTGTACCTTGAAAGCTACCGATAAGAAGTCGAGAAAATCAAGGACACTTACGTCTTTTGCCCCTGAAAAGTCTTTGGTCATTATTGAAACAAGAAGCTGGGTTTTTCACACCCCAAGAGAAAACGAAAGAAACGCAATTTCATAATCGGATAGACCAGGCTGCACAGACACAGAATATTCTTTATTACAACGGCTGATAAAAATAAGGTCCAGCGTCGAAGCGCAGTTGCCTTGTATGTGGGTAGGCTGATCAACTACTTGGTGGATGTCAGCCGTAAGCATTAAATTAGTCAGATATGTGACATATGAGCTCATTTGAGGGTTAAAAAACGGCTGATTCCAGTCAACACCAGGTAGATTAAAGTCTCCAGACAAAATATATTTTCTATTATTCAATGAAGCCACGTGTTCATATAGCTGAAGCAAAAATACAGAAGGAGAGTCGGGTGCATGATACACAGCAAAAAGCATAAAAGATTGCTCTCCACATGACACTTTTATAGTGACGCTTTCATGATTATCGATTTGGTGGGTTAAGAAGGCAGATATAGTATTTTCCACCAGAACAGCCACTCCCCCTTCACGTGGCGGCCAATCACGATAGTATACAATATACGATGGTGGAAAAATGTCTGCATCATCAATGGCATCGTGCAAACAAGTTTCCGTTATCACGATGATGTGGGGGAAGTGACTTAAAATACAGCTTCAAGTTCTGCGATTTTCTTTAGGGTGCTACGCACATTTATGTTTATGATTCATACATTCTTTTTACAGAGCGGTTGGCATCATTCTTTATTAGCTCTCTTTTGTTGACTATGCGTTTGGATTCTCGTGTTGCTAATTTGATTCCAGGTAAAGAGCGTCTCCTGCCAGTCACTTGCCCCGCCTGCCAGTCACTAGACCCTCACAAGCCACTATCACGCATTTGGTAAGCGGTACAAGGTCTGCGTCACATTATGGAACAGCGTTTTCCATTCAAAGCGCTCGCGCTATTTCAAGGGAGGCAAGACATCGATGTCGCAGAAGCTTTCTGTGCGCAGATCGCCAATGAAGCCACTCGCCCGGATTCTCGAGTGAGAGGTGACGTCCCCCGTTCCCAAGACTATCACATGGACCTCCCTTTTACAATGAAAGAACTCGAGGCGGCAATAGCTCTATGCAGGCTTTCCACTTCTCCGGGCCCAGATGGTATTCGGTACCGAGACTTGTGAAACTTTGGGGAAGGGGCAAGGAGAGAACTGTTGAGCCTTTAAAACCTCTCCTGGCAGGATGGCAATTTTTCTGACGACTGTAAAATAAGCCACTTGTTACCCATCTTGAAGCAGGGCAAATCCCCACTCGAACTTGCCTCATGCCGCCCAATAGCACTGGCCGGATGCGTAAGGAAGATAATGGAACGGATGGTACTAGGCCGCCTGGAGTGGTGTCTCGAGTACTCGAAGATTTAATGGAATTCCGTGGCTGGTTTCCGACGCGACCACTCTTCTATTGACAATGTCGTTGATCTAGTTTCATACGTTCAGCCCGAAAGATCCCGTAAGCGACTATCTACAGCCTTGTTTCTGGTTGAGAAAGGTGCGTATGATAATGTACTACATGAAGCCATTTTGGGTGTTTTTGCGGTGGTTAGCCTTGGTGGTCGAGTTTTTCGGTTAAGTTTGAGTTACCTGGCTGCAACATCATTCTTTGTGCTAACAGTAGATGGCCCAACTACGCGACGCTATACATTCAGGGGTGTTCCTCAAGGTGGAGTTCTTAGCCCAACGCTATTCAATCTTGCACTAATTGGCCATGCTGACTACTTGCCAAGTACCAATAAAATCTCAATATACGCAAACGACATCTGTGTCAGTCACACGTCCTCAGATACGTTCCCGGCTTCAAAGAGCAGCAACTATGATTACCGACTACTTGTTAAAAAAAGGTCTCAACATATCACCACAAAAATGCGCGCTGGTGGCTTTCACTTGCGATGCAATGACCCCTTATGTCATCTAAATCTGTGGGCGACCGATTTCGTACGCCAGAATCAAGCAGTTTCTGGGCATCATTATTGATAGCGACCTCTCTTGGAGTCCACATGTGGCCTATATGAAGAAGTGCCTGACCGCTATTTCCCAATTGTTCAAGTTCCTGGCAGGAAAGACGTAGAGGATGTAAGTTGACGCAATGATGAAACTCCACAGAGCTCTGTTTCTCGGTTTCCTTACATATAGCCTGCCCGTGCTTCGCAATACCTGCAAGACCAATGTTCGTGTTCTACAGGCAGTACAAGCCCAAGCACTGAGAGTGTGCCTTGGTCTGCCCAGATTTACGTGAACAGACGCAACAATTGCAACTGCTGGTGACTACCCGATACACTCACATTGTGATAGAAGTCCTGAGAACGCACATCAGACACTTCATCATGGGATATTTTCGAAGTTCCTTTGGAATTATCCCATGTTGTGTAAGGTCGTATTGCTCTCTCGTTAGGATAGGAATTGTTTTTTTTTACTTCCAACAGAAGAGTTAGCTTGTCACATTTGTGCGCTGAAGTACTGTATGAAAATATTACCAGGTCGAATATGGTTGGAAATGCTAGGGGGAGAACAGGTAACGTGCGTCGGATTGGCGCGCCAGAAATAGGGATGTGTAATGAACTTCCTAATGCATCATCACCAGTTCTGCACATGTCCATATACCACTCTACCAGCAAAAAAGATGTGTTGTCCTGTTTCTATAGACACGTTTGCTTTAAATATTTCGCCAACAGCCGTTGATTACAATGCAACAAAAAAGGCTAACTTACCGAACTGGAACTGCAAATTTTGCTTTGCAGCAATGTAACATAACAATTGCCGCAGCTAAAACCGTGCCAAAGCTATACAAATGTAAGCATTATTACGTACTCTTGGTGATTTCAACTTGACATTGCTGCGTAGCCGTACCCTTTGAACTAAGGGTCTGTACAAGAACAACAGGCAAGCTTATCGTTTTGAATCGCTTTATTTTGCAATGCTCGCCTGTTCTTGAGGCACGTGGTTTGCCACATGGAAGTAGGAGAGGAAGACTATGCCTGAAGCGTGTAGTCTAAAGGTCCTGATCGCATTATGTTTTATATATTTTTACTGGGTCTTTTCCCGAAGCTTGTTTTCTCTTTAATCCTTTCACCCCCTAGCAACAAAATAGATCACAAAATAACGAAACTTTCCTTTTGTCGTAAGCGTTGCACGTAGCTCGGAGATAAAGACAAAATATTTCCCTGTGTGACTTTGCATAGAAGTCTTGCTAATGCTGGCACCTGGCGCATGTTCTTGTCGCCCGAAGAGCATAATTTGCACTTCCCTTATGCTATTCAACGCTATTTTCACGTCATTGTTTGAAAGCAAATAACAATCTTGGTCGCCACTGGGTGTGAAACAAGAGTTGCGCACGTGTTACTTCGTGGAAAGTCGTTTAAAAAGGGCTCCACGCGTTGCACTCTGCTACTTCCTTGGGTGCGAAAACATGCTCGGTATGCACCGACACACCTCATTACAAGAACGGTGCGATGAAAACGAGCGTTGTCACCTGCTGTACACCTCGAAACTGCGTAGGTCACTACACCTTGGCATTATTGACGAAGAAATCTACGGCATGCACCAACTTGAATCAGTTCTTGATGTAGCACAAGAGGCCGTTAGGTCATAATTAGTATAGCTGTTTTACTCCCTCATTTGCAGGGACCAAAATTTTTCATTGTAGGGCAAACCAGAACTGGTACAAAACATTGTGTCACGAACGGAGAATCAAGTTCTGGCACTGAGTTTTGATTTTTCCTTTCTTGTTTTAAACTATGCTCGATAATATATGTAAATAAACAGGCGAAGATAACATGGTATCTTCTATAGAGCCAGTTTTTTTTTTCTTTTGTTCTTCGAATGTGGCGTTGGCCTTTTGATACTAACGCAGACTCTTCTAACGCATTCAAAATAATATCGCTATAACACATTGGTTTGACCTGAACTATGAATATTTACTGCAAAGAGAGTCACAGACAAAATAAATGCCAATGATGGAACAACCAAAATGCAAGTTGCGTAGGAAACCAGTGTGTGCTACAGTAATAATCGCCACGTAATGTTATTCTCATTCTAGCTCGCATAACCAGACAGTGAAATTCTACAGAGTGACGCATACAAGTGTGCGCATGAGCCAGCACATGTGCTAGTGCAAACGGCCGAAATTTACTGTAAATGCTTCGTTAAACGTTCGTCGCTTCGTCAACAGCCTCTGTAAAGAGCTTCATCAGCAGCCATGCCATCATGCTGTTCAATTCTAAAAGACAACAAATTTCGAACTACGCAGTAAACAATACTTTCAGGTAATGAAATGCGCTTTAGAGACATCTACATTGAAATAAAGCAGAATAAATGAGCAGGCACAGGACATTTCTTTCGAAGGAAAGAGAACCGCTAGTCGTAAGGAGTAACAGACTTTATTTCATAAGAATAACATCGTATGAGAGTAAGGCTAAAAGTTAGGTGGGCATTAGGCAATGAAGTTCGCGCAGATAACTTGGCTGCTGGAAGCAAAGGGCCGCATTACCTGGAGAAACATTTACTGCAGATGTTGAAGTCCGTTTGATCAATATATGAACAGGAAGAATGTCAGTGAACGGCTGCTGCTGTTGTTATAGACAATAAAACAGCTGCATTATTCTTGGATGTAATCAAGCGAGATTAAGGCACAGTGCCTGCATTTAGAGGATAAAAAGCACCGCGGACGTGGAGGCTGTTTTTTAGGAATAAATTATTAATATAAATTTCAATACCCCAAACTTAGTTTCTATTCTCACACATTCTCTAGACTATCGCGAAACACTCCGTGCGAGCTATATTGATGTTGAAGTCACAATATAAAAAAAGACTTGTTCATCAATATATTAATTACGACGTGACAGCAATTTTTCATACATGTAAATAAGGCTGTCGAAATTTATAGCGTAGTTGTTTTTTTCGACAAAGATGTGTACTTTCAGGGGGTCAGATGGGTGGGCAGCGTGCATTAGGCTGACTCACATTCTGTAGGCACGGTGTTTTCTATTCGGTAAATTTGGAGTAATCCTACCAAATAAAATTGTACAGAATGGCCATATAGTTTACGTGAGGTAGCACAAGACTTTGTGTAAAGTGCGGTTGAACAAGCACTCAATACATTGTGCACTAAAATAGAGTCTTTCTACTACTGATTCTGGTGTTACGTTAGGGTATACTTTCCGAGCAATTGCGTGCATTAGAAATTATTGAGTATTATCACTGGTGGCGAAACTAGCAGTTGACATCTCAGAACCTCAGTTCAGTGGATGTGCACTGATGGCCTACGTAATTGATTGCAAGGTTCTTGCAATTTTTTTCATTAGCGAATGCACCTGCACCTGAACAACGTCATTTCAGACCGGCGCACACGCTATTGATTTCCATTTGAGACACCACAATAAGAGTACAGGAAGCTCTAAGAAATTATGTACACTCAAAAGCTCCAACAAATTCTTTGCACGTCTTACAAGTCTAGTCCTTTCTGCCCACTCAAATTCGACTGCGGTTTTGCGCTGAAACATGCTGTTATGTTTTAATTTGAAAGGGTGACTATATTACGTTTATTGTTGTCTATAGCAACATCTGCTTCTCTTCGTGTCAAGACGACACCATTTTGGTATTATGAACGCGATAGCGTGAGAAAGCTCGTGTCGCAGAATTTCCGTCGTCCGCGTCGGCACCGTTGGTTGTGAGATAAAAAGTGTCCGTGTGCGAAAAAGTGAGAAGAAGCAAATAAAATAAAGAATAAAATTTTCGGTCCCATTGAGGACAAAACCCAGGCCGTTCGCCTGGCAAACAGGTGCCCCTGCCACAAAGCCACGATGTTACTTCCAGCTTCTTCGGGAAAAAACACTACATAAATGCCATGTCACGGAAGGAGTCTCCTTAACGCATTTTGTTCGACAGGTGTCCCGGCGAAAACAAGCCCATTCGGCTATTTGTAGGTGTATTTGGGAGGCTATCAAACTACGTCAAAAAAGACAGAGATAGTGAAGCCATCGCCGCTAAAAACACACAGAAACTCTCAAACAACTTTAAAAATGGACAAAGATGTCCATCTAGCGTAAAACATATCCACCTTTTTTAGAGGCGTTGAAGAAGCAAAGAGCAAACGCTAGATAATGTGCGGCCATCTGTGAGGCACTGTGAGACTCTCTTGCCCCTTCAAGAAAATGCCATTTCAACGAATTAAAACACACATAGATTTAGCTTTTCATTCGCATGACATCATTGAAGAAGTGAATGAATGCAAATTCACCGACCATAAGGCGATGATTGTGGCGGCTGGCCGGGAGAGGCCTCCATAAAAACAAGTCAAATAATTTCCAGATAACTAAAATAAGTAGCTTGACACAATGCGACCATTTACAAATACAAGTGCCACATCTACGGACAGTTCCTAATGGAGGACCATGCGACTATATCACTGTACAATATGTTCGTGAAGTTGTTATAAAAGTGTTGTTAAACAGATCGAAAACTTGTACCAAGACTGGGTCGCGCTTGCGGGTGCGCGTTTGTGTGCGTGCGTACATGTGTGTGTACGTGAGTGCGAGCGTGTGTGCGTGCGTGCGTGCATGTGTGCATATGTGTGTGTGAGTAGGTGTGTGTGTGTGTGTGTGTTTGTGTGTGTGTGTGTGTGTGTGTGTGTGTAACTAAACATAATATTAAGTATGCACTTAGCGGTTGAAGGGCGCACTAGGGGCCAGATTTCGCTATCGCGTTCAACTCTTAAAGGTGAAGCTTAGGGTCCCCCAATTTTTTTGGCTGACATGCTGACGATAAGAGAAAAAAGTGCGTCAGATATACAGAAGTTGCACTCTTCTTTTTACCTTCGGCAGAGGTAATTTTTTTGGTAAATACGTTTCCTAGCATCAATATCACTAGTAATGAACTGTCACGCAGAAACTTTTTTGGTTTTGTGTCTAAATTTTCACAGAGCAGAATCTGCACCACTTCTTTTCCTTCTTGAAAAATAGTTGTAGAATAGAGAGTGACATTCTCCTCCTTTTTTTGTCATGTGATATCTTGAAGCCTAGTTTACCACAGAGAAGTTTTTATATGAGTGATTTTCGACCACCAGGACAAGATTCTCTCGTAATATTCAGACCTTTTCAAATGCGAAGCATTTCTTAGCGAACTTCGGCGACTTTGAGCGTATCTATCTATCTATCTATCTATCTATCTATTTATCTATCTATCTATCTATCTATCTATCTATCCATCTATCTATCTATCTATCTATCTATTTATCTATCCACCAACAATTTTAGCTCTCTTGGCCGTTTCGATACTCGTATGGATACCAAACTTGGTATGGCATAACATATTTAACAAGTCATAACAGGAAATTTGGGATATGTATTTCATGAAAGACATAATTTACATTTTATAGTCCTGCAGTCCTTGCGGTGGTTTCGTTCACATGACTTGTTGCAAAACTGGTATGGTATGGCATTATTGCAAAGCGAACACAAGCGACAGACGCTAATATGAAAATCATGAGATGCATGTCGTGTAACAACATGAATACATGTCAAGCTCATCATGCACTCACGGCCGTGTCACTAGTATAACATATACAAAACTTGGTATTACAGGAGGTGAATAGACGACAAAGGTATGTGACTGGTGCAATCATAATAATCAAGAGATGCGTGTCATGTAACGACATGACTATATTCCACGCTCATGGTGCGCTGGCGGCCATTTCGCTAGCTTAACTTATACCATATTTCGTATTACGAGACGTGAATGGATGACGAAACCACGATGGTGGTGCAAACATGATAAAGATGAGATGCATGACATGACCACATGATGCGCTCATGATGCGCTCGCGGCCGTTTCGCTAGCTCCACATGTGCCAAACTCGGTATTACGCGACGCGAACGGACGACATTAGTATATGAGACATCCTAACATCAAAATCACGACATGCGTGTCATGCCAAATCATGACTACATGCCACACTGATGATGCGCTAACAGCCGTTTTGCTAGCTTCACATATGCCAAATTGGGTATTACGTGACGCCAATAAATGACGAAGGTATGTCACTGGTGCAAACATGATAATCATGAGATGCGTCTCATGAGAAAATGACTACAAGCCACTGTCAAGGCGCTACTACAGTTCGACGTGACGCGGTGCACGTACTTGCCGGCGTTCATTTCGTGGTGTCTCGCCGGCGTTGCCCCGCCAGGCGCCGGTGCTGCCACATACTCGCAGGCGCGCGCCACGCGGTGTTGCTTTGACGCATGCGCGTTTCTGCGCGTCCGGCGTCTCCCCGTCAAGAAAAGGGATAGGCAGTGTTGTCTAGGTAACGCAACGGCGTGAAATGCCACATGTCGCATTTCGCGCTGGCGCCAGGCTTTACACTATAAAGTGCTTGCGTTTTGCTAACGTAGAGTCGCTGTGAGCAGCGTGCACGCGAGCCAACGCTACATTGGAGTATATTGGGCCCTTCATGATGCGCTCGCGGCCGTTTTACTAGCTACACATATACCAACTATTGTGTTATGATACATGAATGGATGGCGAAATATATGTCTGGTGCAAACATAATAATCCTGCCACGCGTGTGATGTAGGAACATGGCAACATACCACGCTTTTAGCCTGCACGCGGCCGCATGGCTAGTTCCACATATACTAAATTTGGTATCCAGTGACATGAATAAATGATGAAGGTAAACTACTCATCCGAACGTAATAATCATCACACGAAATTCATGTACGGCATAATTTATCTCTACTTCATAACGTTCTTCTGATCTTAAATTGATATATCAATATTTCTCATTCATGCTTCGCATATAATCGATTTTCACTTTACGTGGGTTATGTCATTTTTTTATTAAACAGAAAGGCTTCCTGTGACGTAGGCCCAGTGCTACCATGTGTCAGCCATAATTGCGTTGCTTCAAAAACATCGTTTACCTAAACGTTGTCTTTTCCTACATGTATAGATACAAAGCTAATAATTATGTAATACAACTTTAGGAAAGCACAGTTTACCGACGCCCTTACCAGTTATTACCTACTAGCAAGCTTGCTTCCACCCAATGAGACTTATATAAATGCGCTGTATCAGCATCTGATGCATACACTCTGGGTTTATGGTCCCTAGATTATGTGTATGTAAATGCATACAATTTCTGACACATCCAGATTAGAGATAGGAACTCTCGTAAGTGTGTTGTCCTTAGCTTTCAACCAGCATACATGCAATGTAGAGGCATTCGCCCCTTTTACAAAAAGTGGCCAAAAGTGCTTCATGCTGGCTTCAATTAACTCTGTCGCCTCCTATTGTATTGTAGCAGTGTAAGGCTGGCCATGTTACTGATGCACAAAGGCTGATGGGGCGCTTGCCTGATATTTCTGTGGATACTGCGAATACTCATGCATGTTTAGGCGATAGGGCAATCCCAATTTCTTACCGCAAGGCATTCAGATACGCTTTTTTCCTTATTTCAGTCTTCGTAGCTCTGAAGAGACAGGAAGAGAGGCGAAGACTGAGATGATAACCACATTTAGCATCCAGTTTGCTGCCCAACACAGTGGTTAGTGAGATTCGGCCAGGTGAATGGCGTAGAAAGAGACATAAATAAAGATAAGCGTGCTTGATCCCCTTCACATGGGATTGAGTAAAACACAAAAGTAAAGCGTCTTCTCACAGAGAGACGCTCTGAGCGTGCGACCGTTTCAGACGTGCTTCGCATGGACTCTCCGTACTTGTGGCGTTTGGTGTATTTTTCAACATATGCCTTCAGATTTCGACAAAAAAAATCGTGAACACTACCAGAGTAAATGAAGTGCGTGCATTCTTAGGCAATCACCGGACAACTATTTCTTCACCGACGGAACTTCGCGCCGTGCTGATGTGTTGGGCCTAACGCGTTGGCTCGGCTGGAGTGGAGTGGACGCACTGCTTGGCGGTGTCGTCCGTGACTAAGCCCACTGCAAGCGTGGACTCAGTGAACGCTTCTGCACCATTGAACCCACTTCAGCGACTGCAGCAACCCACGGCATCAGTCGTAGCGTAAGGATGAAATAGCAGCGGAACATTGGAACGCCAGCTCAACGAAGCCTTGAACACGCCCGCTACTTGGAGCAGATGCTGTGGCAGAGTTGGCCAGTTCAGCGCCCTCGACACTGACGTAACTAACTTCATCAAGTCCCGAAGACAGCATGGATCACGAGGACAGCGCGCCATCGAAGTGAGACACGGTCAACTGCCGCAGATACACGACGCGAAGACTCAAGGACGAGCTGTGGTCGGAGTGGGTGAGTAGGCCTCACTTTATCGTGCTCTTCCGGCCGCCTAACCGTATGTCTATGCACTCTAAGGCAAAATTACACGAAAAATAAGTAACGGAGCCCAAGCGCGCGCGTAAGGGATAGAACGTTGAGGAGAAACCTTAGAGGTAAGCGCACCGCGTACAAACCACTTAGTCTCCAAACACGCTCAAAATGGATGAACCGCCCGGGGAATGCAGGCAGTGCGAAAAGTGGTGCCAATGTCACTAGCCGTCATCCTCCTCTCCTTTCTCAGTATTTCCCTGTATTTTGCTGGTGATGGTTAGCGCTGCGTCGCACTCTAAGGGCTCGAACACAGCCGCCTTGATTCGACGATATAAGAATTACGACGTGCTACTTGTGTGCACGCTTGGATCAGAGTGGGCTCCTGCTTTTGCGTTTCGCTGCACCCATAAAGACTGGAGAAAGTCTCGACATGTTTCCATGCCGCGCTGTATATCTCTTGCTTTAAGATAGTCACGACCAACACACGACAGCAACAGTTGGGAAGGCTAACGTGGCGGCCGAGAAGACAGAAGGCCTATCGGATATATATTTCAGTCCGACTTAGGGCAGAAATCAGCGCTGGATTCTTTCGCAAGTAGGTTATCAATCTTTATTCTACTCTACTTGTCGCGTGTGCGATACTGATCGCGCTTGCCGGCATTGGGCTCGGTCGTGTTGTTTATCGCACGCCCGGAATGCACCGCTAAGGTCAGCTTGGGAGTCTGCAGTTCGCCTTTGCTTTGCGATTGCCTGGAAATTAGCCGCCATGGCCGTCGGCCTCCCGTACGCTCGCGCCTTGAGAGCTCGCCTGTCTTCGCCGCCGCGATGAGCTTCGGGCTGACGATATTGGGCTGAGACCTCGTCGCTGTGTTGGGATTCATCGAAAACACGTTGCGGGTTCCAATAACGAGCTTGGTTGTAGTATGTCGCGCGCTGTAAGTGCACCAGTACGGGCTGGTGGGGCTTTCGCTAGCGTCGGAACTCAGTGAAACTTGGTTGCCATTACAGTTAGCTTTACCGTCAGTCGGTCTCAAGCAGCTCGGTGCCGTCCATTGGCCGCGGCAGCGGACTCACGTTTGCGCGCTGCACTCGCTCGAGTTTGTGGAAAAGGGCCACATTACCGTCGATATCTTCGGCGCTAGCTCCAAACCAGCTCAGCGCTGTTCGTGGCGGTGCCTAAGCGTACGCTCGCTCTCCTGTTTGAAGTTCGCTGGCGGCAGACACTCCGCGTGCAGCGCCGTGTTTGGTCTCGCGTTCGCTTGCTAGAGATGAAAGATGTCGCTCGCTTAGGACTCTCCGACTTGGCGGCACGGTGGTTTGCGGCGTTCTGGCTGCGGCCGCCGCTCCTAAGCTGTTGTGCTACGGGGATCGAAATGAGTCGGACGATGTGTGACATGACGGTGAAATTATTAGCATGTCATATCTCACGTATGTTTTTATTTCATCTTGCACGTATTTCTCATGCGCGTTCGTATTCATTCTTTTTCACGTGTGACTCACTAATTTACATACTTATTGTGCCGTCGTCGGCACACACCGTGCTGAAGGCCGTGCGCGCTGGTGTCTGCGATGCCTGTCAGCCACGTCTTTCGTCAGAGCAGCTTCAGGACAACTCTGCGATATATGAACGTAAAGTAATTTGCGTGTCATTTTATACGCATATTTTAGATTACCTTGCATATACTTGTCATATGCGTGCATCTTCATCTTCAGCTATCTTTATATACTATGTTATTGAATGTACAGCCGTGCAAACACAACAGGCAGAAGGCTACGTGCGCTGGCGTCTGAAATGCCTGTCATCTATCGCTTCCGTCGGAGGAGGTCTACAAGGAGTGAACGAGATGTGACAACGAGACTGGTCTTGTACACTTCACCATGAATTCACTTAAAAGAATGGAGAAACGTC
Organism: Rhipicephalus annulatus; assembly: GCA_013436015.1. Classification (NCBI taxonomy): domain Eukaryota; kingdom Metazoa; phylum Arthropoda; class Arachnida; order Ixodida; family Ixodidae; genus Rhipicephalus; species Rhipicephalus annulatus. The sequence goes on from WOVY01002134.1 coordinate 81,186, forward strand.
ATGTGTGAGTAGAAAAATAAAAGATTTCCAAGTCTCACTTTTGTCTTTAGTTGTTGCCGTGACTACGAAAGCAGTTACACATAGGCGGCTTACTACTTTTCACGTGTTCTTTTTTGCGCTACTTGTAGCTCACAGCGCAGAAAAACAGGCGCAAGAAAGTATTAGGCCTGGCGGAAAATAAACAAAAAAACAATGTTCGATCTGCGGATAAAAAGTTCATCCGATTGGAGTATTTGAATGGATCAACCGTTCATCCGGCGAGGTGAAACTGTGAGGACTAACAGTTGCCCTGAAAGGTGAAAATGTGGGGAATAACAGTTGCCCTATAAGGTGAAATTGTGAGGATTATATGTTAATCCTTTGAAGTGAATTGTAAGGCTAACGTTAACTCACTAAGGTGTAATTGTGAAGACTAAATGTTAGTTCCTTGAGCTTGTCTGTGAGGACTAACTGTCAGACCCGGTGCCATTAGTGCTTAAAGGATTAATGGTTGTGGCAGCCTCATTAGTTCCCCAAAATACGAATCGCACACCCTTTTAACACTCTCTTGCCTTAGAGTGTACAATAGATCTCGAAGTCAGCGATTACTCACCTTATAGGACAGACTGCTTCCACTAGCGGTGAAGATTCAGCATTTAAGTATATATTTAAGGCTGAAGCAATAGGGTTGTTCATTTGCGATAGGCAGAACTTGAACAATTGCTAGCATAAGGAGCGGATGCTGGGATCGGCTGCTGAGGCGCATAGGATTCCTGTTGATATAGTGGATACAACCCAATTTGCTGATGTCACTAGTAAAGGCGTCGTGACGATACGAGTTCAGCACACTGAGAAATATTTTGCCCATCACATTCGTTGCGGATCATCAAACAACATGGGATTTCAGATAATGGGAAAAACCCATATGCTTCTGATCAGCTTCGATACCTCACGTCCTCCGAGACGACTATCCTTTGACTTCAAAATTGCACCAGTGTATGAGCCCAAGGCTATGGCCCTAACGTGTTTTCTGTGCCACAGATTGGGCCCCATGGCCAAATTTTGCCTGGCGCAAGCTGTATGTGTCACTGTGGCCGCACGTGAAAGTAGGATAGCCAGTGCGAGGAGACACCGTTTTGCGTGGCCTGGTAAGCAGAAGGCTACATTTCTCTGGACCCCAACTGCCCCACTAGAGCATTTAAAGCTGTAAGCTTACCACTGCCCAACAATAGTGCTGCCACAAAATCAAAACAAGGAGAGCAGCCGGCAACCATCTATAAAATTTAGACACTTCGTTGCCGACAAGGTCGCAGGTGACGGCATCGACTGCTGCGAAAAACGTCGGTAAGGTTGAGGAGATACTTGAGCGCTTGGAATAAGCACATGCAGCGTCGACAGGTGCCTGGACCAAGTTCCAGCAACAAATTGAAAACTTAATACAACATAAACTTGATGCAATGCAACAACAGATTGCATCTTGGATTCAGGCCTCACAGCAAATTCGTCAGCAAACGGTGGTGAGCTCACCAATGCTAAAAGCCCTAAAACAGATGAACCACCACTCCCCAAGAAATTGTGACCACCAACTGCACCACTCCCCTTGTCATCTAACGCTGTGACGCCACCACGCATCGGAAAGCAACATGAGCATCAGAAGGCTCCTCACACCGTCGAACAAGCATCACCTGATATGACAGACCAGGCACGAGGCACCACCATGCTTGTCCTCGAGATACTGATCTTCCGCATGAAAGCAATCGAGCCAGCCATAGTGCAACAAGAACAAGTAAATATGCAAGATCATGAAGGAAACAAACGAGGGATCCCACAGATAATGCGACTGCAGATGAATACAAGAAAAACTACCCGCGCGCCCACAATCGCAGCAAGGGCGGCTCTGAGGTGGGTGGTTACTATCATGACAATTTCTAATATTACACGCATACAGTAGAACTTTAGTAGTATATCTCAGAGTGTTCAACCATCAAATCATCAAGTTGGCCAATACAAACTTCTCACCACTCTGCTTCAAAAAACAAGGGGTCCGATCTCGCAGCAAAATTATCCGACATTCGCCTACCCAACTGTGACTCATTCTGCCAAAACGCCCTCTGATTCTGCCCCTTTGCCGAAGGGGTAGGCGACAGTATTAGTTACCAGGTAATGGACTACAATACTTATGAAAAGCACACCAGCGAGCAATTAGTACAGGAAGATTTTGGTGGTGAAGCTCGCTCTGCCAGATAAAGGTAGGCAGCAGACACATGTGGTCTCTTCAGTCTGCTATGCCCTAGTCAATGCACCACTTCAAAACGTGAATACGTGTGAATACAGCAGATTTTGGACGAGGCCAAAGGCCCTCTCATCATAATAGGTGGAGACTTCAATGCCAAAAGTTATTTCTGGTGATTCGCTGCTTTTGATTTCAGAGGTCGCCTTCTTGTTGGTCAACTGGAATCACTACCGCTTCATATTTGCAACCAAATTGCGGTTCACAGCAGGGCTGGGCTGCATGCAAAGAAGATTGATACCACTTCGGACTTAACGATCGCCACCCCTAAAGCAGTGAAGAGTTGAAAGACCCACTCTACCACATGGTCAGTGATCATTACTCCAGTATTTTTTTCTATTATTAGGAAATTTCGCGAGCAGCAAGCACATATCCGGTTTATAAACTGGTCCCAGTTGCTGGATGGTTTCGAAGCGAAATTGGGAACTGTTGGAAAATTCGCGCAACTCTTGCGCAACAATCTTAGCTCTGCCACACAAAACAACGTTTGGTGAGGAAGGTGATGAAGCCGTTGACCAGTGTATAGTAGCTGAGAGAGAAAATTCAACAAGCTCGCACAACATTACAAGACCAAGGGCAGACGCGACCAGACTCTCCGTTCTATCTGAGAAACCTTCAATCCTAATAAACAACATGGTGAGCTACTCGGAAAAATAAAACCATGAAGCAGCTTTAAGGAATTCTTCGCAAAATGCTTGACAAAACAAAGCATCCTCACCACTCGAGAAACTGGCATTCTGGTATGAAAATGACAAGCACGAAAAAAAATCAATGAGCATTTTAATGCCAGATTTACGGCACCTTCTCCACTCAAAACGCCCATAATTGATTTCACAAACACAGACCTAGATGCTCCTTTCACGTTGGGAAAGCTTCATGCAGCATTAAAACAAGGCAGATGTGAGTCTTTACCACACCATAAAAAATCACTAAGAAAACGCTACGCAATCTGCCGAAGAAGCTGAAAGAGCCAGCCCTCCTAGAGGTCATCAACAAGCAGTGGACTCAGATAGTAGATCCTGTAAAACTACGTCTGTCGATCATCAATTCTATACCAAAACCAAAACACAACCCTACGATTATGGCCAGTCTTCGCCTCATATCACTTGCACCAACCAAATGTACACTGATTGAATGGGCGCTCCATAGGACGATAACAAACTATATCGAACATAAAACAACAGGTTTCCAACCTCCTCAAGTCAGCTTCAGACCCAATATGGCAACGCACAACAGCCTGTGCTTGTGCAGGCTGTTTTGAAGGGTCCTAAACCAGAACTGACGATGTGCACCTCCCAAATATATTTTGGCTGTTGGCGTACAGAAATACTTTGATAACGCCAAGCAGGACCACATCCTCAGAAATCTACCAAAAAGTATATCCTAGCGAATGAACGTTTGAATGGATCGCTATATTTCTGGAAGCGATACCAATACGACTTCCTACCGATGCGGATACAACCCGCACTACTTACTACTTCGATCGAGGCATTCCTCAGGGCTCTATTTTGGGTCCTCTACTTTTTAATGTTGCTATATATACGGTAGCCCAAGAACTGAAATCGAACCCTGGTGCCCACTCTATCATATATGTGGATGACATAACCATTCCAACAGAAGCGCAGGACCATGGTGCGAATATTCAGAATATGGCAAATGAACTTCAAGCTGCTGTTTCATGATTAGGGCTGACATTTACGCCAGAGAAACCTCAACTTATCTGCGTTAGTGGTAAATGTAGTGCCTTCCCGCCTGAGCAGGTGATAACACTGACACTGGGAGTTTATCAAACCACAGCAATGCACGGGCATATTAAATGTTCAGAATTCTCATACACAGATGTAATACAGGCTATCTCAAGACCACCAAGGTAAAAAAATGGCGAAAGCTACTAAAAGCAATAAATCGCATCTCTCATAAATTGGGCAGAGCCCGATAATAAGCCTGCACCACCATAGTCTGATCAATCGCAATTGGTCGAAATCAAAATCCAAATCAATCGCAACAGTGGCATCTACAACGCTGATAAAAAAGCGCCAAAAAACCTTGAAGTTCTTTACCGACATGTATTCCGGCCTATTACTGGACTGCCGAAGTTTAGCAATGTACAAAAACTTCAGCAACTTGTGCCTGTGCACTACATTGATAATATTTTGAGCAATTCCCAGACACCCGTACACAATATATTGCAATTAAGCATAGAAGGACATGATACCCTGCTTTGGGACACCCGACGTGTCCGCTTGAAACTGCCGGACACTGCTAGCAAAGACACTGTCCTAGTCTTCCCTAACCTGTGCCACTCCAAGACCCCCGCACCATTCGCAATCACAGCCTCTGCGGCCAGAGAACAGCTGTCTTAGCGGCACAATTTGCACACTCTCAATGCCATCTTTACCGTTGCTGTATTCGGCGAACAGAGCTTTGCTCAAACATGGTAAAAATCCTCGACCGGTGAGGCCAAGCGCTACACATGCAGAATGGACTACATGAGGCCTACACAAGCAGCAGAACTTTTGGCGATCTGGACCACCCTACAGAATAACATAGCACTGTCAACTATTTACACAGACTTATTTGAGGCATTAAAGACAGAAAATCTAAATACAGAAGATGTCACAGCTATACGCATCTGTAAAATTTTGCTGCACAAACAGAACAACGGCATTGACACTAGAGTCGCCTAGACACCGGATCACGTGGAAATTCAGGTGAGGTAACGAGGTGGCACATACTCTTGCTACCTAAAAATACAGGAGATCTACTTTATCATCTCCCACATCTCCTGCGTGTATCTCCTGAGCTTGGTGGCCACCCCTAAGGTAATATGTCACCCAGCTCTCAATTTGAAATGGCACGCCTTCGGTGCTTCCTCAAGTACATTAACCGGGAGCAGCTCAAATATGCCACCCCTCCTCGTATCTTCCAGAACGTCATCCTCATGCGATTTCAGAAAATATTCATTTACAAAGTACTTGCAAACGCAGACACTACCCCTACATCATTCATAAATGCAGACTCTTGTGGAGCGGAAGAGGGGGCCGGAAACCTTCATCCCCTGCATGTGTACCTTATGCCACTCCTAATGCTTGGCCAACAGGGAGCACCTCATTCTACATTGTCCTGCACTACATAATTACCGCAAGAACAACACGATTTCGGTACATCACGATTTGAAATCGGTTCAGAGGGACACTCTCGGGAACCCTCATCAGCTTGTCACATTAGCGTGTTTTGGAATTAGCAGCAGCTTGACGCGCTTGAGTTCGTGTGCCTTTCACCCCTTCCTCTCCTCCACCTGATCCTAGTACCTCCCTTTTCCTAATAAAAGAGTTTCTCTATCTACCTTCTTACAAATGTATTTGATAATTTACTGTTCATAAATATTAAAAACCTTGTGAAATCTCTGTTGATTTTGATAGCTATTGTACCGCTTAACTCGAATGCATTCGTATTGACGATTAGTAATATATATGCACTCCGACGACTAAGGTTTCTCTCTAATGAATAAACAAAGCCAAGCTTTGTAGTCATACATGCTTGTAGTAGGTGTCGTAGCTTACGGTGAAAACGTAACCAAAGAAAGCGATGTGATAGACAGAAGAGTGTGACTGATTGGACGCTTAACTTGGGCTACGGTCACCTACTCGCGCGATGTGGGAGTTATTGAACACCACTTCCCGGCCACAGGAAAACCCAACGCGTGTCATGTCTTGTGTTTAGCCTGCCGCGATTATTCGTGGAGCAAGCGCATGTAGGGAACACGAAGTTAAAGCCATGCAGTGAGTTAGAACTTTATTCTAGTACAAAGGTGGTAGAAACAGAACGGGACTGGAGGCCCGCTCGCTCTTTAAAGATGCTCCACTCAGGATGGCGCCAGGAGCTGGAGCATCTCAGTGATGCACCGGAACTTCTCGGTGGCAAGGAGTTGGGTGCTCAGTTCTGTGTTGCTCGTGGCAGCTTCTCAGAAGCTTTGGCCTTGTTATTCTGACCATAAGTTCAAAAAGCACAGCTATTCCAAGCTAACCCTAAAGAGGAAGATATTTAACAGGTGCATCTCGCCGGCACTTACCTACGAAGCAAAAACGTGGAGGTGTACAGCGAGGGTTCAGTGTCAATTGAGGGTGGTGCAGCCGGTGATGAGTAGCATAGGATGGGGGTGACCTTAAAAAACAACAAGCGTGCAAAATGTGTCAGGGAACAAACTAGGGATAAGGATATGGCCACATTTTCCCCTCAAGTTTCGTGTTGCCCGTTACACCTTCAGTAATGCTCAGCCGACGTCCGTTCGCCGCTATCAGTGCCAGCGTCTTGCTGTAATCTGACTTTCCATTTATCGGCCACAAGGTCAGCCAGCAAAGCAGTTTCATCTGAACATCCAGTCTACTTCCTTCAGCCACGTAAGGAACGGGTGACGTCTGATGAAGGTGCTTTCCGGTCCATGTACTAAACACCCACCTCCAGTCGTGAGCCAAGTCCATACCGTGAAGGAGACGTCGACACCGGCTTCGATCAGTGAGCTAGCCACAGGCAGCAAGGGCTACATCAAGACTATGGAGCTTTACTCGATCAGAATAGGAAACCGAAAACTACAACAAATACTGCAAACACTATGACTACATCTATGCCAACGCCCGCAATGATCGAAATGCAGCAACCAAGGGAGCCCCCGACCTTCCGTTGATCATCATTTTAAGGCCCCGAGACCTGGCTAGAGAAGTATGACCGAGCGTCTGCCTTCAACAAGTGGGACTAAGATGAAAAGCTACGTCACGTCTACTTTAACCTGGAGGACGCAACAAAGACCTGGTTCGAGAACAGAAAGTTCACCATGACACCAAGGGACATCTTCTGGACCAGCTTCTTTGACGTGTTTGCAAGCGTCGTACAAAAAAAGGCCACTGCTTTCCTTAAAACACAAGCGGGGCTTTTAAACAAAAGCACCACAATCTTGAGGAAGAGGTTGTCCAAGTGTTGCGCCGCATTGACGCTGACGTAACTGTAGAGGGCAGAGATACGTGCGCTCGGTAACAGTTTATTGATGGAACGCCACTTCTTCATTCTTCTTGTCTAGTGGCTCTGTCCTAAGCACGTGCCTTACACGCGCTTCACCAGACCTTCCTATACAGGTTTTATCACACTCCCGCGGCCGTGTTACTTGAGTGCACCTCTAGGAGAGAGAGAGAGAAAGAATTTATTAGAAGGCAGAAAGGTCGGCCTGAGCTAGTTCGCTCTAGCCTGCTACACTACAAAGGGGATAAGGGAAGGGGGAAGGAAAGAGGTATGAGGGTGATGATGGGGACAAGAAAAGGTGGTGCGCATGCACAGTAGTCACTTAGCGTAGTACCCTACAGTCTAGTATCTAGTCCAGTGCTTTTTATAAAGTCTAAAACAGCCTATGTAGCATTTTTTGACACTGTTTGGTCACTCATTGCCGACAATAAGTAGCGTTCACTTAATGGCGTTCGTCCGATGCTTGCCAACGTTGCACTCTGCATTTTTCTTTGCGCCATGTGTAATGCACAGTCACAAAATATGTGAGCTAAAGTTTTTCGCACTTGGCAGCACTCACAATTCAGGCTGTCCGCACGGCCAATTAGGTTGGTGTAGTGGCCAGTGAAGGCGACGCCCAGGCGAATCCAGTGCTGTATATTAGCATGTCTTTGGCTGATATTATCTGAAAGACGAAAAGTCATAATGGGGTCTGTTTTCTGCAGACGCTTGTTCCGGTGATCTGGTAGCGACCAGTAAGTGGCAGCGCATTCGCGCATGTGCGATCTCAACAATGTGTTGAGGTCACTTCGCGATTGCAGTACTTTGACGTACATAGGAGCGTTGTATATTGCCGCTCTTGCTTTACTATCGGCTGTTTCGTTGCGAACCAGGCCGCAGTGACCAGGAATCAATTGAAGTGTAACCAAGTTACAGCTCCTGTGTGTTAGGTAAAATTTTTGGACGATTCCCAACGCTAACTCGTAAAATTGGCCTCTTCTTGAGCAAGAATAGATAGCTTGAAGCGCTGATTTTGCATCAGACAGAATCGTTCATTTACGTGGTGTTTGGTCGTTCGCAAATTTTATGGCTTCCGGTCTGAGAACTGGCTAACATCCCTGTCCTTCCTCATTTATTCCTCCTCCTCCTCCTCCTCCTCCTCCTTATGGCTTCCTGTATAGCAACAAGTTAGAAAATGCAAGTAGCAAAAGGTATTACAATATTCAAAGGCGGTGAAAAAATACCTTATCAAATTACAGACCGATTTCCATACTGCCCGTGTTCTCCAAAGGCTTCGAAAAGATAATTATTGCCAGAATAATTGGTTTTCAAAACAATTACAATTTAATTAGCCCAACTCAATTTGGATTCAGAAAAAGGAGATCAACAGAACTTGCCCTTGTCATGCGAAAAGAAATCATTTTAAAAGCATTCCAAGAAAAAAGTCTAATAGCTGGCATATACATTGATTTCTCTAAGGCATTTGACCGCCTAAATCACTTAACACTCACTAAAAAACTTGAATTATATGAAATTAGAGGCACACCGCTCGCTCTTATAAAGTCTTACCTGCAACACAGAATGCAATGTGTTTGTATTCAAGGCATTTTATCTCGACACAAGGCAATTACTTCAGGTGTACCTCAAGGAAGCATACTTGGACCACTATTATTTAACTTCTATATAAATGACATTTTTAAAATTAATTATGCAGCAAAGTACGTAACTTATGCAAATGATACAACTATTTTCTTTCTAAGCAATTCTTACGAAACTCTTCAAAATAACATTACCATAGCTTTGCGCGACTTACACAAGTAGAGCGTAATCAATTCTCTTGAAATCAACACAGCCAAAACAAAAGCTATTATCTTCACACCCCGACAATCACCTGTAGCACCCACTCTGAATCTTACCTTAGGAAACTCACGTATCAAGATTGTTGACTCAGTAAAATCACTTGGTGTATTTTTTCAAAAGCATCCATTATGGGACATTCATATAAATTATGTTGTTACACAGGTAGCAAAGGTAGTAGGAATTCTGGCGAAATTCAAATTCCACTTGCCAACAGCTGTCAAGCTTCATATTTATAATGCACTATTTCTTTCTCGCTTAAATTATTGCTGTCTAGTCTGGGGCACAACAACGTTAACAAACCTGAACCACCTGTTTGTTTTACAAAAGAAAGCACTTCGCCACATTGCATGCGTGGAAAAAACTGCGCACGCAAAAGCCCTGTTTATCAAATATAACATCACGTCCGTACACAATTTGTATCCATTAAATCTAGCCAGAAAATACAAGCACGATACAGACGGACTATTTCGTACATTTTCTGAGTTGACACCACTCACAAGGTCATATAATTCACGCAATGATGATACCTGGAAAATACCTTTTTCATGCATTATGATAACAAAACAAATGCTTCGTCATACGCTTCCAAAGTTGTTAAATGAACTCCATCAATGTGAAATCATTTTAGAGACAACTGCAAACAGTGCAATCAAAGCATTCTTTGCCGCCAAGGATTGATGCTCTTTTTTTGGAAAAAAAGTATAGATTCTGTTCAACGTGTTTTAAGTTTTAACTGTTTTCTCTTCTTTTTGTCTTTTTAGTTTTTTTTGCATGAAGAAATGCTGATTGCAATCTCATGATTATGTGAATGATTTATCATTAGATAGTGTGCACATTTTGTATTGTATAGTGTTTGTTGTAAATATTGTAATATTGTGTTAGTATAAGTATTGTATTATATCAGTACTGCTTAATCACTTCCATGCTCTCGCTGTATGTCATGTAAAACGGGGGCTCGAGGCTTCTCAAGTAGATAAATCCACTTTTTCTCGAGCCTTCCTGTTCCACAACACACACACTTGTGGACGAAATAAAGTTTTGATGAAGTTTTTTGATGAACTTCTGCAGCTGTCGAAGATGACCTGTGATCTAATTTGTACTGTCGGGAAATACCGAGTTGAGGGATCACGAAGGCTGCAGCAGCTGAAGCGGATGAAGTTACGGATCCGTCAGTGCAAACGTGCACAGAGTCGCTGTATCGGTCATAAAAATGTGCCAAGGCAAGTTGCTTGAGGGCGACTTATGCAATATTTCACGTATGTGAAAGCACACGAGCGGTTTAATCAATGTCCATGGAGACACTGCAGGGTTTACGGCAGGTGCAAAGCCTGAAGGAATGATGTGTCTATGCGTATCGAAGCATCGGGAATAGGTACAGCCTTGTCGTCCATTGTATCGAAGACAACGGGCGTTGTGCATGTTGGGTCAGCAGACGAAGTTGCACTCGAAGAGGCTCACAGGACGTGTAAGCCTGTATAGGGTAGGTGCGGGACTCCTGTATAGCGCCAGAGGTTGACGTGCACCATGGCAGGCCAAGGCATATTCTCAGTGCTCGTGCCTGAAGGCTCTCTAAAGTACGTAGGCACGTTGCCCGCATGCTGGAAAGTACAGGGTAGCTGTACCGTATATAGTCCACAAACAATGCCTTGTTTATCTGCAGAAGACTTTTCTCTGAAAGGCCCAACCTCAGTCCTGCTATAACAAGAAGAACATACAAAAAACTGATCAGTTTGTTCCGTAGCACAGTTACATGCTTTAACCAGGACAGGTTGCGATCAGTGACGACCCCTAAATAGCGGTGGTGGTTGACCGCCGGAATCACTGCTCCGTGAGCGAAGATTGGGTACCGCGACATTGATTTCTTCGTAAATGTGAATGCAGAATATTTTGCTATTACAAGTTCAAGGCCCTTTGGACGCAAGTACTTAGATATTATTGATGTGCCTTGTTGTAGCCTTGCTCGCAGTTGTGATTACGTTACTCCAGATGCCCATATGCATATGTCGTCTGCATACGCACTGGTTCTGACAACGTCGGGAAGCTCAGTTCCAAGGCTAATGAGAGCCATGTTAAAATGCATGGGGCTCAGGATGGTGCCTTGCGGAACTCCACGGCTTGCGTGGTGCCTGGCCGTGTCACCGTCAGATGTCGACATAAAATTGGTACGTCCTCTGAGATAGCTCACAATCTAGGAAGTAGAGTCGCTGCACAGGACTTCGCACTTACTGTCAGTTCGTCAGTGGTATCAAGAAGAAACGCGCAGTACAGTCGTTTCCGTGAAACGCACTAATCACGCGACTCGTCATGCCCCTGAGACAGCGTACTTAAATCTACCAGGACAAGGTCGTCAGGCTTTGCGCTACGAGACGGCGTAGGCCTTCTGTATGGCGAGTACACAGAAACCAAAGATATTCTTTCTTTTGCCGCTTCCAGAGGTTCCGTAGTTGATCTGCCTGATGCCACGCTCATTTACGAAGGTCTGAAGCAGCGACACTGGAGCAAGGTACTTACGTCTGTGGGGTGACAGTTGACTAACAAGTCGGACAAATTTAGAATGTCTATTGATGTGACCTCTGTGTACGTGAGTGGACAACCTTTGACTGGCGCAACGATTTCCGCCAGCATGCTGAGCTTAATTTCAGAATACAGCAGGCGTTCGTGCGCTGCGTCAACCAAGAACTGGGTAAACTGGTGGTCAGCAGAAAACAAGGCCAGATGCCGCTTCTTCTCGGTGTCGTCAAACTGTTGATGCCTGCCTCGTACACGAAGTAGTGAGTGACGGCTGAGAAATTGAACTGATGTGAATATTCTAGATGACTTCGGATCTTCTAGCCCTCTTTCTAAGGCCATAATTTCGCTTACGAATGTCGTGTGTTCGACGAACTTTGACCATCTCTGCCTCGTTCAGTACATCTCTGTCTTGTTAAAATCTGGAACGTTCACCTTTGTTATATAGGGCTCCTCCGACGAGGCGTTACGGTGGAGTATCATGATCCAATTGGGGCGTAGAAATTAACAGGAGTGCGTATAGGACATCACCACGGTGTTGAGTCAGGTTGACGTCACTTCCCTGATCGCTTTAATAATAGCATCTGTGAAGAGAATGGACAAAATTTTCGAAGGCCATTGAGAACGATTCCGCGACAACGAAAGACCGGTACACCTCAGTGGTTTCCACGTCAATGCACTTGTGGTTTCCGGAGGGTTGGTGATACTACTCGCCCCCAATCACCACTTCTCTATTGGGTCAGTCATAAATGATGTGGCTTGCCAATGGCGCCCCCCCCCCCGAAAGGAATAAAACCCGTGTGCTGTTCTCGTTATGCGAGCTGTTAGCAGTGTCTACTTAGTAGATGCCTTGCACTAGCCAACCAAAGATAATCTCCACGGCCCATAGGTCCTATCTCAAGCGTTCAATTCTCCCAATCACTGTACGCCAATAGTTGTCCGATCTGAGGATGACGCTGATGATGCGAGTTGGTTGATCTCTGAGAGGCGGTTCATCAGTCACAAGCATTTTGTGTTCGTGCAACTGCATCAGAAGATCTTTCCTGACTGCTGGCGTGTTCACCGCGCATATTTCTGGCACTTCCAGGGCATTCATCGTGATTTACGGTGAATTGAAGGGACTCTGTAGCTTGATTTGCATGGTTCGGTATCAGTAGTTGCAATATGTTTGGAACTGCCAAACGTTAGCAGAGACAAGTCTTCTGTGCCGACGGAAGGTAGATCGAGTCTCGTGTGTAAGTCATGGCGTATAAATATTCTTTGGCTGCCAGTATCAAGCCGTACACGAACCAGCACAGCATTGTACTTTCCCCACACCCATTCTGTAGCCGTTTGCCTTAGATCTGCAGGTGATGGAGACGTAAAACTGCTTCAGGCAGCACTGGAGATCACTGGCACGCTCTAACTTTTTGTTTTGCCACTGTTGTCAGCATTCGCTTGGTTGTGCGGTTTGCTTATTGCGCAAGGTGCCGCAAGGCGACAGTTTTCGCAGTGCTTGCACATAATCCGTACTACGTTGTGGCACTTTCGTGCGACATGTTCCTTTCTGGCAAACTTGATGCAGCACTCATTCTCTATAAGCTTCATGCGAGCCTTATCGGCTGTCATGGTAGTCTGAGAGTACTTTGCGGTGCGTTCACGGTGGCTGCATAGTAGGCAGCAGGCATGCTTGTTCGTTGTAGATAAAAACGGCTAGCGCTAATGCTGATGGTACCGGTGGCTGAAAGTGAAGATCACTTCTTTGGTGTCCCATGGCGCTGGGTTTTCATGAGTGCCTCGAACGGGCAACTCTTCTTTGCTCTCAATCCGAAGAGTATTCTTCACGTCACGCACTTCTTCTTCACGTGACCTTAGAGCAGCCCCATTGCTCAATTTAGCCTCCTTCATGCGTTGCCGCGACAGAACAGCGATGTCTTCGGGTAGTGACCTCATGAGCACACGTTAAAATATAACCACCACTCCGACGCTTGAGCTTCGAAACTATCCAGGCAGCCGGTGAAAACGAGAATTTTCGTAAAGTTCGCTCAGCTGTGATGTGTGGAGGAATGGTTCACAGTAACGATGGCAAGCAAGCTGTCGATGTGCTCGTCTACGAGGACTGTACGACGGCCAAACCTCTCTTAGAGCATATTGACAGCTATCGCGTAGTTCGCTTGCTCCAATGGAACACCTTCGATCACACAATTTGCTGGTCCGGTTACATACGACCACAAATACGTGAACTTCGGAATGTCTGAAAACTCGCGATTGTTGTGGATTGCGGCCTCAAAACGCTTCCAGCAGCTGTGTCACTCGCAAATTTCCCCAGAGAAAACGGGTTCCTGTAACTTCGGTGGGGCAACTCGCCGCTGTGGTTTGGAACTTCCTTTAAAGGAGACTTCTTCGGGCTTGATTCTGGTAGCGACGACAGGTGCATTGCTGTCAGTGGGCCTTGAAACGGAGTTCAAAAGCTAGCAGACACGGTTCACTACATTGCGGATATTGTCGTGATATAAGAGATCTGCCGTCGATTCCTCGTCATACTCGGCGTCGTCGATAATGAGGTCAGCAGTCTTTTTGTTAAAATCTGCAAGCTTCGTGTCTTTGTCTTGAAGGTCCTTCAGTATGACTTGCAGATCGACCGGAGAAAAATTCACCGCTTGCATAGCTTCAGTAGCCGACGTGATGAGCCTTGCAGCGGCGGCTCAAACAATCCTTCTGCTGCGTCGTAGGTGGCCCATCTTCGGTGCAGGACGTCGGCCTTCTCGTGGTTTTCACGGCACCAAACTATGTGAAAAACAAACGAGCGCCGTCCCCATGGCAAAGCCCACCCATTTACCTCTTTATTCTTAATCCTCGTTTTATTCAGTTTTTATCAGTGACCAAAGAGAATAAGGTTTGTTAACTAATACGAGGAGTCAAGCAAAACCTCTTCACTTGGCTGGTGCGGAATCCATTCAAAACAGTTCAAAAGTTTGTCTCGTAGGCTAGGATGATCGAAACGACGCTCGAAATTCCCAACCGCCAGTACGATTGCCAATCGATGAAAGAGAGTGAAGCTATTTACATCCTTGGCTCCGATGACATACGTAAAACGATTCGAAAAACCGTGCGCGAGGAGCTACAAAAGCGGTTGCCTTTGTTGGAGCCTCAAGTAGAATCAATTGTCGACATTGTCCGCGAAGACCTTCATTGATCGCTTGAAGTTTCTGATGCGTTACAGCACAGGCGGAAACTGTGATCTACGCTGCTGCAGTCCACCATTTGTTCCACATCCGCGACAACGCCACGATGCCGCACTATCACACTACCATTGCAATACAACGCCGCCAGCGCCACGACCACCACAGCCTCAGCGTTCGCCTATTGGAGAGCGCAGCGCGCCAAGGAAAACGGACGTTTGGCATGCCCACACAACCAGCGGCTCTGCTACCACTGCAGGGAAGCAGCCTGCAGGCCACACATACTACCGCTGATAGTACGGCCAGATGGGCGTGCGTGGACTCGCCGCCAACGGACCGCCTCCCCAGCGCGGTGAGAGGCCACAGGACATCGCTGACTACATCGCGGGACTTTTCTACGTCCTACGCCAGGCCGCTACGCCTCACTACACTGCGTCGAGTACGTTGGCTCTACGGGGGCCGATCTTGGAGCCTTTACTCGAAAAACTAAGGGCCACAACCGTTGGAGGTGTGGTTGCTGTAGGACAAACTACCAAAGATCCTCACCACCAATGACGACGACACGATGAAATTTCAAGAACCTGCTGTAGCCCATGCGCAGCTCCAACGTCGAAACTTCGCGGCCAGAAGACCTGATTACGCAACGTGGAAGCAGCGGAGCAAACCAACGTAGCCGTGATCTGACGCCGTGGCCTACCCGCAACTCGAGACGAAGAAAAAGTGACCTCCACAATCTCATCGACGGTCACAACGTCACCGCTCTCACGAACATTGGTGCAGACTATTCCATCATTAGTGGGGTGTTTACCACCAACCAGAAGAAATTAAGTACAGCTTGGTATGCACACAAAATCCATACTGCTGGAAGCCACATGATAACGCTGGCTGGAATTTTTACAACCAGTCACCATAAACAACCGAACATATCCAGCGAGTTTTTTTATTCTACAACAGTGCTCCAGGGAAGCGATACTAGGGACCACTTCCGGATTTGCTATGGCGCCTGAGCTGTGGATCTGTAGAACTAACTTCAGAAAAAGCGCTGCCCTATACTGCGGTGGAGTACCACGTATTGAATGTAATAGAACAGCAGGTCACCCCGTCTTTTTACAGCGTCATTTACGTTGGCACCGAAAAAACAGCAATTTTTGAAGGCGTCATCGATGGCGATCAGAACCTACTTTTAAACTGTGCGATTTCCATCCCATGATGCAACGCCATGCTGCGGGACAGCAAAGCATATTTGGTGCTAACAAACTTCAGCCGTGAATATAGGCACTGCAATGTTGGCAAAACGGTCCCCTACATCGACTAAGTCGTGAACGCCAGCAATTCATTCGGCCTCTTTGATGCTACCGATGCTGCTTCGTCAAGTCGAGGTTCCGAACTAGATTTCGACGTCAACCTGAGCATTTCGAAGTGCGTGCAAGACCAGCCCAAGTCTCTACTCCTGCAATTCAAGAATTTCTTGTCATCATCGAGAATTCGACGAACCTCAGTCACGAAACATCGCATCGTACAGAAGAAATCGCACGACCACATCGGCAAGTCCTGTACCATGGTGTTACAGCGCGCGAACGCAACGCCATGAAAAAAACAGGTTGACAAAATGCTACGCAACGACATCATTCAGCCGTCCAAGTGTCCGTGGGTGTCATCCATATTATTGGTGAATGGGACCCTACGTTTTTGCGTCTATTCTTGCCGCCTGAACAAAATCACGAAAAAGGACGTGTGCCCTCTCCCACGTATGAGTGTGTAACGTTGATACACATTCATATATTACCACGACCTTGTGATCGGTGAAGTGCGCTCTGGGAGATTCCTGCACACAATCGACGTCGAAGTTTGCAAAGACCAAATCGAAGCATGGTTCTCTTATCATGGTGGACAGTTTCCGTTCCGCCGACACTCATTTCAGTGAGTGAACGTCACGCATGTATTGAAGAAACCATTCTCGTTCTCCTCTACGGCCGTTAACGTTAAAAACTCTCGCAACTATAAGAGGAACGTGGGGACACTCCTAACCGCATTCAGTGTCTCCTTCAGACTGCGCTCAACTTGACTACTGTAAGGCATCATTTTAATTGGATTGAAGTGTGTTGCCTTATTGTCATAATGGCTCAACACAGGGCTCGAGTTTGCGTGTTTACTTTTTCTTTTTAACATTGAATGATGGAACCAATGGCAGTGCTAAATTCGTTGCTGTTGCTGAACAATCCACCAAAGCAAAGGTTTATAACCACAAGGTGGCAGAATCCTACAGCACTCTTGTACCACATAAAAAATACTACAATAGTGATGGATTTATTTGTGTCTTTTCTTTTTTACTCACATTCTGTGAGCACCAGATTGAATCCATAAGGCATAATATCTTGAAACTAATGTAGATGTGGCTCCCTGAAGGTATCTCTGGCTGCATGACTGCGACTGTTATACAAGTTATTAGAATGCAAAAAAGAATAGAAAGTCAACTTTATTGCAGATTACATATTGATAAGAAGTATCACTACCAGGAAAAACAAGGGAAGCGCGGGTAGAGAATGAAGACAACGTTGCCTCCACTGCGATCCCTCTGAGTGGGTACGAGCCATGGCGGTGGAGATCATCATCATTGTATGGTGATCGCGGACTCAGGGCCCATTAAAAACCCCCATTAATTTACCTTGCCCCTTGTAACAATTTGGTGGAAGGTGCTGGGTAGGACGAACCCAAAGACGAAAGCTTCACTACCAGGACTTCGTCGCAGCCGCCGCCTCGCCGGACTTCCACCTTCACCGATCGTAATGGCCCAAGAGCAGCCATCCAACGCTTCGAGGCCAGCTCCGATGGGTTACGCGCCGTACTACAGAGTGCCGCCAAACTTCGGCGGAACCTCAGGAGAAGACGTCGACGCGTGGCTCAAGAACTACAAGCGGGTGAGCAGAAGCAATGGCTGGGACTCGAACGAACAGCTCAATCATGTCGTATTCTCGTTAACTGACACCGCCCTCTTGTGGTACGAGAACCACGAGGACATGTTCACTACTTGGGAACGTTTTGTTGAAGAAGTGCAGAAGTGTTTCGGTGATTCGGATGCAAAGAAGAAACGCGCAGAGCAGACATTGTCTCAGAGGGCACAGCTTCCAGGAGAAACATGTACGACATACATTGAAGTAATATTGAAGCTGTGCAAGATCGTGAATGGGAGGATGTCTGAAGAAGACAAGGTTGGGCACGTTCTCAAGGGTATAGCCGAAGACGTGTATAATTTCTTAATTGGGAAAGACTGCTTGAACTTCGTGTCTGACGTGATGAAGCATTGTCGTACCTTTGAATCCCTCAAGATGCGATAAATTTCCCCTAAATTCGGCCGCCTATCCAACGTCCCCACTGTTGCTAGTGTTGAAACAGTGCCGCCTAACGACCTTGCTTTGACCATACGGCAGATTGTCAGAGAAGAGCTGCTTCGATCTCAGCAGACCTATCATCGCCCTAGCGATTTTCAAGATGTGTACGTAAACGAACCAGAACGTGTGTGGACTCCTGTTTCTCTTCCACCATGGCAACCATCGATTAACGCTGCAGACGCTTATGAATATCAAGGCCCACGGCAGGCTGGATTCCCCCGTCATCCAACTCCCAACTACGAACGAAGTTTTCGCCCACCTGTTTACCCAACATCGCCTTCCTACAGTGCCCCTGAAGGGCGGGACCACTATCCCATGCTTTCCGAGAGGAGTCGTCACTCTGGGCAGCCACGTGCCCCTCGACCAATTCCGGTATGCTACAACTGTGGCGTCCCGGGTCATATCGCACGTTTTTGTGACCACCGCCCATATCAGTGACAGTCTTGGCCTTTGTATCACCAACATTTCGACTATCCGCACTTCACGTCATGGAAACCACGCGCACCTACCGGGACACGCTACCCCTCGCCGGCCTCTTATCGAAGTTTGACGCCACCTCCAGCTCCCCGTGCTCCACGATCGCCGTCGCCACGGCGACGCGCACGTACACCGCCGCCGGAAAACTAGTCGGTGCGGCCAGTGGGGGTGAAGCCGCAAGATCACAGGTGCTATCTACAGATATACCCCCGTCAGCGTTTATGTTGAAAAACAAAGTTCGTGTAGTTGTCGATGGAGTGGCTACTATGGCACTTGTGGATACAGGCGCGACAGTTTCGGTGATGAGTGTAAATTTTAAGAACCTGCTAGGATCAAAAGTGATGTTTTGCCTGAACCGTGGAGTGACATTTCGTGGTGTAAGTGGTGACGTGTTGTGTCCGGTGGGATACTGTACTGTGGACGTCTCGCTGTGTGGCAAGGTGTTTTGCACAGAGTTCGCGGTTATTCCGCGGTCTACACATGACGTTATCTTGGGTATTGACTTCTTGTGTGAGTGTGGGGCAACTGTAGACTGCAGAAGTGGGCATCTTTCTATACACGGTACTTTCCCAACGGCGCTCTTGGAAAATTCCTGTCCGGAGGAATGCATCTTGTTCGTCTCCGTGGATACAGTCGTTCCTGGATTTTCTGCTGCGTGTGTTCCTGTGACATGTTCCAGTTACAACTGTGGCACGTTTGACGCCACGCTCGAACCGATTCCCTCGGCATGCCTGAAAAAGAACATTCTCATTCCCCAATTTATATTGTCAGTCGTTGATGGACGGGCAGGTGTGTGGACAATGAACAGTTCCATGGAGCCTGCAATTCTTCCAGGCGGCATGAAACTTGCAGTATTTAGACCCGAGTCATGTACGACGCTGGTTGGGCTTGTTGATGCTACAAGACAAAATAAACATCTAGGCTTAGAAGGTTCAGAAGATGCCCAATTGCTACAAATGGTCAGCAAGTCACTTGACCAAAGGGAACGTCATACCCTGCTCGACGTTCTGTCTAAGCACTCGAAAGTGTTCGATTTTTCTAAATACAGCCAAAGGCCCTTAATCCCAACGTCCCGGATACATTATCAGATCCACACCGAATCGGCGCATCCCATTAAGCAGAAACCTTACCGAGTGGCACCATCGGAGCGCAAGATCATCAACGAGCAAGTTGAAGAGATGCTGGAAAAGGGAATAATACAGGAATCGGCGAGTCCGTGGGCTGCTCCCGTCATTCTAGTGAGAAAGAAGGATGGTACGTGGAGATTTTGCGTTGACTACAGCCGACTGAATTCTGTTACCAAGAAAGACGTCTATCCACTGCCGCGCATCGATGACGCTCTAGACTGCCTGCATTCCGCGTCCTACTTTTCATCTGTCGACCTGAGATCAGGTTACTGGCAAATTCTGATGCACGCAGCTGACAAAGAAAAGACCGCATTTGTTACGACCGACGGACTTTACGAGTTCAACGTGATGCCATTCGGATTATGTAATGCTCGTGCGACATTCGAAAGATTTATGGACTCTATATTGCGTGGTTTAAAATGGCATATATGTATGTGTTACCTTGATGATGTCGTAATTTTTGGCCGTACGTTTGAGGAGCACAACACTCGCCTGGACCTCGTGCTCAGCTGCATTGATAAAGCTGGCCTTGTATTGAATTCAAAAAAGTGCCACTTTGGCGAGTGACAGACATTGGTGTTAGGACATCTCGTCGACAAAGATGGCATTAGACCTGACCCGCAAAAGACAGCGGCCGTTGAATCGTTCGAGCGTCCTAAATCTGTGAAACAACTGCGTAGCTTCATCGGGCTCTGCTCGTATTTCCGCCGGTTCGTACCCAAGTTTGCGGATGTCGTTCACCCCCTGACGAGCCTTCTACGCAAGAACAGCCCGTTTCAGTGGACCTCCGAGTGCAATGCCGCTTTTCACAAGCTGAAGTGTTTGTTAACTTCGCAGCCAATACTTCGGCACTTCAATCCTTCGTCGCCCACGGAAATTCATACAGACGCAAGTGGCATCGGTATCGGTGCTCTTCTCGTTCAGCGTTCTGGCAAGAAGGAACACGTTGTGGCGTACGCAAGTCGTTCTTTAAGCAAGCCTGAACGCAATTACACAGTGACCGAACAGGAATGCCTAGCAGTAGTCTTTGCCGTGCAACGGTTTTGCTCATACATCTATGGTCGCCCGTTCACTATCGTCACAGATCACCATTCCCTGTGTTGGCTGGTCAACCTTCTTGACCCATCCGGCCGCCTCGCACGATGGGCCATTCGTTTGCAAGAACATGTCTTCACCATTTCATACAAGACCGGCCGTCTACACGCTGATGCGGATTGCCTGTCCAGAATGCCGCTACCATCGACAGATTGTGAAGGCGATAACTTTGACCACCTTATCGCTTCGCTGTCGTCTGGCTTTCCCGATGCCGTGACTTTCGCCGCTGAGCAGTGTAATGACCCAAGCTTGAAAGCTCTCTTCCCTGGAGTGAGAAATTCATTAAGCGAAGGCCGATTCTGCATCCGAAATGGTCTTCTTTACCAGAGAAACTTGTCCACGATGGGCGCCCGCTTTCTGCTAGTTGTTCCTGCGTCTCTCCAAACGTCTGTTCTGCATCTCACGCATGATGACCCCACCTCTGGCCATCTTGGCACCGCACGAACACTTAGTCGCACGAAAGAGCGGTTCTATTGGCCGAAAGTGAGCAAGACAATTAAGAACTACGTGGCCAGCTGTATGCAGTGCCAGAACCACAAGCGGCCCTCCTCGGGTCCAGTTGGTCACCTACCAGCTGTAGAGCCTCCCGGTTCCCCTTTTCAAAAGGTCGGAATTGATCTGATGGGACCATTTCCACGCTCCTCAAAGGGTAACCGGTGGATAATTGTATGCACCGACTACCTGACGCGGTACTGCGAGACGGCTGCCTTATGCTCCGCCACGGCAGTCCAGGTTTCGGAGTTCTTGTTGAATTCAGTCATCCTCCGACACGGACCTCCTCGCGTGATAATAAGTGACCGTGGACGACAATTTACCGCTGATACTGTCGAATCATTACTTCATTTGTGTGCTTCCAAGTTCCGACACTCAACTGCGTATCATCCACAAACTAACGGCCTCACCGAGCGCACAAACCGAACGTTGATCAACATGTTGTCAATGTACGTCGCCTCCGACCACAAAAACTGGGATGAAGTTTTACCATTCGTCACGTACGCCTTCAACACGTCGAAACACGAAACAACAGGCTACAGCCCTTTCTATCTGCTCTAAGCTCGCTCACCTCGACATACGCTGGACACTACCTTTCCTTTTGTCGTCCATGACGATTTAACAATTGCGGAAACTTTGTGTCGTGCGGAAGAGACCCGTCGACTTGCCTGCCTACGTACACTGGCAGCGCAACAGTCCTCCAAAACTCGCTACGACAGTCAACACAGGCATGTAACCTATGCCCCCGGTGATCTAGTGTGGGTGTGGACCCCAATACGCAGACGTGGCTTGAGCCAAAAGCTACTGGCACACTACGCCGGTCCTTTCGTGATACTTCATCGTCTCAGCGAGGTCAACTATAAAATTGCACGTGTCACCACTAGTGGCCGACGTTCAAGCAAGACAGAGGTGACGCATGTTGCCCGCCTGAAGCCGTTTACACGGAGGATGCAAGAATGACTCGCCCAGAGGGCTTAGTCTGAGACCGGAGGAATGATAAGAAGTATCACTACCAGGAAAAACAAGGGAAGCGCGGGTAGAGAATGAAGACAACGTTGCCTCCACTGTGATCCCTCTGAGTGGGTACGAGCCAAGGCGGTGGAGATCATCATCATTGTACGGTGATCGCGGACTCAGGGCCCATTAAAAACCCCCATTAAAATGCCTTGCCTTGTGTAACAATATAAAAACTAGACATGCTACACAGGTAATGTATGGAACTGGCTAACATGCACGAAGCAATTTCGCAGAGTCAATATTACTCAGCACTTGATTACGCAAGTGATTCCCTGACTCGGACGTGGGATTCTGCGTGCTTTCATAAAGACGGGGGCGTTATGCGTTCAACTTACCAACTGAAAAAACACTAACAACATCTTACTGAAGAGCAACTCAGGAAAAAAGAGCACGCATCGTTGTACACCCGTTTTTAGTAAAAGTACAACAAGTGCTGATGCTCGCAAGTGCCAATGTCATAAGTACAGCACAATGCCCGCAAACGCGGGTATTTATAGTCCTTGTTGAATTATAATGCTGATCAGAATACCATAGAGTGGTACAGACTTCATTGAAGTGTGCGAGTCATCTTGGCCCCGCTGGGAGGATTTTGCAGAATATTCTCTTGGAGGTTGTTTTTCGGTGTTGGGTTCTTGGTTTGCATTTTCTGTCGTGGAAACCTTGGTTTGTATACTGCTGTTGTATTACCCCTTTTGTCCTGAGGCCGACTCATCTAGCTTCTGTGCGACAAGATTGCTACTCGGCATGTAATGGCTAGATGGTTGTGACGGAGACGAAGAGAGTATTTTCCTTTCTGCTTCTCCTCTCATCCGTTGTTTTATCGTTTCCACGTGACTTTGCTGAGCCCTTTGTGCATCTTCAATCCTATACTCCACTCTAACTCTTGGTAGAATAATCTGGCGTTTATAAACTTCTGCTTCTTCCATTTCTAATTCCAAATGATCAATGTCAACTGTGTTTGTAATCTTCTCATCAATTCCTCTGATAAGCTCGTACTGTTCAGTCGAAACTCGGTGAAACTTCTTCAACTCACATATTGATGAGTGGTTCATATGCCAAAGCTGTTTAATATCTGCGATCACCTGCTTGACAGCCTTGCGTGTTTGATTCCGCCTTTCGTAGAGGACCTCCATGATCCGGTCCAGGGTCAGAAACGTGAGAAGTCACTGGCCTGCCGTGTCACGGGACAAAGTCGGAGCCTACTCAGCATCCATCGCAGATGGTTCGCACAATGGATATCCGTAAATTTTCGGGCTGTCGTTCTTCGTGATCTTGTGAATATCGAGCCGTCGTCGTGAAGGGTGAGTCAGGATGGAGCCGAAGTAGACGCGAGGGCTCCGGTCTCGCGAGCCTCCAGACGATGTCTGTACTCACGTTGATGCACCTTCAAGAAGTACGTAGTCGACCTCCATGGACTGGCTTGCCTTGCGATCATCGGGCCGTCGTCGTGAAGGGCGAGTCGGGACGGAGCCGAAGAAGACGTGAGGGCATCCGTCCCACGAACCTCCACACGACGCCTGCACTGACGTCAGTGCATGGGCTCTGCATGGGTTCTTAGTGGCAGTGCATGGGTCCGCCAGTCGGCGAAGTGCGTGAATGCTCCCGTGGTGATGAAGTGGGAGCTCGCACGATCCGTCGAGACGCAGGCCATCACCTCCCCTGGTTTGGTTGGTCATGGAGGGCGTTGTCCCGGACGTGGGCCAGCACATCTCGTAGCGTCCGCATAACCCGGTTCCTTTGTGTTGAAGGAAGCGTTGCGTCGCCGCAGGTGATGGTGACGTGGTCTTGCCGCAGGGACCACGAAACTTGTAGCCGTCGGGACTCCTTACGGGCCTCGGTCCACACGCTGCGCAGCTGGGTTGCCGGCATTGAGTGGACGACCTGTAGGTCACCAGAGAGGTACGCCTCCAACTCGTAACGGGTAGCCTCCCATCCGAGGTGGGTGGAGGCGAGCTCGTAAGCGTCGGACAGGGCGAGGTCCCTTAGTGACTGGTCTGGTGTCGTAAGGAGCTTAAAAGCGGAGTCAATGCGACAGATGTCGTATAACTCCGCTGCCACCGGTATCGCTATAGCTCCTCCGGAGGCGCTCCCGTAGACGTAGTGGGTCGAGGCGTTCACCGGAAGGTACAATGTGCGCTTGACCATGGGCCTGATGGCAAGGTTCAACCGGTGCCAGTCTGATTTGGTCAAGACGCCACACCTCATGGAGAACAGTCAGTGCATGGGTTCTTAGTGGCAACCGCTGTCGGGCTCCCAGGTCTCAGCGGTGGTTAGGCCTCGCACATCAGCTTTGCTCACGGCGGCTTCACGAAAATCATCGAGGCTACGACGGCAGTCGAAATTCGTGAAGTCCGCTCCGTCTCATCTCCGAAGGTCCTTCCTCCCGGGTTTCACGGCACAAAAATGTAACAAAATAACTGGTCCGCATACGTTAGACGGAGGCGACCCATTTATTCTGCATGGAGACCAAGCTTTCCATTCCTGGCGCGTGCCTATCTCCACTTCGTCCTCTTCGATAGTCCGGCCCGCTCAAACAGTATAATCCGCAACAGTCTTAATGACATGACATACATGACGAATGAGTTAGGTAGAGCCAGTCAAAGCTGGCGCCTGTATATGGTTGTCGAATTCTGGATGACGAATCTTATTGTCCCATTTGTGTGCAGTGCGAACAGCTTGGCGAAGGCAGAAGCCTTACAGGTTTAGGCAGTAATATTTTCAGCACGTGTCCCTCTTGGCTAACAAACTAAGACCACGCAGTATTCACTGATCTAATAAATATCACGCACTTGTGTGTAATACACACTATTGCGCGTTGCCTATATCACGCTGTATCTTACCCCGTGAGTGTTTTAGAGGGCATGACCCATGCACAAGCATTATTTCTATATCAAGAAAGAAAGAAGTCATTCATCAAATTGCCCTTCAGTCGTCAATCTGCTTAAAAAACAAACGCTAAGTGTAGCAGCAGCTACACCAAGCATTTCTAAAAATCTCAGACATCTTAAAACACAGCGATTAGTGACGACCTTGCGCCTTCTTTTGAGGCATATATTCCTGAAAACTCTCTTTTGCACAATTCCTTCCAAAGGTCATAAGAACAAAAACGTATGTTAAAAGATTGCCATGGGAGAGCAATATGGAATATATGTATGCTGGAGAAAAATAACGGCTTACTATGAATACGAGTTTATTTACATAAAATAATTAGTGGATTTCCCGAAGAATTTTTTGAGAAGAGCGTATATGTACAGAGTCTACAGCAATTCAAGTGAACTAAGTGTTCAAGTACGCCACGCAGTACTCGAGTCAGTAAAACTATAGCTTGCATTCTGCGTCACGAGCTAAATATTCTTTGTATGACGTCTAATCTTGGTGTCAAGAAACAACATAAATATTTTACAAAGTCAGCCGTGTGAAATATTTAGCGCTAATAATCTGTGTATATTTTTTTCGCAACCCTGTACAACTATTTTAGAGTCAGGCTGCGTGACATTGATACACCCTCAGTAATTGTTGGATACGTTTTCGGCCCACATCTCATTTTATGTTTGTTCAGAGACCAGGTGAAGTGCACCAAAGGTGACGCGAAATACAATAATCTACGCGAATCTGCACTTGTTGCAGCATTTGACAAAAGCTTCGACAATTGTATTCTTTAAAATACTCAAAAAAGTTGCTCACTGTTTCAACAAAGGGCAGCATAAAAATGCTTGATAGCCGCCGACACGGTTTGGGACTGTATTGTAAAAGCAATGCTGTCTGAAGAACAACAACATATTCAAACGTGACCCTGTTCCATAGCGTCCGTACAGCGCTTTCCGGCACGCCCTCCAGCTGTAACCACTAAATTGTATTTGATGCCCGGACAAAGAAGCTGTGGTTCGTGGACCGACGCTTCCGTTGCTGAGAACAACCATCTTTTTCATGGTGTGTAATGACTTTTGGCGCAGTGACGAGCTTTTTACTGGTGCTTTAGCTGCATGAGTTTCATTTCTATTTTGTATTTCTTTCGACTCTGTTCCCTGTCATCTTCATAGAAGGGGCATGTCGGCACTTAAGAAAGTTTCTTTGATTACTTATTTTGTGCCTGCTTTAAGCCATAGGTGCTGCCTGGTCGTTCTGCTTTTAGGACCGGTGAATTTTAGTGTCCTACATTGCGTAGAATACGTCAGTACTGGCAAAGTCAGGTTTTAATTGAGCAATCACAAAATTTTTTTGAAAGAAATATTGGCACACTGCAGCAATGAATAAAATTAGGGAAAGTAGAAAAGACGGTGGATACATATTTTGAACTGAACATGTATTTCAGACATGTATAATTAGAAAAATGGCTGCGGAGAGTTCTGATAGTTCTGGCGCTTAAATAAAAAAGCTAGCACGTCGCTGTAGACTAAACAGTCTTCCTCGCCTGCTTTTGTTGTAGTTGAAAATAAACCAAGGTAATAAAGAGATATGAAATTCGGTATTGAAGTTTGCTCTTTTTTGGTGCAGTATCATGCACTACAGGACCGATGCTTGGCTTTCATTGCTCTAGGCAACAAAATTATAAATTCTGGGTTTTTTTCAAATAACTAAACTTGGCCGTAGATAATTACACTAATGAAATGGGGCTCGTTTGGCTTTGCGAGGCTCTGGTGCCGGAAGACTACTGGCTTAGGTGACTTCAACTACAACTCTATGGCCCTCCTTTTGTCAAAACAGCTTTGTAGACGCTGACTCAAGATGATCCGAAGTAAAGTGTGGGAATGGGCTAGCTGTTAATCTATTAGTAAACATCTCAGCGCGAAAAGCTTCCAACCACGAATACTAGAGAGGACAACGAGCGCTAACATTTAACTGATTTATTACTGCTAAGACGCACATGTATATGTTACAGAAAAAAAGATAGGATCACTTGCATGAGCGAAAAACAAAAACACAGAAGCAAAAAACTCAAAAGAGACTGCAACAGACTACGTGCTCACCCCACACCCTCACGTGCTAAATTTGAATACGCCAATTCTTTTTCAGAAAAAAGCTATTGATGATTTGCTGATGCAGCTGCTGCTAGCGATTCCTGTAGCATCGATTACGAGTCGTGTGCTTCGTTAGGGTGGGACGCGAGAACCCTTGTGTTTCCGAACAATAGCTCGCACCCAAATGCGGAACAAGTAGCGGCCGAAAAACCTTTCTTGTTTGTTAACAAACAAAAGACATTGGCACCGAATTTATTTTTTTTCTTCGAAGACGCATAATGTTGATATGCCCTTTCGCGTAATAATCTCTGAATCGGACACATGGCAGAAGTGTGTTGCCTCTTGGCTTCAAAGTCAGCTAAAGCTGTTGCCGATCAATAATCCTTTTTGATGAACAATTCTTCACAGATTCTCGGTTATCTCTGTCAATCGGCATAAAGAATCTTTTTATTCTCTTTCTCAAAAACCACTTGTTATGTCATTGAAAAGGCAATTCCTGAAATTAATGCTGTTGACTTCCAAAACGAGCGTGGTGTTTCTGTTTCTGACTTCCTGGATGTGCTGAAGCTTCATGAAAGGTTGGCACAAAGATTCATGAAAGGTTGGCAAAAATTGATGTCAGTAAGTGCTTTCGGTTTGTCAATGATTTCTTGGTTTTATTTCATTACAATACTGATGTTTTTGGTGAGTGTGTTCAGCAAGTTTTGCAAATGTTTCAGGAATGCCTTGAACCACTATTACTCACGAATCAGCTGACATAAAATGGTTCCCTGAGGTTTTTGAATTTAATACTAACATTACTAACATTTTCTGCTGGGCACGTATGTTGGATATACGAGCCACGAGGAAAGAAACCCATTTTGCCGTACGCGTCTTGTCACAGTAAACTGGTAAAGCGCGGAATTGTAAAAGCATGTATACATCACGCTTTAACGAAATCTTGCTTTCGCTCAGTGTAGCAAAATTTCGACAAGCAGATTCTCAGTCTAGATGCAGCGGGCTATCACGGTTCATTGCTGATTTCTGTTTGTGAGACGCTGAGTAAACAGTCAAGAGTAGGTAACGATGGGGACGCTTTAAAAGAAGCAACTCCCAAGAAGGTGCTGTTGATACCGTAGCTACATGGTATCTCGCATAAGCTCACGAAAATAGGCCAAAGAGCGGGCATGTCGGTGGTTTTTTTCACACCGAATGAACTGTCTCAGTTATCTGTCCGAAGTACTCCTGTAGAAACTACCACGAGCAGCTGCAAGATTAGGCACCCTAAAAAGTTTGTTGAGTGCTCATCAGGTACTGTTTATGGTTTACCTCTGTCTTGTGCACTAGAGAACATAGGTCACTCAGGCAGGTGGCTCTGTGTAAGGCTTCAAGAAGATTGCCAGAAAATAATGAAGTGTACGACGGGAAGGTCTCTTTGCCACTTATTGTTCTGAATGTGGGTGCAAGCCACCGCACGAACAGAACAGTTCTCGTGTCCCACCCTAACGAAGGCACAAGACTTGTAATCGAAGCTGCAGCAATCGCTCGCGGCATCTGCATCAGCAAACAAACAATAGCTTTGTGTGAAAAATAATTGAAGAATTTATATTCGGCACGTGAGTGTCCGAAATGAGCACGTGGTTTTTTGCAGTCTCTTGTGACTTTTTGGTTTTGTGTTTTTTTGTTTTCTGCTTGAGCAAGTGATCCTGTCTTCTTTTTCTCTAACATATATATGTGCGTCTCAGTAGTAAAAAATCAGTTGAAGATCTGCGTTAGTCCTTGTCTCTTGTGTTTGTTGTCGAAAGTTTTTCGCGCTGAGAAGTTTAATAATTAAAAAGATTTCCAGAATTGCCTGATGGAGGAAAACTTTTTCTGAACAACTTGTGTGGACTTGCTGGTTATTGATTTTGGCAAATTGTGTGAGTGATTTCGTACATTCTGGTGAAGCACACCCGCAAGCGCGCAAGTTTGTTGAGTCTGGCATGTTTTCGCGATGATGCTCCCTGGACGTTAGCGAATGGCGCACACTTATAGCAGACAACATTCTTCTCAGTATTGCGTGATACTTTCCACAGCCATTTAACATGCAGGAAAGCGCACAAAGGACATAATCTTGGCTGCACTGATAGCTAAGTTTGTGCGAGCTATGTGAATTTAATGAACGCCTTCTGTGAACTGTACCAAGTGAGGCAGCGAATAAACACAGTGTGATGTATAACGAAATCCCCCAAAACAAAAAAAACTGAACAGCAAGTTCTTATTGATATTTTGTCTTCTGTCCTTGTAATTTATTCCCATTAATGTAAGAGGCATGCTACTTAGATATATGGTAATATAGAGCAATAGTGAATCGGCCTGATGCCACGCATGACATTGTTAAAAACCCATTCATTGCTCTAAAAACTAAATCCTCAGTCGATAGATTACTATGGGTCATACGGTAATCATTTCTGACCGATTTCACTGCAAGGTGTTCCTTGTAGGGGAGAGGCGGTTTAGCAATTGGAGGTAATAGAGCCAGTTTTACATGGATTTTGACTCACAGGTATCAGAATATATACGTTATATGTCAACTTTTCATTGCCTTTTGTCATGGGGCCATTACGTAACAAGTCATTGGAAAAGAAACGCTCCAGAATTATTATTGATGTCGCCTGGCACCATGGATGTAGGAAACGTTTACGTTGGCTGGACTAACGACCTTTTTACAACAAATGCAAGCATGAAAATTGCCATGAAAATTCCGGGGAGATTGCATAGTTTCGTGCAAGAGATAATGAGTGGTAAATTTAATTTGAATGTGAAAAGAAAAGTGGACGAAAAAGAACTTGCCGTGGGCAGGACACAAACACTACATTTAGCTTAAATAACATTCACTACACTTTTCATCGAAGTGTTCCCTGTAAGCTCTTCTTAATATTATGTCTTGGAAAAAAAGAAGCACTTGAAGTTTACACTTTCCTTCATTCCTAGCGCGGGTCTTGTTTTGACGGGCTTCATGCTGTCGAGTAATATGGGAAGGAATAATGGTCATATTTGTACAGTGAACTGGGAGCGTAGGAACATTGAAAAGACAGAGCAGGCATCCCATGGCACGAGCGTTCGCTAACAAGTGGTAACGATTTCTGAGTGTCACCAGTTTTTTTTTTGAGAGCTCGGGCTGTGTCGTCCTTTCTTTGTCTTTTGAGTGTTGTCACGCTCTCAGCTCACTGAAATAATATGAACTACCATCTCAATCACCTTTCCAGTCATTTTCAATAACGTATTGGTCATCTTCCAGCCTGTAATAAGATCACGTGCTACGTGACGCCAAAAAGCTTAAAAAGAGAGTTCTACACTCACCGTCACGCTGATTGACGCTTCGACATTTAAATTTAAATACACTATATAGCCAATAGCGTAGACAGAAAGATATCCATCATGATAGCCAACTTGTTATAGCGTCCGACATGTTATACGAAGTACGCAGGTTCGGCCTCAACCCATGGCAAATTATGATATCGTACAGGTTTCTTTCTTCCTGTTTGCATAACGTTTACTACCCATAGGGACCAATTCACTTTTTTTGCAAGTGTCGTATGATAGTGCTCATATTATTTAATATTAAGATTTAACCTCCCAGAACCACCATACGGTTATGAGAGACGTCAAAGTGGAGGCCTGCCGAAGTTTCGACCACTTTGTGTTCTAAAAAGTGCATCAAAACATAAGCATACTGGCCTCAAGCATATTTGCCACCATCAAAAATGTGGCCGCCTTGACCGAAGTTGGATCACGACATGCGGATCAGCTGCCGAGTGTCTTACACACTAAGCCACCGTGACGTGTGCTACTTCATATTAATATTGTGCCTAACGTGTAAAAATGATACGAGAAGATGTGCACATCCCCACTGCTTATACCTAACAAATAACGTAAAAAAATCTCATGCGGTACACATCACACCTAGAGTGTTTGTTCACAATCTAGTAGGACTGAATTGGTCGCAAGAAAACGTGCTAAAGAAGGGGGTATTTATGCACTGGCAGGGTGGGCGTGAAGAAATATATTTATTACATCACCAGATGATTGTCGTCTGGAAGCCTTTGTGATTGAGTAGCTTGAGTCAAGATGCCTTGTCATTCCAACAATGAATTCTTTAGGACAGCGTAGCGCATCATAGTTGTGCACGAGATCCTTGAAATGCTCCAGATGGCGTACGTGACTGATGCCACTAGTCAATCAAGTTGTCTTGGGTAGCTCGTGTTGTTTCGGCAAAGAAGAAACGAAGTTGAAGATCAGCGAGGGTCAGAATGCCCTTTGTTGGGGTAACTTCATAAAAATACACCGAGCCACGTTCGTCTCGTAATGTTCCTGACAATCAACTGCACCAGAACATTTTATGAGCCACTGTATAGCCCTGCTGCTACCTCTTAAGACTGCTTCCGCTTCCTCCGACAGAAAAAAAGGGCCATAACAAACGGTACCACCGATCTGTTCAGGCCGTTCACTAGTCTGAACAAGGGAGCTTGGTGACATTTCTGTTGTGAGCAGCATTCGGTCATTGGAAGAGTTCTTGACAACGCTGTGTTGATACAGAATGGCCGAAATAAAAAAAGTGTTACCTTGTGTGTCAAAATTGGGAATAGATTCCACTTTCCTGGCAACCTGTATCTGAGAATCTGGCGTCATTTATTCAGAGGATACTTCGTAAAAAGGGTGCAGTGGGGACGAAAAAAATGATCAAATAGATGCCGAAAATAGAATCATGCTGAAAACTTCTTTAAGGCAGTTCTGGTTATTCGGTGGTGTTGAGCGAAATAATACCATCTCGCCCTAGATATGCAACAGCTGTTACTGAGTTAGCAGTAATATAAGCACATCTCGTAAAACGACATGCCATTGGACCTAATTAAGGTGCAACTCTCCATGAGAGGAGCGTGATTCAATAAAGCCAAGCGAGAAGTGAGGGTAATAGGTAGGAAAACTGGGCCTATGCAGCGATGGCACGTATTCACTCCCCCTCCGTCTATATGAAATATCAACTTGCCCTTACTTTATGGTGATGAAGCCAAGAAAAGCATGGTTGTGTGGAAAGAGACATTGCGTCGTCGAGCTGCACTGTAAGTCAGCCAGTATTGGCGCACTTCGCAACTGCCTGTCACGTCGTCTCTTCGCTGCTGTAAAATAGCGCCAATCGGGCCTGGATGAGCTGCGTGGTGTTCGCCACCAGGAGACGTGACCTCGACTAGAAAGTCCTATAATATGCTTGCTGGCGAATGTGTATGAAGTTGAGTAGTATGAAGAGAGCCCAGCACGTCTCATTTTAGTTGTCATTTAGTCAAAGTTAGTAAGCACACAGCAAAGAAAGGATGGGTGGATGGATGGATTGATATGGGTGTACCCTTTAGATCGGGCAGTGCCTAACGCCAAGGAGCCGTATACTTAATGAACCAAAAACTAGATTGATTTTTTCCCTA
Source organism: Rhipicephalus annulatus (assembly GCA_013436015.1). NCBI lineage: Eukaryota > Metazoa > Arthropoda > Arachnida > Ixodida > Ixodidae > Rhipicephalus > Rhipicephalus annulatus. The sequence continues at coordinate 113,969 of WOVY01002134.1, forward strand.
AATAGTGAGGTTGAGGATTCGTACTTTGCATTGAAGGGTTTAATTTTCACTCGTGCCTTGACTTTAGCCACCAATCAGACAACCTCCGTCTAGTTGATTCTCCCCGCTTAAAGTCCCTTTGCCCTCCCTGTCCCTAAACCCCAGTGCTTTGAAAAACTCTGCGTCATCATCCTGAACTATAGGGTGAAGCCTTTTACAGAACATTATAAAGTGCTCGGCAGTTTCCTTCTCCTCTCCACATGCATGCATTTCGTGTCTATTCCTTCGTAATTGGCCCAAGATGTCTTGGTTCGCAATACTCCCGTCCTCACCTCAAACAGTAAAGAACTACACTGGGTAGTATCATAGGTCCTTTATTTGGCAATTTCCTGCTTTAAAGTTTGATAGATCTCTAGCGCGGACTTATTAATCATGTCAATTCTCCACATATTAGTCTCAGCTTCCTGCACCTTCTTCGTAACCGATAAGTCTTTTTGTTTTGGCCCCCCTGCTGTTTTATAAGTATTTACCCGTCAATTTTCTGGTTTGCTTCCGCCATTTCGTATCGACATTTCAATGTACAAGTAGCTGAAAACCTTCCTAGCCCAACGCTTCTCCTCCATTTCTATCAATCGCTTCTCAAATGTTTTCTTGCTGCTAGCTTCCATGCCCTCAAATGATGGCCATCCCATATCACCTTGTACTCCCTGATTTGGTGTTTTCCCGTGAGCTCCTAAGGCAAGCCTACCTATTCCACGTTGCTTAATTTCTAATCTTGCTCACACTTCTGATCTCATGCACAAGAGCGCATTGCCGAACGTCAGACCAGGAACCATGAACCTTTCCATATTCCTATCACAACATCATACCTGATGCCATTCCACAGTGCCCTATTTTTCATCACTGCTGCATTTCTGTTACCTTTAGTTGTCAGGAATATTTTGTGTTTCCTAAGGTACTCGGTCCCATTGCTTATCCATATGCCCACATATTTGTATTGATCTGTTATCTCTAGCGTGACCTTCTGCATTCTAAGTTCACTATGTTCGTTATCATTGAAATTCATGACTGCTGATTTTTACTTCCTGTATCTGAAATCTAACCTATCTCCCTCATTACAACAGATGTCCATCAATCTCTGCAATTTTTTTTTGTTGTCGGCCATTACCACCATATCATCTGCGTACATCAATGCTGGTAGGTGCCTGTTCAATGAGTTTTTCTTGTTTAACGAAAAAGAGGTTGAAGCGAAGTCCACTTTCTTTTTATATGACCTCTAATACTTGCATGTACACCTTGAATAACAAGGGTGATAGAGGACACCCCTGCCTAAGCCCCCGTTTTACGTCTGCGGGCTTGGATACCTCTTTTTCCCACTTTATTACTACCTTGTTACCTTTGTAGATATCCTTTAAAACATTAGTGACTCCATCTTCCACACCTAGTGTTCCCAGTACTACCCACAAGTCCTCGCGATCCACGCTATCGTACGCTCGCTTGATAACCACAAATGCAGGCTACTGGGGCCTGTGTTCATTTTCTGCAAATTCGATGCACTGTGTCAGTGAGAACAGATTGTCTTCCAACCTCCTGTGTTTCCGAAACCGATTCTGTAGTTCCCAAAGCTCCCCCTCATTATATATCCATGCCTGCAGTATTTTCTTTACAATCTGCATCACCAGCCTGTAGACCATTGATGTCACTGTTATAGGATGGTAGTGGTTTATGTCAGCTTTGTCCCCCATTCCTTTATAGATCATGCTCATACTGCTAAGTTTCCATTTTTGGGGGCTTCACCGTCAATTATCATTTTACTCACTGCGTCTCTCAAAGTCTTCTTAGACTTCGGACCCAATGCCTTTATCGGTATAATTCTATTGCCATCTGGGCCTGTTGTACTACTAGGAACCCTCGTTTTAGCCCTTTACCACTCTCGTTGTGAAAATGGAGCCATTGCGTCACTTGCTTCATTGTTGTCAGTGTGGAGCATAAGGCACTTATTTGTTGAAGTTTTTCCGTCACCCCTCTCATATATTCAATAGCTTCGTCCCTTTCTAGCCTTGCACCGTAAGCTATAGTTATAAGCCTCTGCTCTAGGCTCGTCTCAATTCTTAGGGAGTTTAGATGGTTCCGAAGTTTCGCAGCTGCCTGTCTATTCCTTTCATGTACTTCTGACAGCCGCTTAGTCTCCTTTCTTCTAATCTTTTCATTGATCAGAAGGGATGCTTCAATTCTACAGTTTAGAAAAATGTCCCACTTTTTTTCAACATCATCTGTCGGCTCACCCCGCTGCTTAGTATGTCTGTGTTCCCTAGAGGCTTCTTGACATTTTGCATTGGCTCTCTTAACTTTCTCATCCCACCAACTCTTGGGTTTGCGTCTTTTTTTCCAGGGCGACATGTCACGTGCCTGAGCAAGCCCTAGCTCAAACAGTCTAAATTGATTCTTGTATATCCACTGTTTTATTATCCTGAGTGATTGCTTTCTCAATTTGTTTAATAGCTATTTTTATTTGCCTTTCTGAATAAAAATTTTTCTGTAGTTGCTCATCTTGTCTTTTTCACACTTTCACTGCTCTTCCAAAACTTAGCTTGATACGTTTGTGAGCACTACTCACACATCTGGAGCCACATTCATCTGTGTGCATTCCCCTGAGCTTATCATACATCCTATGAAACATGAGTGCGTAATATATCGTCGACTGCAGCCTTCCTACCTCCCATGTTATTTGCACTTCACCCTTCTCAGTACTGTTGCAAAAGATCAATCATGCCTTTCACACATATTCGTGATCATTTTGTCTGTTGGGTCAATAAACCCATCTACATCTACTATGTGTGCATTTATATCTCCTAGAACAATGATCTCGCACTCTCCTCCTAGTTCCTCAATGTTCTTTCAGATACACTCTACCATTGCCTGGTTTTCCTCTAAGGCCTTTGCTCCTGTCCACAAGTACAACAAACCAAGGAGTCTCATTTGCCCTACCACTTTCCCTTTCAGCCATAAATGTTCGTTGCTTCCCTGCTTGATCTTTGTCAGTCTGTACTTTTATGAATGAATTCTCCAGTACTCCTTTCTTTCTGATGCCTTCTGTGCTATTACAATATGCCCATGCGTAGTCCGGATTCTTAGCAGGTTGTTCCATGTCTCTAAGATGTGTTTCTACAAAACCCTATACCATCGGCCTCTCCTCCCTCAGCTGTTCTTAAAGATGTTCCGACTTCAACCTGTTCTTGTCACCCTGCATTTTATTATACCCTATGTCTGAATTGGCCGGGCCGTCGTGGCAACGTGTATTTCTGCCCTGGTCTTTACCTATCTTAAATATTGGTGCCACTTTGGAATCGTATCTGTCCATACCACCTGTCGAAGAGGCTCCCTCGTTGTTTTCCTCGTTACTAGCTATCCTGCCCCCCGAAGGGGCCGCGTGCCCTCCGAAAAGGCTACTGCGCATCATGCAAGTCGCCAACCCACCTCACGACCTTGCCGCCCATCGAAGTGAATTCTGTCTTGTTGAAAAGCTCCGCACCTATGCACCTCTCTGTTTATTTCCGCACCCTCAAAGTCTTTCTCTCGGCTCATCCGCCATATCTCTTGGTTTGAGTTGACAGTTGTCCTTTGCAAGTTGCCGTCACGCACCGGTACCTCCTGTGTCATGCATATCACTACCTCTACCTGAGGAGCACTCAGGAGCAATCACTACCTCTCCGGTGCGTGACGGCAAGTTGCCGTCACGCACCAGTATTTCCGGTGTCATGCATATCGCTACCTCTACCTGAGGAGCACTCACTACCTCTACCCTTTTGCCTGTGTGGTCGCTAGTCCTGCCGCGTCTTCACTAAGGTCATTGTTTAAACCACCTGCAATTATCACAAGGTTTCGTCCATCAGCTGTAGTTTTGAGTTTGGCGCTCGCTTGCTTCATGACTGCTTCCAGCTTGCGCCCTGGGAACATTCCTACTGCAACCCTTTCTGCACCTCTTACTCCCTCTTTGATCGCTTCTGCGCATCGATTTAAAATCGAGTCCCCGGCGAATACCACAAGCTGTGACTTATCAGCTGGAGCATCCTGCACCTGTGGATTACTTCCACCTGTGACGCCGGCTGCTTTGTCCTCCTTCCAGCCCTACCACTACTTCGCTGAAGCTGGGTCTTGCGACATTTGAACCGGCTGAACACGTTATTTCCAAACGTGCTTCCTGTAACTTGTACGCCGTTCTGGTTGCCGGTGCCCTACCGTTCTCTCCGTCGGCCGCTCCTTTGTTCACGTTCGCTAGTGCTTCAACGGCGGACTTCACCCTTTGTTCCATAGCCCTCGTTTTCTCTTGCTCTGTCGCCAACGCAGTCTCCAGCTCGGTGATCCTCATCAGCAGTTCACTCTGGGCAACCATCATTTTTTTCATTTTTTTTGTCGACCTCACATTGCCTACACTTGACGTCAGCATCCTCTCCACCCGCTTCTGCACTTGGACCCATTTGGAAACCCAACCCGCATCCTCAACACTTTACAGCCTTTTCAACCATGTCTTTCTGACACCAATCGTTCTTATGAATTGTCTCACTTGATATTTAGCAAACACAAACCCTGCCCTACAAAAAAGAGAAAGTCTAATCTCTACTGCAAAATTTTGCGTGTTCAATGTACGTGCACCTACCCCACGGGGTGGCAAGAGAAAAAGCACAAAGAAACAAACAAACACACACACACAAACTAGTATATACCTGGTGACTGACCCCCGAAAAAGCCGTACAATGTATCAAGTGCGACGAAGCTTTTAACTTCTGACCTCATAATTTTAAAAGCAAGCTCGAAACATACAGAAACACGCAGAGAATTAATAACACGTGCAGAAAAACATGCAAATAAATCAATAAAAAACAGCCACCTAGCGGCCCTCTTTCATTATGTTACATTTTTTTCAAAACTAAGCGCGAGATAGAAGATGACCAGTAATCTAAGGCATGAGTTTACAGAACAATTCCGGAGAGGACACATTGAAAGCGGGATGGGGGAAGCAAGGTTTAGACGCTTACTTTTAAATTTTAAAGAAGTAATTTTGGATAGTCATGGGCGCTTATCATATGGTTGGGCATTCCTGGTAACTATGACATCTATTTGTCGCCTCTAGTGCTTAAGCCTTCATTACAAGACTCGTAGAACTGCAGTGACTACGTGCTTAGTATAACGTAATCTTACTAGTAGTGGCAGTCTTTGGTACCAAGAGATTACCTTTTCCAGGCAACCTGGGTGTGCAAGGCACCGACTGCTGGTGCAGAGTGTTCACACTTCAATAAAAAGGTCCGTAATACCACACTTTAGATTAGCTGCATCAATATGAGTAGGCAAGGTAGAACAAGCGATAGCCTCACCAGTTTATTTCTGAATTTATTCACCGTCCTCAATTCCCTCTACAGGGTCTCCCTTGATTTTAGCTGTATCATTCTGGACCACTGCTAGCAAAATCTGCCATTCTTTATTTCTGCGCCTATTTACGGACCTAGCGTCTTGTTTGAGGCTACTGACTCTTCCTTTCTGTGCTTGATCGTGTCAGACACTTCGTTCGTGAGCTGAACAACTTCGCAGTGAAATACTCTCTCACCTGGTCCTTAGTTTGGCAAGTTCATGGTAATTTGTTACACCAAATCATTGATCAGCGTGATCTACTTTTAATGGAAACTGCTTCCCGCGATGCAATGTTTTCGGTATTTTAGCTGTAGTAGGCATTGCAAAATATTCATAGCACAAATAGAACCAACAAAACAAGTTGGCAGCACTTGCCGGAGAATCATATGTATAATCGGGTACAGACGTAACCGCCATTCTTGTTAACAAAAAGAATTGTTTTATAAACTGCCAAATTCGCTTCAGCAAAATGTAGTCGCTGTCATGCCTCCCCGAAGTCATCCCTCCCTTATCTAGCCCTTGGTCGTCTCCTATTGTTTTGGTCCATAAAAAGGTTGCCTCTGTGTGGTTTTGCTTGGACTACCGGGCGCTCAATAAGATCACACGCAAGGACGTGTTCCCTATGCCACACATTGACGACGCCCTTGATTCCCTACAAGGCGCGGAATTTTTTTCAAACATCGACTTGCGTTCTGTGTACTGGCAGATCCCTATGCATGAAGACTATAAGGAGAAAATGGCATTCGCAAACCCCGACGAGCTATATGAATTCAACGTGATGCCTTTCGGGCTCTGCAACGCACCCGCGACTTTTGAGCGCATGATAGATACCCTGCTGCGCGGCCTGAAATGAAAAATTTGCCTTTGCTACCTGTACAACATTATTATCTTTTCTTCAACGTTTCCTGAGCACCTAGAACGATTTGATCAAGTTTTGATGTGCGTTGCCGGCGCCGGGCTTCAAATAAACTCTAAGAAATGATCTTTCGCTAGCAAATATATCAAGGTTTTAGGACACGTCGTTAGCAAAGATGGCATCCGGCCCGACACTGACAAGATTTCTGCAGTCCTTCACTTCCCGCGTCCCAAAAAACTGAAGGAGTTTCGCAGTTTTCTTGGCCTCGCCTCCTATTTTCGCCGGTTTATCCAGAACTTCGCTTCTAGCGCTGCTCCATCACACCAACTACTTGCTTCCAACGTCCCCTTTCTGTGGTCTCAAGAATGTAAAACGGCATTTGACCTGTTGAAACGGGCACTCACGTCTGAACCGCTCTGCCACTTTGACGAAGCCGCACCGACTATCCTTCATACCGACGCTAGCGGCCTTGGTATAGAAGCCATTCTTCTACAACGCGACAAGTCTTCACTAGAGAAAGTTGTTGCATATGCCAGTCGCGCACTCACCCCTGCTGAAAAGAACTACACTATAACTGAGCAAGAGTGTTTGGCTGTGGTTTGGTCGGTACAGAGGTTCCGTCTCTATCTTCACGGCCGTCACTTCACAATCGTTACAGACCACCATTCCTTATGCTGGCTTTCTACACTGAAAAACTTGTCCGGACGTTTGGGTCGGTGGATACTACGCTTGCAGGAGTACGACTTTGACATAACTTACAAGTCAGGCAGAAAACATCAAGACGCCGACGCCTAATCTCGTTGCCCGCTTCCAACTACCCATATCAGCGTTGGTGAGAACTCAACCGCCCCATCAACCAAAGTTCATACGCTCGCATCAATAAGGCAACCCTCTTCGAATGACGAGCCAACGTTTATCTCCCACCAGTGGTCCGATTCATACTGCAGACGCATGATGGACCCCCTTTCGGGAGTTTATCATTCACCCAACGCGCGACTCCGTCGTGAACTCTTGCACTTTAATCTGGACAATGGGGTTCTCTACCCCCACGTCTATCACCCTGACGGTCAGCGCTGGGTTCCTGTACTGCCACGCTCTCTTCGACTTCAGGTGCTCGAAGCCTTCCACGATGACTTGACTGCTGGTCATCTTGGTTTTTAAAAAAACTCTTGACCGCATTCGATGTCGTTATTACTGGCCTGGCCTTTCTTCTAGTGTAGCGTGCCACGTCGGCTCCTGCTACCCATGCCAGCGCCGTAAACTCCCCACGTCTGAACCTGCTGGACCTCTACAGCAACTTCTGTGCCCTTTAATGCCGTTCGAGGTTGTAGGTGTTGACCTTTACGGGCCTCTCCCCGTTACATCTGCTGGCAAACGATGGATAGTGACCACCGTGGACCACCTGACACGCTACGCTGAGACTTCCTCTGTTATTACAGGCTCAGCTGTGGAAGTTGCCGACTTTGTTCTTCACGCAATAATACTGCGTCATGGGGCTCCTCGTGTACTGCTTAGTGACCGCGGCAAAGTGTTCCTGTCACAAATGGTAAATGAAGTACTGCGCGCTTCTGGAACTACTCACAAGACAGCTTCAAGCTACCACCCTCAGACAAATGGTCTCACAAAAAAATTTCACCGAACCCTTGCGGACATGATAGCCGTTTACGCCCAACCCGACCACAAAAACTGGGATACTCTTTTACCATTCCTGACATTCGCTAACAACACCACCGTTCAGCGAACAACTTGCTACACTCGTTTTACCTGGTGTACGGACGCACCCCGACTACCTTTCTCGACGTCTCTTTCTTTGACAGCCATGGGAATTCATGTCAGTCTTCTAGCGAAGAATACATTTCCCGCCTGGCCCAGTCTCGCCATTATGCTCGCATCAATACTGAAGCGAGACAGTACGAGCGGAAGATCATGTATGATGAATTCTACCGAGTTGTGTCTTTACAACATGGTGACGAGGTGCTGCTTTTGACACCTATACGCACTCCTGGTCTGTGTGACAAATTCCAACCACGCTTAATCGGGCCATACATCGTTTTAGAACAGACTTCGCCAGTTATTCATCGTGTCACACCACTCGTCGCCCCAACAGACCGCCGCTACCGCAGCACAGAGATAGTCCACATTTGTCGCATGAAACCTTTCATGCGACGTTCCCCGTCACTTTGACTTACGGCGGCCAGGGTGTCCGCTTCCAAATGGGGGGAATTAATGTGGGCATTTGTTACTTACATCGTCATCATCCCTGCATGACCACAATCACCATCATCAGCTTGTCTCTTTGTCCTCCTTGCCACTCTGGGTCATCATCATCGTCATCGTCTGTGTACTGGCTCTGCCCGTTCGTTTTGCGAGGTCTTTCCTCAAATAAACGCTGACGCAGCCAAGACTACCAAGACTTCCTAATATATATATATATATTGTTGCTCACAAGGAGGACCAGGACGTATACGGCTGAAGGGGGCCGTTTATTTTGGTCGCGAAGAGAAGCGCCGGAGCGGCCAACAGGTTGATGATCGCAGTCTCGTCGTCTTCTTTCTTCCTCCAGCTCTTGGGGCAATCAGCATGTTCACCCATCTTCGTTTTCTTCCAAGGCATGCGTAACATTCCTCCCCTCGCAGACGAAGCCCGCCGGGCGAGGTAACCGATTCACCTTGGTGTGTACAACTTCAGTCGAGCGACATGGACTACTTGGGTTTTAGCGGCTCTTCTACCACTTCTCGTGAGGCGAGCTATTGTGTATGTGACTTCCGTGATTTTGTCGAGAACGACAAACGGTCCGTCGTATGTGGCCAAGAACTTTTGGCATAACCCGCGTCTTCGTACCGGAGTCCACAGCCACACTAAGTCGCCTGGGTGGTAAGTTACAGGCCGGTGGCGGACGTCATAGCGTACCTTCGATTTTTCCTGTGATGCCAAAGTGCGTAGACGAGCAATACGACGCGCTTCTTCTGCAAGGCAGAGAATTTCGGTGACTGAGAGGTTCTCGTGCGCCGAGAATGGCAAAACTGTGTCGAGTGTGTGCCGTGGCGGTCGTGCGTACATCAAGAAAAAGGGGCTATAGCCTGTTGTCTCGTGCTTAGCGGTATTGAACGCGTACGTTATAAATGGTAGCACGTCATCCCAGTTCTTGTGGTCGGATGCCACATACATAGAGAGCATGTTTACAATTGTTCGGTTGGTACGCTCCGTGAGCCCATTTGTTTGCGGATGGTATGGCGACGAGTGACGAAGGCGGGACTCACTCAATCGAAGCAGCTCTTCTACTATGTCTGCCGTAAATTGTCGCCCACAATCACTGATGATCACCTGAGGTGGGCCATGTCGGAGGATAACGTGCTGCAGCAGGAACACAGAGACGTCGCTGGCAGTTGCGGTTGGTATGGCCGCCGTCTCGCAGTAGCGCGTGAGGTAATCGACACATACAATTATCCAGCGATTACCCTTAGCCGACTTTGGAAAAGGGCCCATGAGGTCAATGCCCACCTGTTGGAAAGGTGTGCTTGGAGGTGGCAAGGGCTGTAGAAAACCAGCCGGAGCAGTAGACGGGCGTTTGTGGCGTTGACACTGTGTGCAGCTGGCCACATACGCCTCGACTGACTGTCGCATTCCTGGCCAATAAAAGCGTTCCTTAGCACGCTAAAGCGTCCGCGCAGAACCTAAATGTCCGGACGTAGGATCATCGTGCATCACACCTAAAACCGCTGTCCGAAGGGTTTCTGGCACTACCAGGAGGAAACGTGCACCAGTGCTGGAAAAGTTCTTCTTATATAGGAGTCCGTTGCGTACACAGAAATGGCATGCCGTAGGAGCTGTGCAAAGCGATGATAGCCTGGTGTCCTTTCGCTGTTCATCTTTGAAAGTACTGAGGTCGGGAAACTTCGGTGACACAGAAGCTACGAGGTGATCAAGGTCATCGGCGTCACACTCTGTAGTGCTCAGTGGCATGCGCGAAAGGCAATCTGCGTCGGCGTGTCGTCGACCACTTTTGTACGAGACTATGAAGTTATACTCTTGGAGTCGAAGTGCCCAGCGCGCTAGACGGCCGCAAGGATCCCGAAGGTTGACGAGCCAACACAATGAGTGGTGGTCGGTGACAACTGTAAAAGGGCCTCCGTATAAGTAAGACCGAAACCGCTGAATCGCAAATACTACCGCGAGAGATTCTTGTTCTGTGACAGTGTAATTCTGTTCGGGCCTACTCAAGGAGCGACTTGCGTATGCAATCACGTGCTCGCGGTTACCATAGCGTTGAACTAGGACGGCACCAATTCCTATGCCGCTGGCATCTGTGTGCAGTTCGGTTGGAGCTGATGGGTTGAAGTGTTGAAGAACAGGCCGTGACGTCAGGAGGAACTTCAGTTGACGAAAAGAGGAGTCGCACTCCGGAGTCCACTCGAAGGGAGTATTCTTCCGCAGCAAACATGTCAGCAGATACGCGACATCGGCAAATTTGGGTATAAAGCGGCGAAAATAGGAGCAAAGCCCCAAAAAACTGCGGAGCTCCTTCACAGAGCGCGGCACATTGAATGCTTCAACGGCTGCTGTCTTCTGGGGATCTGGACGGATGCCCTCCTGATCGACTAGGTGCCCGAGAACAATGGTTTGTCGGTCTCCGAAGTGGCATTTCTTTGAGTTAAGAACAAGGCCAGCGTTTCTTATGCAAGTCAGTACAGTATCCAGACGTGAATTGTGTTCGCTGAAGGTGCGGCCAAAGATGACGACGTCGTCGAGATAGCACATGCAAATGCTCCACTTCAAGCCACGAAGAACAGTGTCCATAAATCGCTCGAACGTCGCCGGCGCGTTGCACAGTCCAAATGGCATCACGTTGAATTCAAAAAGGCCGTCAGGTGTTACAAAGGCTGTCTTTTCTTTATCTTCAGGATGCATGGGAATTTGCCAGTAGCCCGATCTTAAGTCTACAGAGGAAAAGTAAGAGGCCGAATGCAGATAGTCTATGGCATCATCAATACGTGGAAGTGGGTACACGTCTTTTTTTGTTACAGCATTGAATCGGCGATAATCAACGCAAAATCTCTAGGATCCGTCTTTCTTTTTAACGAGAATTACTGGAGCTGCCCATGGACTTACCGACTCTTGAATGATACCGTTTTCAATCATTTCGTTCACCTGCTCATTAATAATCCGCCGCTCGGATGGCGAAACATGGTATGGCTTTTGTCTAATCGGATTGGCCAAGCCCGTGTTGATAGTGTGACATGTTCGAGAAGCAGGGATTAGGGGCGCTTTGTCTTTCTGCGCAAAGTCGAATGCAGAGACGTGCTTCGAAAGTACATTGACCAATGTTCGGCGTTCACTTGTGCTCAGCGACTTATTCACCATTGACAGAAGAGCCGTTTCGAAACTGTGACTACGATGCTCTTCCGGCGCATCTCTAAGCTCGGTCACCAGTAAGGCCTCGTGTTGTCCACTCACGACGGCTAACTTTAGACCATCTGGTAACATCACGGGTTCTGTAGAGCAATTGACAGTCCATAAACCAGCGCGTCCACGTCTGATCGACACCACACAATGTGGGATCAACACATTCTTTTTCATGCAGTTGGTGTACACTGGTTCTACGTTGGCATCAAAGCTGGCGGAATAGCTGTCGCTGCAACCAACAGGTACACGAACGGTTGATAACGGTGGTATGATAGTGTCGCCACAGACACACAATGCCGTCTCACCATCCACAGGGGTTTCCAAGAGTGCTGGCGGAACGTGATCACTCAAGACTATTGTCTCTGTGCGGCAGTCGACAGTCGCGCCACACTCCCTCAAAAAGTCCATACCCAAAATAACATCATGTGTCGCCTGCGGAATAATCACGAACTCCGTTGGGATAACACGGCCTCCGAGAAATACGTTAGCTTGACACACACCAACAGGATGCAGTGCCTCACCACTCACTCCGCAAAACTTCGCAGCTTGATTCCACCTAAATAATACCTTCCGCCCCAAGGTATCTTTAAAACACGCACTCATGACCGAAGTGGTTGCCCCCGTATCCACCAAAGCCATCACAGGCACACCGTCAACAAAAACACGTACTTTGTTCTTGAGCATCAACACAGGAGGTATTTCAGATATTAGCACGTCTCCGGCGACCTCACCTCCATCGGCCGCGCCTGCTAGTTTTCCTGTGGCAAAAGGAGACGTGTTGCGGCGCCGTGGTGAAGGAGAACGGGGAACACGAGGCGGTGGAGGCGTCAAGCTCCTGTCAGATGTAGGGGAGTGGTTCCGGAACCTGCGTGTCCAGTAGTCGTCGCGAGGCAGCAGGTGTGTTGCATTAGGGTCATCGTACGGTCGATCAGACGATCGTGTGAAGTGTTGTGGTGGGCCATAGTACGTTGCTCGCGGGTCATTGCGAAGTCGTTCGGAAGGCCGTGCAAAGTGTGGTGGGTAGCCATACCGTTGGGCTACACGTCGACGGTTGCAAAATCGCGAAATATGTCCTGGTACACCACAGGAGTAGCACACTGGGAGAGGTCGAAACTCTCTTTGTTCGTCGATGAATCGAACATCGTCTTCTCTGGCGGAGTGGGTCGGTTCATTCCGTATATCATAGGGATAGACAGGGTGTCGCGAAGAAGGCGGACGCTGGGGGCGTCGGTCATGGCGAGGAGCTGGCAACCGTGGTGCTCTCCTTGGCTGTGGGGGTGCGCTGTACTCAACAGCTGCTGCACTAACCATCGATTTCCAAGGGGTCGTAGAAGGCAGCGGCGCAGTCACAGCCTCACGTGGCACATATACCGAATGTTGGTCGTTTACAGAATGGTGATCAACTGCTGAATGCGTCTGTTCTCTATAGCGAAAAAGTTCTTCGCGAACAATCTCTCGAATCGTCGAGGACAGGTCTGGGCAGGTGCTCGTGTCAATGCTGGCAACCGTTGTAACATTTGTGAGCCGGCCGAACTTTGGAGCAATCCTGCACATTTTCAGCTGTTCGAAAGTTCGGCAATGCCGAATCACGTCGGACACCGAGCTCAGGTGCTCTTTTCCGATTAGAAAATTATATACATCTTCGGCTATGCCTTTCAGCAAATGCCCTACTTTGTCGTCTTCTGACATCTGATCATTGACCACCTTGCAGAGCTTCAGCACATCCTCTATATACGTGGTACATGTCTCACCTGGAAGCTGCGCGCGTTGAGACAATGTCTGCTCTGCCCGCTTCCTTTTGACGCTCGAGTCGCCGAAACACGCTTTCAGTTCTGCAACAAAAACGTCCCACGTCATCAGTGTGTCCTCGTGGTTCTCGAACCACACGAGCGCAGTATCCGTAAGGCAAAAGACCGCATTGCTGAGCTGAGCGGCGGCATCCCAGCCGTTGGACTTGCTGACTCGCTTGTACTGGACGAGCCACGCGTCGACATCCTCTCCCGATTTTCCTCCAAAGGTTGGCGGGACTCGGTAGTAGGGCACGGAACCCATTGGAGTTGGCCTTGAAGTGTTAGATGGCTGATCTTGGGCCATTACGATCGGCGCAGGCGGGAGTCCGGCAAGGCGGCGGCTGTGGCGTAGTCCAGGTAGTGAAGCTCCCGTCGTTGGGCTTGTCTTACCCAGCACGCTTCCACCAATCTGTTACGCACAAGGAGGACCAGGACGTATACGGCTGAAGGCGGCCGTTTATTTTGGTCGCGAAGAGAAGCGCCGGAGCGGCCAACAGGTTGATGATCGCAGTCTCGTCGTCTTCTTTCTTCCTCCAGCTCTTGGGGCAATCAGCATGTTCACCCATCTTCGTTTTCTTCCAAGGGATGCGTAACAATATGTATATATATATATATATATATATATATATATATAGTCTAGTAGATCCTCCGTGAGCGGTCACAACGTGGTTTATTTCGACGTTTCGGCCTAGAGTCTGGCCTTCATCAGGAATAAAGATACAGTTTGTCTGTGCTCAGCTTTATACAATCTCAAATCAGAGGGCAAGGAAGAGGGAAAAAAGGAAAAAAAAGAAAAGAAAAGGAAAGAAAAAAAAGAAAAATATTACACGGTGGACGCCCCTCGGGTGCCCCCCTTTCCACTTTTCCCTCCACTTCCCCCCATCTCTCTCCCCCCTCTCTCCTTCACCTTTCTTATGTCAGGGGTCTGTGTATGTTTCCGTTCACTAGCGCATTCCTCCCGATCAGACGGCCCCTCCTGGCACTGGCGGTTCGGTGTGGGGCAAAAAAGAGCTTTTCAGGAAGTCCTAAGCTTTTAACTACTCGGGGTCCCGTAAACAATTCGTCGTAGAAGGACCGGGGCCGCGTATTGTGGCAGAGGCTGGTCAGCGGGCATTTTAGGAAGTTCTAAGCCTTTAACTACTCCGCGCCCTGTCAACATTTCGTCGTAAAAATAGGGGTGCCCCGTATTGCGGTAGGCTGTGCAAGCGCGTGCAATGCGAATTCCTGGCCCGCTTCTAAATTACGCGTGTCGTGGGGGCCTATCTATATATATATATATATATATATAGATACGAGACGAGACGACTAAGGTGCTCTTTTTTGCAGAGAATCACCTTTGTAGTTATAAGTGCGCCTTGCATTTAGAGGAAAGCATTTGCGAAGTGATTTTTTCGCGTTTTTGTTGTACAAGACGTGTTGTCAAGAGTCGCAATGTTTTCGAAATAAACAATACTCCAAACCAATTTCAAGCTTTTAAAACACATATAAACACCGGAGCAGGCTAGTAAGCTCAAGCACCTCTCGAACGCAAGATTACTTCTTTCTTTTTCGCTTGTACCTATTCTTGTCTATACTAGAAACTTTGCTCTTTTACCTTCTCCTAACCACTCCTCACTTCTCCATCTAACCCCTAACTACACTAGGCTGTACATGACTCTGTAGCGGGTGATGACGCCGGTGATCGCGACAATTTTTTGTGTTCGCATACCAATTCCTATGCCGAGGCGCACGGCGCAGACGCGGCCAACATGCTTCACGTTATCTCCGGAAGGCTTCGGAAGATACGCAGCCACGCCCCTTTTGGTTGTGGCTTTCGAAGCCTGTTTTTCTTGGCAAATAACTAGTCTTGTCCCAAACTTCAAGGAGTGTAGGTGCCTTCTTTTCGCGCCTCCATGGGGCGAGTACGCTACAACTGTGATGTGTTGCGCCCTTTCAATACCTTCTTGCCTCATCTCAACCCTAAAAGGAATGCTCCTGATTCTCATTTTATTCCACCATATTCGCGGAAATATACCTAATGAAGTAGCCTCAACCATCCTATTTTTATTCCTCCTCATCTTCACGGCAGAAATATTCGCTCTAGCTTTCTACTGTCAGTCTTTCTGTATTATGCTATGCATGATTATTCTGAGCTAAGAACTGCTTGGCGTTCACCAGCTTTCTGTACCGCCTACAAACAACGTTGTCTAACGCCGGCCTTATACTCCCAGCTCACTTTCGGCTGTGCGCCTTTCTAGTATCGTCTTGGACACCTCGGCTTCATGAATTGTTATTCAGTGTTCTACCACAGTGACCCAGGGGCTAAGGTACTCGGCTGCTGACCTGCAGGTCGCGGGATTGAATTCCCGCTGTGGTGGCTGCATTTTCGATGGAGGCCCCAAAATGCTGTAGGGCCATGTGGTCAGATTTGGGCACACGCTGAAAAACCACAGGTGGTCTAAATTTCCAGACCCCTTTACTACGGCATCTCTTGTAATCATATGGTGGTTTTGGGACATTAAACCCTACATATGAAATCATCAATTACTTTGTAGCTGAGTCTGCAGTCGCCGCACTGCAGCCTGTGTTGCATTGCGCCATTGTTATCCATCACGATGAGCATGGCAATTTCTAAAGAGGCGATGAAGATTCGTTTTGGGCTAAACCTTTGGTAGAGTCCTGATTGCGAAATGGCTTCAAGTTCGTGACGGATAGAAAACAGAACCAAAGTACAAGGACCAAGTGATTCAAGGGGCTGTGAACTAGTCAAGCTGTTTTAAAACACAGCTTTCTTTCACAGTTCTTTTTTGTACAGAAAACCGGTAAATAAACAGTGATTTGATTTGAAATCATCTTAATCACTGAAACTCAAAGAGTGTACAAACCTCAAACTCTTTATTTCTTCATGTGACACAAAACTAATGTTATCCGAGAAATCATAGCAATTGTTCCCGCATTCACCAGGAATTGAAAAAGAAAACTCAATGACGTGTCCTTTTTTTCTAGCGTAGCGACACAGCTTCACAATTTTGTCGTTTCATTCCAGAGCTAAGACTGCTACTCACAAGACCCCTGCTCCTCATGCGTAGCTTCCGAAGTTTCAAGTCGCATGGTATGCATAGCTGTCTCGTAAACATAGAAATAACGTTCACCTACACTGCACCGAACGCAATACCTGCACTTGTGTCAACGGTCTCATCATAGTCTTCCCAACCTATTTTTCTGTGCAATAAGACACGTGTGGCCATAACACATTTTTGATTGTCTACAGCACGTCATTGTAGTATTAATTGTGAACGTTACCGTTGAGGTGAACTCATACGACCGATTTTTATTCTGCAAGCGCCTTTACGGTCACTACAACTCGTTTAATTTTAGTGATGACTGTCTACTCCTTCGAAATTGTGAGAAACTGTAAAGGCGGTCCCGCAGTGACATAATTCGCAATAAACCAAAGTAAAGTCAAGGGATTTATCAATTTTCTAAGTCACGCCGTCCGCATGTCAAGGTATTTGTAACCACAATATTTCATTGTGAGCTACAAAACATGCGAGAAGGTGCAAAGTCTGGTATAGGTGGTTGGGTTTGCGCTTCTGAACCTAAAGAAATCCGTAAGTATAATGCAAGGAGAGTATTTCAATCGATTGTTTTACACTGATAAGTGCCAAAAGGTGTCACCTCTATCTTGTCGTACCGGAGCCTCGTACAAGCAAAGAACGCAAGCACAGTTTTCGATCCGCTATCTCAGCGACCAGGCAATAATTGATCTTAGTAGATTCACGTGAGTGCTTCTACATGCAGGAGAAAATCCATACGTTGTACCGTTTCTGCACACTTGCGCTCCTTGAGACAAAACTGAAATTTAAAATTTTGTGCCACGCCAAAACGACTTGCTCGTCTCTTGCGATGTTGGCAGTTCTGCCTTAAACTTGTTGCACTCGTGGAAGTATGCCGTATGGCTGTCGTCTCTGCTTACTTGTTTCTGCGTGTCTCTATGCATCCTAATATCTATTTGTATTTTCTTCTCGATTTTGTGTCCTCAAGTGACAAAGCTGCGTTTTTATTTGTGCGCGTGACACACCCACACGCCAGTTCTATTCTCTGCTTACTTTTACAGTTTTTACAGTTGTGGCATGCAGAACAGAAAAAGAATGCTTTCGAAAGCATTAATATTCCCGCTACGACTTGCGAGAACTTCCAATCGACTTCACCAAGCAAGGCAAGACAGAAAACGCGGCGAATGCGTCTGTGTTCCAGCGTTGGAAGTATGGTAAATACGTGTAAGCATTAAGAGTGTTTTTTTAATGATGTGTGCACACTTGTATAAGGTGCAGTTCCAAAGTGCTTTGTCAAATTCTTACCGATAACGCCTTTTCCACAGGTGAGCGCATTTGGTTCACACAGTGACCGACCTTTGTCACAGTTTTTGTTTGTTTGTGTGTGTGTGGAAGTTTCACCGGCTGTGTGCACTGAAGAGCACTTTACGCTGTCTTTAGAAAAGCGATGCTTTCTCAAAAGAATCAGAACCTACAGCCACAAATACAGCATGCATCTTTTCATGCTGCATTGTGGTATACAAATTAACCTAGTTATGATAATGATATGGGTATATTTCACGTTTACTAAAATCTACAACGCAAAAGCAAAAGTTCGGAGATATAGATGAGGGAAAAGTGTCAAAGCAAATTTATTGATCACTGAGGTAAAAGTTAGGTACGGGACAGTTAAACACGCATAGAGCAAAAGCAACTTAGATGAAAATGCACAATCGAATAACTTCCACACCTCCTGTTTAGTCTACCTAAACGTACGGTTTCCCTCAGCTTTTGCAACAGCTTACCATCAACAGGTTATTGGGTCATTGGAAAACGTATCTGGAACATGCGCACAGAAATATCAAGCACACTTTACAGAGTTATGAAACACAATGGCGAAAATTGGGCCCATTTTATCTCTAGATTTTTCTTCCTTTATTTATTGGTATACAAGGAGGGTTCATAAGTTTTTTATGTATTGTGTAAGATGTAATCTTCTAATTAGGCTCCCCTTTGGAAGTATGTAAATGTCTCTAATGCTCTAAATGCCTGTTAACGCAGATTCAGCATTTGCGTTTACAAGGCATAGCACAGGCCTCAAACTCAAGACCCAAGTTTGACACACAAAGGGGTGTACATAGTTACAGCTTTTCAATAGAGAAAATTGTTTTCCTGAATATCAAGAACGCCTCGTGTCTGGTATTTCCAAGTTTTGATTATTCTGATGACTGACATTTCCTGAAATGTCTGATTTTTTCTACTGCCACGCGATACACAGCATCAAGTTTATGTTCACGAGAAAACAGTTTTTTAAGCATGTGTCTGTGCCTCGAACTTCAATGGAGCTTTCGCTTTCCATAGCTGCAGACTCACGCTCAGTATAAATTTAAAGATGCTACATTCTGAAAAAAGAGTGAGTATAAAGGGTGTCTTTTTGTCACACAACAATGATCGTTATTTATATTGCGTTCCATCCTTGCGCTATCGCCCCGCGCCCGGTACATTCCGGTCACGATCGACATGGCCATTATTGATTGATTGATATGTGGGGTTTAACGTCCCAAAAACACCATATGATTATGAGAGACGCCATAGTGGAGGGCTCCGGAAATTTGGACCACCTGGGGTGATTTAACGTGCACCCACATGCCCATTATCAGGGTTACATTGCATTCTAGATAACAAAGTGGCCAGCGCCGAGTTTTCAAGAAAGGAAGAGCACGCAGGCCTGATGACGATTATTGCTGTGGGACAAAAAGACACCCTTTTTACTCGATATTTTTTAGAGTGTAGCTGTAGTTAGAACGACACCAAGCCTAAAGAATGATCTTGAAGAAGAGTAAAGTGGTTGATAAACTACCGCTAACGGCTAGAGCTTAATCTGCCATTTGATTGATTGATTGATTGATATGTGGGGTTTAACGTCCCAAAACCACTCTATGATTATGAGAGACGCCGTAGTGGAGGGCTCCGGAAATTTCGACCACCTGGGGTTCTTTAACGTGCGCCCATATCTGAGCACACGGGCCTACAACATTTCCGCCTCCATCGGAAATGCAGCCGCCGCAGCCGGGATTCGAACCCGCGACCTGCGGGTCAGCAGCCGAGTGCCTTAGCCACTAGACCACCGCGGCGGGGCAATCTGCCATTTGTCTTAATGTAATCATTAGTTTTTCTGCAGGTACTGATTAGCAGTGTTGGTTCTAGTTGAACCCAGACAGTGTGTTGCCACTCATATTGAGTGTGTACGTACCAATCCCATATACCACCATAGGTCCTCTTTTTAGGGGCGAAGCTCCTTAGGCCGTTGGTCGTTTCCTTTTCTGTATGTAGTATCTAGCCACCTCTATCTTATGCATTGCTGAATGAATAGCTTTGTGTGTATATGTCTTTGGGAATAATATACCTTGATGGCATAAGTGGCTTTCACAAAATTTTCACGGAGGGAATCATGATGAGTAAGGCGAAGCGTCCGTCTTTCCATCTGTCCATCTGTCCATCATCCGTCCATCTGTGATTCCGTGCATTATTTAGCCTTTCCATTAGTCCATCTGTTCATGAATGTGTGCTCCCGTTCATCTAAGAGTCCATCTTTTTCTGTCCATGAGTCCATCTGTCTATCTGTTCGTCCGTACTTCTCTTTGTCCGTTCACTTGTGCATCCGTCTGTGCGGCTATCCATCCGTGCATCCGTGCCTCTGCCGACCCTTTCATGCGGACGCACGTCCAGATGGAGGGAAGGGCAGAGGCAAGCTTCGTCCCAATGATTATAATTCACTCCATGGATATGCTGCGACTTTTTTTCTTGGGAACGAGCCCACGTTTACTAATATTCGTAGCTAGGGTAGGCTTCATACGATTCATTTCATATTCTTACTAATCTCAGGCTTCGCTAAATGTTGAAATAATCACAGTAGTTTTATGTTTGATTGTGATGCTACATGCACTCCTTGTCTTCCTCATGACTGTCACCGAGGCTAGATCCCGACAAACGTTCAACTGAACTCCGACAGTCAGAACATTTTTTTCTATGTATATGCCGATTTGCTGTGTTGGCAGCATGCTCAGCCTAGACAGATTGTTGCTACTCATATTGAGCGCCACCGTACGAATCCCACATACCGCCATATTCACACTGCTTTCTTTAAGATGAGCGCATGTGTAATTTTCTCCCTAGCTGTTGTATGGTTCATACCATACCACAGCTTTCTTCCTATTCTTACTAACTTCAGGATTCTAAAACTCCTAGGTAAGCACTGCAATTTCTTTTTCAAATGTGATGCAACACACACTCCTAGCCTTGTGAAAGACTGTTGGCGACTCTGCGGGACTTTGTACAGCCCATTGATTTGACCCATTTCCAAACTCATCACACAAAGCCTTTACTCTTATTTCTAGGCGGTATACACCATTTTTATTTGTCAGCCAGCCTGACTATTACTTTTTAACTGAGTATTCTAGTAACCCTGAATTTGGTGCTCTTTTTCCTGTGTTGCCTTGCGCAAATATTATATGCTATCATAAGTAGATACCATGAGTATCTTTTCAATCAGGCGATGGGAATTTTCGGGTGGCTAATTCTTTGTTATAGTCCTAAGTGCGAATGGCTTTGAATTACTAGCGCATAGAAAACAGAACCAGAATATAAAGACCAATCAGCATAAATAATGAAGCTTCAAAGCATGTTTAGTTGGAAACACACATAAATATGTACCAACTCAAATCGCAAATGCCTCACATATTCCAGCATACATTGACAGTACTAAATAAAACTTTGCACTATCTGAGACAAACCACTGGCCCAACTAAACAAAGAATTCCGCATGCATTGACATCGCTGATGCCCAAAGATAAAATACCTGAAACCTACCTATAAAAAACAACCAAATCGCATTCAAATTTCATGCAAGCATTAATGTTACATAATGCAACATTAGGTGCGTATCTGGAGTTTTACCCTAATGCTGGTAATATATATAGACCTCCGTGATAAACTTTTAATATTTCTTAACATAACATTTAGTTTAACACATCTCATAATAATATCGCAGTGCGATACGACGTGGTACGATTAAGTGCGATGAACTTAACTGCCTAACCCTACACTGGTCATAATAATTGAACGCGATAATACAATGTGGCATGAATAAACAACTTTAGCATACTTGCGTGATACGACATTAGTCATAATAATACCTCCATAACATACAACCTAGCATGATTAAATATTGCACGGACATACCTGCCTAACAAGACAGTTCTCACAATAATACCACGATATCATACAACGTGGTAAATTTAACGAATTTAACAACCCAACATGACACTGGTGATAATACCACCAACACGTCATACGGCGCGTTATGATTAAATATTGCACAGACGTACCTGTCTAACAACGCATTCATCATAATACCAATACTACATGATACGATGTGGTATAATTTATTGCCATGAACATACCTGACACGTCACTCGTCATACTATGTCACCATATGATAGAACTTTGTATATTTAATGGTATGAACATACCTAAGATGACACTCGTCATACCAATCTCCCCATGCGATACGTCATAGCACAATTAACTCACATGAATAATTACCTACCCTACAGGAGGAGGAAGCTATGACTTTTTTAAGATAAGATGTATAAATTTTTTTCTATCCTTACTTGGTAGTATTCATGCCATCCGGCTACAAGGACAGCAATTTGAAATGTCAACTTTTACGGTCAACATAAACGATAGCTTTTCATGTCAGCTACAGCCAAATCTACAAAAGAATAGTAGCTAAAAGAAGGAAATTCCAACTGAAAACACGCTTCGGAATTGATGACAATTTAAATGACTGCTTCAATCCAAACGTTTACCTAATTGCAGTAATTTCCGCTGAAAGAATACGTAGATTCCACTAAGCTATGCCTTCCAAAGAAAAAAAAAGAACCAAGAGGGCCATCGGTCCTCTAGAGCAAGACGTCCGCTTTCACTTCTAAGGTTTTTTTTCACGCACGGCAAGCAACGCTGCGTAAACGCCGCACGTCTCGGGTCTTCTCACACCTGATGAAGAAGCCGCGTTAGCTTTGCTAAAATATATTTTGGTTAGACAATTCACAATACTTCTGCCTCAAATGTTCTTTTTATATAAACGAAAGCATGCCATCTCAATTATGCAGGATGATCCTTAAAACATTCTCGCATTCTAACACTTCTGCGAACAGCTCTGTCTTTTCTAGAGTGAATGTGTAAAATTACACAAGGAAAAAAGTTACTGCTTCTTCAAAAAAAGTCACCCAAGGCCATTTTTGAGTATCCCTCACAGCAACTTGAGCTAGACTGCATCTTGCTCTCTTCTTGACCTTTTGAGAGAAATACTCAAAGTCGTGGCCGATAAAAGCATCTTGGAATCGTTACAGAGCGATAGCTCCATGAAACAATCGGGTGAATGGCCAGTCGGCAAAAACCCTTGAAAACGAAACACAGCAATCATCGTTGCTCATTGTTTCCGAAAGGAGGCAATTTTCACATACTTTAAATGGTACGGGTTTGTCTACGAAGCAACGCGTTGTTACGATTTGGATGGAGCTGCACGATGGTGTAATTATCTTCCGACCTAACGTCGGCGTTAGATGTATAACCGGCCGCACAAAAAAAGTAATTCTGTAACAGGCAGTCTAGCTGATTACATGTATATTCTTTTCTATTCTGGTTTTCTTCAGTGTGTCTATGCTGCTCTCTTGTAACTTCGGTTCGTAAAATGTTTTGGTGATTGGTGACGTCGCCCACATATGAAAATATTTCTGCTGTGTAGCGGGACCACTATCTTTTGAAATTAAGCAAATTAAAAGACGCGTGGAGTGATAGTATCTCTCGACAAGAATAATTAGGGTTAATATGATTTGTCTTCATCTCATACGACGCAAAAAATCCGCGAAGTGACGGTAATGCACTACTTCGTTTGCACACGTATTTTACTCCAGGCCTACTCATAACATCGTTATTAACCTGACAATATTTGTTTAAAGGGTAGCCAGCCAGTATAAGAATTGGCTAACCTCCCTGACCTTCCTCCTCCTCCTCCATGTTAGCTCTCCCTTTTGCATGACATAGGTTGCAGTATGTGACTTATTTTTTTAACAGGTTGCGAAATTTTGCGAAAAACTGAAACAAAAATTCTTTGGTAGCCCTGCCGAAAACTTGCGGGAATATTGCTCGTGTAAAATTCAAACGGCGGGACACGTGCATTATGTAATAGAGATGACCTACACATATACAAAATTGTGTCATGAACGAGTTAGTTGGGGTGAACAAGATTCTAAAACGAGATTTCGTTGAATTATTTGTTGGTGCTTTTGTTGTCCCTCTATTATGCATTTAAATATAAACTTCGTAGAGTGCACTTGAAAAAAACGCATGTCACTGACAATCGATTATGCAAATGGTCATAGTATTGTAACATATTGTAATCGACGAATAAATATTTGACCAACTTTCATATTCATGGGCTGATTAATAAGACACTCAGCCAGATGTGCTTGAAAGCTTAGATTTCAGGAAAACGGGATATCACAGACAAATTCCGGACAGACACATGCGAATTTCTTGTCAATCTAAACCAGGGTTCATTCTTGCTTTGTGATATTTAACGACGCTAGTGTCAGGGACAATCATGGGACTTCATAAAACAATTGCAAGTGGAGCTATATGCAGCGATAGCGTAGTGGTAAGAGCATCCGCCTCGCATGCAAAAGATCCGTGGTTCAAATCCCGGTGCCGCGTAGTTCCCAACCAGATAAAAAAAAGAAAAATCCGCGTGGTGATGGAACTGCATTAAGAGGCCCGGGGTGTGGCCTCACCGGTAACCACCACCAAGAACGCACTCCCACACCCGAGAAGGATTGGCCACCCTGGTGCAGTATCTGCCCTCTACCTCCCACATGCATACGTCAAATAACTCATTGCGCTCAGTCTCAAGCAGCTGCGAAGTAACTGACCATGGCGGCGGTCTGATCTGCAACGCAGCAGAGGGTGCTAAGAATCTCTCGACCCGGACAGGCCACCATTAGAACCTGAACCTGGCAACGTTTAATGCTAGAACTTTATCTAGTGAGGGAAGTATAGCTGTACTATTCGAGGAACTAGAGGGTGTTCATTGGGATATAATAGGGCTCAGTGAGGTTAGGAGGACAGATGAGGCTTACATGGTGCTACAGAATGGGCACGTCCTTTGCTATAAGAGCTTGGCTTACAGAAGAGAACTAGGAGAGGGGTTTCTAATTCACAGAAACATAGCTGGCTACATAGAGGAATACTATAGCATTATTGAAAGGGTGGTAGGTAACGTAATTAAACTGGGGAAAATTTTAAAGGTGAAGGTGGTACAGCCTTATGCGCCTGCATTCAGCCATGATGACGCTTCAGTTAAAAGCTTCTATGAAGACGTGGAATCGGCAATGAGTCACGTAAAAACAGAGTATACTATACTGAAGGGAGACTTTATTGCAAAGGTAGGGAAGAAGCAGGGTGGAGACCTGGAAGTAGGAGATTATGGCATCGGTACTAGAAACGCCAGAGGAGAGCTACGTAGAATTCGCAGAACGCAATTATTTACAGATCTTGAATACCTTCTACTGAAAACGGGAAACCGCAAGTGGACATGGAGGAGCCCTAATGGCGAAAATAAGAACGAGATAGATTTTATAATGAGTGCACACCCAGGCATCGTGCAGGCTGTGGAAGTGGTTGGCAAGGTACGATGCAGTGACCATAGTATGGTACGGTCTCGAATTTCTAGACTTGAAGAAGGAACGACAGAAACTGATACGCAAGAAGCCAGTTATTGAGCTAGCACTGAGAGGGAAAGTACAGGAATTCAAAGTCTCGCTTCAGAACAGGTACTCGGGTCTTAGTGAGGAACGTAACCTTAGCGTAGATATAATGAATGATAATCTGACGAGTATCATTACGGAGTGTGCAGTGGAACCTGGAGGCTGGGTAGTTAGACAGGACACTGGCAAGCTTTCCCAGGAAACTTAGAATCCCATTAAGAAACGTTAAACTATGAAAGTCTCAAGCACAACAGACAAAATAGAACTGGCAGAGCTTTTAAATTTGAATATTAGGAGTAAGATATGCGATGTAAGAAGGTATAACATGGAGAGAATTGAAAACGCTGTGAAAAACGGAGGAAGCGTCAAAGCAGTGAAGAGGAAACTTGGGATAGGCAAAAATCGGATGTATGCACTAAGGGACAAAGAAGGCAAAATGACTACCAATATGGAGAGGATAGTTAAAATAGCGGAGGAGTTTTACAGAGATCTGTACTATAGCCGGAACAACCACGATTTTATTACTATAAGGAGTAGCAGTAACCCAGATGAAACCCCACCAGTAATTATAGAAGAAGTCAGAAAAGCTTTGGAGAGCATGCACAGAGGCAAAGCTGCTGGTGAGGATCTGGTAACATCAGATCTGCTGAAAGATGGAGGACAGACTGTGTTAGAAAAACTAGCCACTCTATTTACGAGGTGTCTCCTGACGGGAAAAGTACCAGAGTCTTGGAAGAACGCTAACGTCATCTTAATACATACAAAAGGAGATGACAAGGACTTGAAGAATTACAGGCTGATCAGCTTGCTCTCTGTGGTATACAAGCTATTTACAAAGTTAATTGCTAACAGAGTAAAAAAAACATTAGAATTCTATCAACCAAAGGAACAAGCAGGATTTCAAACAGGCTACTCAACTATTGATCACATTCATACTATCATTCAGGTAATACAGAAATGCTCAGAATATAACCAACCACTATACATAGCTTTCATAGATTACGAGAAGGCGTTTGATTCAGTAGAAATATCAGCCGTCTTGCAGGCACTGCGGAATCAGGGCGTCGATGAAGTATATATAAAAATCCTGGAAGAAATCTACAGAGGATACACTGCTACCATAGTGCTTCATAAATAAAACAACAGAATACCAATCAAGAAGGGTGTAAGGCAGGGCGACACAATCTCCCCAATTCTAATTACCGCATGCTTACAGGAGGTTTTCAGAAACCTAGAATGGGAACAGTCAGGGATGAGAGTTAATGGAAAGTACCTTAGTTACCTGCGCTTCGCCGATGACATTGCATTGCTGAGTAACTCAGGGGACGAATTGCAACTAATGATTAGGGTGTTAGACAAGAAGAGCAGAAAGGTGGGTCTTAAAATTAATCTGCATAAAACGAAAATATAGTATACCAACCTCAGAAAATATCAGCGCTTCGAGATAGGTAATAGTGCACTTGAAGTTGTAAAAGACTATATCAACTTAGGGCAGGTGATAACCGCGGAGCGGAACCACGAGATTGAAGTAACTAGAAGAATAAGAATGGGGTGGAGCACATTTGGCAAGCACTCTCAAATTATGACAGGTAGGTTGCCACTATCCTTTAAGAGGAAGGTATATAACAGCTGTATGTTGCCGGTACTTAGCTACGGAGCAGAAACCTGGAGACTTACAAAGAGGGTTCATCTTAAATTTAGGACGACGCAGCGAGCAATGGAAAGAAAACTTATAGGTGTAACCTTAAGAGACAAGAAGAGAGCACAGTGCATTAGGGAACAAACCGGGGTTAAGGATATCATAGCTGAAATCAAGAAGAAAAGGACATATCCCGGGCATGTAGCGCGTAGACAGGGTAACCACTGGTCATTAAGGGTAACTAACTGGATTCCCAGAGAAGGCAAGCGGGTTAGGGGGAGACAGAAAGTTAGGTGGGCAAGTGAGATTACGAAGTTTGCGGGTATAAATTGGCAGCAGCAAGCACAGGACCGGGTTAACTAGCGGAACATGGGAGAGGCCTTTGTCCTGCAGTGGACGTAGTAAGGCTGTTGATGATGATGATGATGGTGAAGTGGAGCTGGTAAAGACTGTTTCCCACTCGTTGACATGGCAGCCAGTGGCACTGGCTTGCACTCACTGTTTAACATAAATACCCGATAAAAGGAATGGCGGAACTTAAGCTGAAGCTCAGTTGGTGGAACTGGGGAGGGGGGGGGGGTGGCGCTCAATGCAAAGGTTGCATGCGTGGTACATCCCGGTGGCAAGTTGACTATTCGTCAACTTTACATCATTTGCATCTTTATCAAATTCACTACAAGAGCTTTATACCAGTATGCCGAGCATCATCTACACGTTCCATGGCTTCATTATTTGCTGGTTTTCATCAAGGACGTTCCAAAAAAAGGAGTGAGCCCATAAAGTACTCCACTTTCATACGTGCAATCATAGTTAAAGAAACCCGAACAGAAGCAAGTCTTCTCGATGGTGCAGTGCGCGTCGTCCACTTATCGCTATGGAGGGGCACGCATATATGCGCAGAGCTGCCAAACAGGATGTGCGCGCCCCTACACTGTGATAACTGGATGGCACGTACTGCACTATCACGAAGGCTTACCACCATATGGGTTTCATTTGCGCTGATAGCACACGAAGAAGTATCAATTAGAACGCCTATATTGGCCCCCTCGAAACACGAGCATGGTTTGAACCTCCTTGTTCACTTTGTAGAGTTTATTCTTCACAAGTATGACTACCAACTTGAATCAACAGGCCACGTCCATAAATTAGCTGTGGACGTACTTCGTTACAGCTGCTGTGATGGTAATGGTAGGGAGCGGAAAGGCCTTCATAGCGTCAGAAAAACATAAAAAGGGAACACTTGCATAAGCAGTGGACACAGCAGACACAAGCGGAGCTGTAAACAGACACGCCTGTTTCATGAAGTTCAAACAGCCCCACAAAAAGCCAATGGTGAACGCCGCAATAATGTTAGTGCATGTCATAGCGGCATTATTTATCAAATATTGACTATTTTTGTTGTTTCTAACACAAGAGAGGCATTTTAAGGTGTGCGTACTGAGCGTCATGTGGAAACGCGTTAAAAATGAGATTAGTCTGCACATTCACTTACTCCTCTGATGTGTCTGTGCACTACAACCCTGGAACTGATTCGACCTTTGAGACTATAGGCCTGCCGTGGTGAAGCCTAATCACGGATTCGTGTGCTACGCTTATGGGTCTGTTCTTGTAAGGGGTCGTATATACGAGCTTCGTTCAAATGTCACTAAAACACACTAAATCGTTTTGCATTCTGAACATCCATGACAACGCAATTCCTACTTGTTTTCATCAACCTAGCAAGCACTCGTATATATTAGCATTATGCATGAACTATGCGCTTGAAATCGAGAAATATCGGAATGTCGTGTTAGGTACGGGGCTTCACTATACAAACAGAAGTATGCTGAAGGGTTCTAAACAACGCGGGCTTCGCAAAGACTACTCAAGGTTGCCCCTTGTTTTCTAAATCAATTAGTTTGTATATCGTATCAGGCTCAGCAAGCCACCTATCTCGGTTGAACTACAGCTGCCTTTCTTTATTATCTACTAAAACCCAACCTCGCTTCCCTCACTTTGCTATAAAAGACTGACGACAATAAACACAAGTATTCACTACTGTCCGGACATGCGTGTTGGTTTCATTGAGCACGGCCCGGCTGAAACATCGTTGTGTTTTTTTTTCCTGTAGACCAAGACACCCTGAAGACCCATAACTCAAACGCCGGTGCTTCTTGAAGCGGCATGAAAGTGTTATATGGGCTGCTCCCTTTTCTTGTGGCACAAGCTTTGGTCATAAAATGCTGTCCGAACCACAATTTCGCAGGCCATTCTATTGCAGCAGTGCTGGTCTTTTTAGGCGCTCGTTTCTTGTCCCCTGAGAAAAGAGGCTGTGAGCCGGATAACAAGTAACTACCACCAGGTACTTCGGGTCTTGCTGACAGACGCTATTTGCAGCAAACTGCGCTACTTACAACAAATGAAGCTTCGCTGTTGACTAATGGTGCACGAAAATGTACTGCCGCTTTTGCTGCGTATTCTTTGTTACTGCATGCGTTTATTTTTCCACGAAAGCAATGACGCCATACGAGTCTGGCTAAACTTTTCTCTCTGGTAGTGTAAGATATATCTATGTTTTTGCAAGAAACAGTCTCTCTCTTAGTACTCGAATTCTTGTGTACTGATCATATGTTGAGCATACTGTGCTTTGATTGCATGGCATTGCATTTGAGGAGATAGTGAATATAAAATACCCATAATCTGCAGCACCAGGTAAAGTTGCAGGCCTAAACAAGGGCCACCCGATCAGATACATGTTTTTGTCGAATTACATCTCTAAAATATCCGGAAGTGCGAAGGTGTCACACGTGTTCGGTATATTGCATGGCTATGTCTGAAATCCGGGCGACTACACCTATCGAAAGCTTACTGATACCACAGGTATCAAAAACGTCACTCATTGCCAGAAGACAGATATGTTTAAAGTTAATAGGTGCAGCTTGCATCATAAAATGTAGCAATTCCCAATCACTTTTTCCTAATATAAAATCCTCTCAACAAAGCCTACTCAGATAGACGCAAGGCTCAAAGGAAGACCAATATATCATTGGAAGTGCTTATACGTAATCTCACAAAAATTTTTTCTGTATGGTAATGAGCAACATACCAAATTGGGCCCTTATGGGAGTCCGACGAGGCTCTATATCACATTACCTAAGATGCCAATGGGTGATTTGGCCTTCCTCGTACATAAATTGTGCAGTTGTCGTACTAACAGTAGCAAAAGTTTACTACGTAGAGAAACTGGACGGTGTACCTAATGGGGCTTCGATTAGGCTCGAGACCACGTGACAATGTCTGAAGCAGTTTGGACGAAGGTATTTTGAAGCTTCGACAGCATATTCTCAGCGCCAATTTTACATTGGCCATGACCATATTAACTGCACGTACACTCTGGCCGTCTTTTGAGACAAGGAGTTGACGGGTTAACAAGAGTAGCTGATTTCGCAACTCGCTAGACAGAATTCCACTTCCGATATTTCTTACCATGCTTGTGATTACAATTGATTTCTTCACTTGCTTGTGAACCAACAGCACTTGCGTAGAGCTCTATCTTGGTCTACTTCTAACCGCTATCCCACTTTCCTCTCGCTTGAGAAGAGAACAAAGGGAAGGAGAAGTGATAGAAACAAGCACAGAGAGACACTAAAGATATGCCATGCTCGTTGTCCCAATGAGTGAAGCGATCGAAGGAGGTGTTTTGACTCTTACGCGGTCTATGCGTTCTACGCGTCATCGACATAATTCACAGTCGAGACAAGTTACAATGAAGGAGACAAAGCCTGCTTATGCGAGTTGGCAGGTCAGCGCGTTGCACACATTCGTGCTCTGCAGAAGGCAGAGATTGACTGGTTGATTTGTCTCATTTTGAAACAGTGCGAATAAAGAAGGACAAAGAATACTCTGGAAATTGGGACCACCTGGCGCTCTTTACGAGGACACAATGCAGGCTACCGATAACAGCGCCCTAAGCTACTGCAGCCAGTTTGGGCTCAATTTGTTCAACCTCGTTCCGAGCCCTCTTCTTTTCTAGTATAGTCTACCTTCAATTAGGGGGCTGTGGTCCACTTATGAAACATTCTCGTCTAAAGAAAATTCTGCAGAGGCGTATGCTAGAAAGTTTTTTGGTACTCACGTGTTGTTTACCGCGAACGGATGAAGAAGAAAGACCTAGGTGGCGTGAACACTGGTGCTCTGCGTGCTCCTGTTTTCTGTTGTCTAGCCACATTTTTAATGCTAAACCGGAAACTATGCACGATATAAAGAAATGTTTCTGCTGCATCGCATCTATATAAATATTCTAAAAACACCAAAGGTTGAACAATTCTCTTCCGATTCATGTCTTCATTACTATCTGATTGTATCTGTGTTTGTTGGAATATCAGAGATTTGTATTTTAGTATTTATAAGCATCAACTGTAATTAATAAATAATGAAAATTTTAAGGCCTCATTTTTGGTTAGACACATTACTAAATAAAATTAACAATGATACCTAGGAAAGTACACGGGAAGCTATTACGAGGCCCTGTGATGTAAATTATTTTCTTGCAGCTATATTGCAATTACTTGTAATAGGCCCCTTGTAGTTTCCTTGACAACATTGTCTGTTAGTTCCCATTTGTTCGTAGTAGTAAGCCAGGACAGACAGATAAAATTTTACACAGTGATGTTTTTTATGCAGCGTGGACCATTGAATAGAGTGATGCGAAGGAGTATAGCGTGCACTTCATCCGTTTTTAAAATACCTACCAGCAATGTTGATAGTTATTTGATAAAAATACCACAATGAAGGTAATTGAAACTGTGTTGAGAACGGTTATTCACTAATTATTAGCTAATTGGTCACCACTGAGCTATAACGTTTCTCACTGCAGATTACCAGGCTCGCTCAGCTTTTGGTATTGTTAAGTACTTGTGCCCCATCCAGTCAATTGAACGCTCGCGTTCTGTAAGTTACGTTTCCAAACAACCATGTCAACTCCTTCAAAAATGCTGTAACTTAAGTTCAAAGTTTGTGACAGCACTTGTGGTAAAAGCAATGTGGCTAAGTGACCCAAGTAATGCTTCTGCAATAAAATACAGTTTGAATCACCAGGTATTGTGCGAAAATAAGGAATCTTTATTTACACCACATGGTTACACACAGCGGTCCACAAGTATGTCACACTTGGGTAAACTGAATGTCTCACATTTTTGTAGGTTCCACATATTATGCCAATAGACCTTTACCAGGGTACGTCACAGCATGACGTCACTGGTGCACATGAAGACAGTGGTTGGCAAAATAGCCCCGCTGGTGGCTCAGCGTGGTACAGCAGCGCGGTCTTTTTGGCCAGTTTTCTTTTCTGTTTCAAAGCTTCGAATTCATGTCACAGTGGAAACATTAGCTGTAGTATCCGTATGGCTGCCATCTACGACGCGCAATTTTCCACATATTTGCCTACCAGAGTTATGCAACATATACAGCAACGCTATCTTTTAAAAGCTGTGACTTCAGAGAACAGCACACTACAGAAATTTCTGTCGAAGGAATGCATACACACGCAGCGCTGCCACGCGGAAAGATTCCGCGAACGAAACTTTCTTGCTAACCAGCACCTGCTCTGAGAGAGGCGATGGTGGGTGGTGGAGCGACGTGACGCTGTTTGCAAACAGGAAGGGGTCTATAGCCACTAGTATACAAGTTCATCATAGACCGAATAGTTAAGCAGTATCATGGAATCACTGTAGACAGAGCCAAAGACAAAAAAAGAGTTAGAAATTGTGAAGAGCCTCCGTAATTGATCTAGTTTCACTGCAAAATTCGGCTGCAAAAACCAAAAACAAAATGCTTAGCTATACACCATGCAACCAAGGTTACTATACAAAACGGTTTAGGTTAATTCTTTTTTTGTTTTATTAAAACGCACGAAATATTCACTCAATATTAGAACTGTGCTGTTTGACTGTCCACTGCGCATCCTTGAAAGCAATAGGCATGTGCATAAAATTGTACGTCTGAATAAATAATTGAAAACGAACAAATTTATTAATCAATTGAATAAAAGTTTTGTGCGAAGGCACTGTCAGGGTTGTGAAATTATTTGTATAAACGTACAGTTTTATTCTATGGTGCAGCTTTTCCTAGGACGCCGGTTTTGGTCGCCATCGCCATGGAATTACTAAATAACATTAATCCATTTGCCAGTGTCTGGAATGCCACAACAGCAGCCGCGATCCGTGACCGGCGGAGCATAGGTTTGCCACCAAGTTAAAAACAAAAACAAAAAAAGTGTCTTGGGTTCCCAACAATGCTAGTAAGGTAAAACTACTCTTTACCAAACGGTCGTTGCACAACGCTTCATTACAGCCAAATACCTTGCCGTAGAGAGGGTCATAACGCGGAAGCATTCTTATGCCGACAAAGCGAGATAAGTCTCCCACATTACACTGCTTTGTTCCGTCAAGCAATCACCGTTGTGAATAAATGATTTTACAATTTTACAAGACAGAATGACTCGTATTGCACCTGCTGCGTTGCTGAGTTTGAAACCAGGCTTGCCACTTTGTCACATGGCACAACAGGCACCGCTGTTTAGTTGCGTTTATATATTAAATGCGAAGCATTTCCTAGCGAACTTCAGTGACTTTAAGCGTATCTAGATATCTATCTACTGCAATTCCGATGGAGGTGGAAATGTTGTAGGCCCGTGTGCTCAGACTTTGGTGCACATTAAACAACCCCAGGTGTTCAAAATTTCCTGGAGCCCTCCACTACGATGTCTCTCATAATCTTATGGTTGTTTTCGGACGTTAAACTTCTTCTATCTATCTATCTATCTATCTATCTATCTATCTATCTATCTATCTATCTATCTATCTATCTGTCTGTCTATCTATCTATCTATCTATCTATCAAATCTATCTGTCTATCTATCATCTAGCCACTTACGTTTGGGCGCTCTCGTGGTCATCCCTTTTACTTGGGGTGAACAAAAATTAGCATGATACGGTAAGATGGTTTGACAAATACGACGCGCTTGTCAAGACATGAATAATGTCACAATCCCGTCGCGTACGTCGTCAAACACTTCTCGCCGTACAGTTGCACATACCCACGGGCGAGTATTGGTTGTATTGTTTTATAATGATAGAATGTTACCATCTCTGGCGCTAATTGCAACTGCTGTTCTATTGAGCTACTGATTATACTGCGCAGCTGTCTAGGAATTTGAATACAAAGCTTGAGCATGACTTTCCGAAATTTGAAAATATTACAATGGCACTTTTAGGCATCCAAAGACGAAGCTTCCAGAAACCTCTCCATTATATTCCCTTAGTTGATGTACGGAACTTTATTGAAAGTTCATTTCCCTGTAAGAAAAATACCCTACATGGCAGCTTACCGATAAAGGTCTCAACGCGCAGCCTTATAGTTCTATTGTAGACATTGCGCCTGGGCTGAAAGTGCACATCTCAAATTCGATCGAAGCTATGCCCACGCTAGCTTTTACCACCACCTTTGTGTGCGCTTCGCCTTCGACGTACTCTCTTGAACATCACAGCTGTCTTTGCACTGCAAGAAAATCCTATTTTCTCTCTTCTGTCACGTGAGCAGAAGCCTACTGATCGTAAGACACACTTCATTTTGTTGCTGAACTGAACTAAAGCGTCAGTGTCGTCACACACGGCAAAAAGAAGGCGAGTACTGAATTCAAAAGTTCTTCGCAAAGTTCGCGTTCAGCAACCAAGAAGATGAACATCGTGGCCTGAAACTTCGTAGTCGGTTCAGATGCCGTCATATAATTGGATAATGCAATGACAAGACTTCTTGTCCAGAAGAAAAATAAGCATACCCATTCCCTACGTGAATTGCTTTGGCACAGATGAGCAAGACCGCCAACTTAGCAAGTTCGTAAGTTGTATAGTTATATATATTTCAAATTAGCGTGAACTTTGTAAGTTGTACTTCTTGCTCTGTAGTTTGCGCTGCTTCAAAACAATATGGGTTGAAGTAAAAAATATGGCTGCTTGAGAGGGTTGATAGCTTACGAAAGATTCACGTTGAAGCGCTTGCAAACTCTTTATTCTGTTGGCTAAAGTCGATAGTTTTGATCTATTTTTTGGGGTAGCTGGAATAGATGAACGACGTGGACACAGCATACACTGAATTCAATGCAAAATGGCATCATAATGCACGTAGTAAAAACTGGCACTACGTTGGCGCTCATTAGGAGCACCCTGAATGAATGAAAGAAATATCAAAGTGTAACGTAAGCATGTGCTCATGAACATAACACTCAGCACTTCAGAAACTTAGAGACTCAGTTCGTAGCGTGAGCTACGATGGGGCAAACGCATTTCGTTTCAAGAACGGTTACCTTCCTAAGCATCGAAAAACTCACAGCGTCATATTTCCTCGTGAACATAGCGTTTCAGTACCACTTCTGGCAGCTCCGGCAATAGTTGAAGCTATCGCAGTGCAGTTAATGGGTGGCAAAGGGGCACAATTGTTGCTTCAGGAAACTGCCCTTCTCCTTGCGATGAGTAATAATACGCTCTTCGCAATGCCTACGGGCCATAGGTGGTGCTCTGCGCAAGTGAAGATGACTGCGGAAGGAGCTTCAACCCATGAACTCGCATAGCAAAAGCTGGACACATGGAGCTACGCCCCAATCCGCTTTCACCGGATGAACTCTTGATTGCCAAACAAATGTATAATAGACCACACTACTTCCGAAAAGACAGGAACTTATAAATTTTTGCTACCTCAATATTTAGCACCGTATGAAGGGTGATGATGTCAGCTGATCGATCATTCATAAACAATGCTTTACGTACTACTTTGCGTGCTATATAAAACTGCTCGAACTAGAATGACCGAATGAATTGAGCGGCACTCCGAGGTAAGTGGTGCTGAGCCGGCCTGACAGATTTGCCGCAGTAGTACGCCTCTAACGAGTAGCGCGCTATCGTAGCTGCACGGGACCGAATGTTTATTGTGTCACATTGAGATACAATGAGACAAACAGAGACACATTGAGCACATAAAGTTCAAACCTGGGAAATAACAAAATACCACTACAATATCATTTCTGAAGTGTGTAAGACGTCCTCTGGGAAGCTTGAACCACTAAACATCGAGCAGGTTGATTTTGTAGAGTTAATAAAAAATGATTTAAAATAAATCTAACCAACCATTTATATGAAGGTATCCTGCATGAAGTTTTTGCTGCCCTGAAAGAGAAGGCGGCTACAATGGCCCCGATGGAGAGACATGCACGTCTTTTGATGGACGAAATGCAGATTTCACCTGGGGTTGATTACGACGCATCCACAGGGAACATTATAGGTAGGATAACTAGGTTTATCATTTGACTGACTGTGCTTTCGGTGGTAATGTTCATGCATTTGAGTATTCTTTACCTTCATTCATTGTATTTTAAAGGCAAAGCTCCTCATAGAGGCACCCGTTCGTCCCTCGTAGCCACTGTAGTGTGTAACAAGTATAACATTTTGACCTCCAAGGTGGCGCTGATGAGAGATTTTTCTGTGCGTTGTTGAAAAATAGAAGACAGTGCTCAATGTACATGCCAATGGCTGCTAAGGGGGGAATTACAGACAGGAGCATTCGGCTTTTAGTTCACGCGCGCCCTGCGATGCCCATTAGCAGCCATTGGCATGTTCATTGAGCACTACCTGACAAGAAAGGGTTGGTACAATTTACTCGCTGGGTGTAACCTCCTTATTTTTAGAAAGGTTTAGCGAGCGTTAAGCCGCAGTGCTGTGAATGCAATGAACTAGCATATACCATGAACTCGAGGGGGTTAAAGGTAGGAAGTAGATACGAAGCGCAAGCCGTAAAAAAGTAAAAGCCGGATTCCCCTGTCTCTCATTTCCCATTAGCAGCCATTGGCATGTATATTGAGCACTATCTGACAGGGAAAGATTGCTACGTTATCCTCGCTGGGTGTAACCTCCTTGGTTTTAGAAAGGTTTAGCGAGCGTTGGCCCACAGTACCATGAATACAGTGAACTAGTATATGCCATGAACTCGAGGTGGTTAAAGGTGGGAAGTAGACCCGAAGCGCAAGCCGTAAGAAAGTAAAAGCCGAATTCTCCAGTGTCTCATTTCCCATTAGCAGCCATTGGCATGTACATTGATAACTATCTGACAGGAAAAAGGTTGCTGCGTTATCCTCGCTGGACGCAACCTCCTTGGCTTTAAAAAGATTTAGCGAGCCATTCACTGTGTTCATGGCCGCAGTGCCATGAACACAGTGAACTAGTATATACCATGAGATCGAGGTGGTTAAAGGTGAGAAGTAGACCCGAAGCGCAAGCCGTAAGAAAGTGTGCGTGTGCCACCTTTCATATAGTCCTTGGAATGTACGCTGGATGGCGGTGCTTCTATATGGGGAATATATGATGAAAAGATGCCAGATGAAGGTACTAGGAGCGTTGAATAGATGAACGTACGCACACTTAGACAGATGCATGGATGGACGCATGAATGGACGAAGGGCGGATGCATGGACGAACGCAGGGACAGACGCACGAACAGACGCACGCACGGACGACGGATGGACGCACAGACGGTCACACAGGCGGACGCATGGACGGACGGAAGCAAGAACGAATGAACGGACGAATGCTTCGTCTCACTCTCCATCATTCACTCCGTTGATATGCTGCCCTTGATTTTTTGTTCTTTCAGGGCAGCCAAGCGTGCGCCCTTTCGAGTCCACCCACAAACGACCAACTTGCAAACCATGCACCTGTTTTTATGCTGGCGGGGTTCACAAGCAGGTGGAAACAAGCCGTTGCTTATCAGCTGACATTAAGTTGAAGCTTTTTGTCATGTCTAAATAATTCTTAAGTGCCGCTTTAGAACACTTAAATTTCCTGGCCCCACATATTTTTATTACCACCGCCATAGTGCTCTGAGGCTGGTTGCTGTTTTTTCTAGAGGCTATATGTCTAGTACCTTCACATAACATGAAATTTGATTTAGAATGTTGCCCTAGCACCTTTTTTCTAGAAAGTTGTGCATGTAGGCAACACTTCTGTTAAATCTTTTTTACACAGTTATCTGATGTGCGTTTTCTGTATTTCTTCTTCGGTAGCTTCATCTTTTGATGCAGGGGAAGTAACAAAGTGCCTTTCAATGTTATTAAGCATTCTGAAGCTGTAGGCATAACAGTCAGCGATGTAGTGACTGACATGGAACCTGGAAACACGGCCATCTGGCGACTGTGTGGTATACAAACTTCAAAGTACGGGAAACCAAAAATCTCATACCCTCACCTTTGCGGGAAAGGCAGGACGCGGTACCTCCTTGCTGATGCCCCTCATCTCTTGAAAAATCTCACAGGTCATCTTATTCGATGCCAGGAGATAATTCTGCATTAGACTACTGTTAAAAAAGAGAATCTTCCAAGCAACAAGAAAAGCTCAGTGTATATCCTTCTAGTTTCACTGCAATGGTTTGGTTTGTGAACACAAGCTGTTCACTGGGTTACAGATACTGTCAATAGTGTTTTATTTGTT
Source organism: Rhipicephalus annulatus (assembly GCA_013436015.1). NCBI lineage: Eukaryota > Metazoa > Arthropoda > Arachnida > Ixodida > Ixodidae > Rhipicephalus > Rhipicephalus annulatus. The sequence continues at coordinate 152,391 of WOVY01002134.1, forward strand.
AGAGAATGGGCGATACCACGTTGAAAAGAGTTTTTGTATTTGCAAGTGACTCCGCATGTCTTAACGTTGCCACTACGGCTAAACGGCAACAGCTATTGTCACTGCGCTGTAAATGGCATCCTTTTAGTAGTTAATTAGCTCTGACAGTTGGTATGGGTTCATGGTTAGGAAAGGCGCAAAAATACGAGACACTAAAGGCAGAAAACACTAGGACGAGCACCTTATCTATTTTTTTGTAGGCTTGCGATTTTATATATGTGTTAGTCGACTAATAAAAATTAGTTGAGATTCCGGTACCCATCCTTGTGCTTTCATCAATTTTGTGTCACGTATTCTTGCGCCATTCTCAACCATAATCAAGTTTGCTTAATATTTCGCAAAAGAACTAAATGCCGCTGAATCAAGCTGTGCAACATTCTTCAATATGCCTAGCGGAAACCTAAGCCTCAATTCTCACAAGAGTGCCTCTGGCACTGCTGCTCAAACGTGTACACGCTAGCGACCATATCCATGCGTTTGTTGTGCGTGTTCATTGCGAAGCCGACATAAGCATGTTGAATGCAAAGCCGTCAAGCCAGTTCACCCAGAAACTGAGCCCTGCGGTCAGTCAGAAAAAAAGAACACTGTCAAGTGTTCTAGATGCCATTGCAATAATCAGTTTTGTTGTCATTTGAAAATAAACACCAGTGAAGTTGCTGTGCCTTGTAAATATTTCCAACCAATTGCCTCCCATTCGTTGAAAACTGAGCTTGCGTGTGTGCTCATTGCGAGTTTCTTGTAGTGAAAGCATTCGTTAAAATAAAGATTTAGGCTGCCTAGCATTGTCAACTACCTGTTGCAAAACAGTGCCTACTCCTATGTTAGAAGCATAAGGTATATCGGCACGGCTGCTTTTCTGTGCGCCACCAAGATTAATTACAGAATACATTAGAAATCCGATGAGAATAGGCAAATTGCGAAATTAACAGCGCCATCTAGAGAACGCAGCAGGTACCATTTCTGCCATTTTGATGCTGGCGAGGCTTGACCACTACGCGCGGGCGACCCCGTTGCGAACGTACGCGTTTTAACGCTTCAACTGTCGCGGTCAGATTTTTTTGCTGGCGAAATGCAAGTACACTGCTGTGTGCCGCTGTGCAAGCAGCGCGGAGTCACAGACAGCGATGGGAGCAAGGTATGTGGCATGAATTACGATTTTGCAGCGGTCATTTAAATGCAAAACAGGGTATGGCGTGCACAAGCTTTATGGGCACAGTCTAGGACGCATGTATCTCCGCGGTGCGGGGGCTGAACGAGAGCAATGCAGGACTAACAATTTTCCTGTGTTACGCGAACAGGCCATGATTTTATCGGTTTGTCAGCTTTGCGGCTAGGTGTTTTCACTACGTCGGGCCTCTACACGACAGTGGTGCTCTTCGATTTACCGTCTCGAACTCGCTGAGAAGCTGTGCGGCATTCCAATTTTCTTATGACTTCGGGGAAGCCTCGGACTACCCGCGAACTTTCCGCGGTGAGTCTGAGATGGCAAATCGAAGAGCCCCGGTGACTCGCTGCAGTCAAAAAGTCTGCCACTGCTGGTGCGGTAACTAGTGTGACAGAACCGAACTGTCAGGACGGGCTTTTTTTGACGAGATTACACCATGTTGGTAGACGACGCAAAAATGTTATTTTTGAAGGTGATTGCACATAGAGACGTGCAGAGCTTCCGCTACTCCGAGTAACATGCCCTACATGTATCCTAGAAAGGCAGCTCGGTTGCTTGTCCACGTTCAAGCTCCGTTGTGTCCGCAAGTACGGTCACCGCGCAGCAATAAAACAGTCATTCGGAAGATAAGGGCTATGCCCACTTTGGAACAGAAAAGTATCTGCTCAGGCACTTAACTTCAGTTCCCCCAACGTGCGCGGACGCAACTTTTTCTTTGGGGCATCTCTCACTAATTTTCCTTTTCCAACGAAATAAAATCGAAAAGATAGCGGGGCGCATTGCCGTAGGTTTCGAAAACTGGTACCATGAGTATCGCCAAGGCTTGACTGAATGATGTTCTGCATGAGTTCAGAGCGCGGCCATCCTATTTATTCGTAAGACGGGATTCATTCTCTGCATTTTAGTCTCATTGGCTCAGTTGCGTTGCAGCTGTTTTTTTGTGTTGCAACTAACCTCACTTGAAGAATGTCTCATGTTGCATTATAAAACATACAGCTGTGGAGACAGCCATAACTTAGTTGTATGGGATTCAGCATTTTGGCTGCCTTACACTTGCAGCTCCTCGAAACCTTTCAAGCTACATAAAGATAAAAAATAACTAATTTAATTTCCCCCGAGTGTCCACAGGTGACTAATGCCTCTTAAGGCTTGCTGAGAAGGACGACATCTAGGAAAGGCTGCTAGGAAACGGGAGTGTGCACAGAAAAAACTGAGAGGGAAGGGGTCACATTACAAGTGCATCATTAGTCCTGCAATGCACATATAAGTGTGACCTCTATTCCCCATGAGATGAATTTGTGATAGTGCCTGTGGTTGTAAACAACATTCGTTTAAACAGCTAAGAGAAACCTAGCTCATGACGTCGCACTGAATGTTTGTTTGCTTATATCTTGTAGGTATCCTTCCACCGCTTTCCGAAAGATGCAATGACATACTTGTGGCAAGATTCCTAAACAGTTTGTACACATCACATGTTCGGGCACTGGGAAACGTCTTGCTGTGGCCATCACAGTAACTCAGCGCAGTGAAGCAAGTGTTCAGGAGTCGTACGGCCGTACTAGCGAACGCGTTGCCGTCGACTACTCACCCTCATTACAATGACGGCGGGGTCAAAATGCAGTGTTGCCAGAGCACAAAGCAATTTCGCATATGGTCCATTGCATTTAAGGGAGGACAGAAGATGTTGAGGAAAAATTTGTATTGCAGCTGATGTTTCCACAAGTGGGTATGTCTGCTTTTCGCAACAAGTTGTCCACCAGGGCTCTTTTCAAAATGCTGGCTACCGTATAAACCCCATTTATGAATTTTTTGTCACTAAATATTGCAGGGTATTTAAGATTCAGTTAGGCGGTTATTATACAGAAAGCCACTATATAAATCGTGCAAGTCAAAACTAATACTTAGCTGTCAGGAGTCGTTCAACTAGTAACGCACATGCTATGCTGTGATAACTTGATAACCATTTAAGTCAAAGTGCATACTTAGTTCTATATTTCTCAGGTCTCCCTAGAGCACACAAAGAAGGCCTCCGAACTTGACGCCAAACGTCAGCTGAAGCTCTTGCCACACTTGAAGCTGCGGAACTTGTACCCTTCGAACTTTGAAAACATGAACGTTGCTACAGCACACGCCCTTTTTCACCATGCTACAGCTGCTGGCCTTCGGTACCTTGTTCGCAAAAATCATCTCCCAGAAGGAGCTCTCACTACAGCATTTTTTCTTGAACAAGTTTCCCGGTGGTTCACTATCATGACGTCCGAAACCATGAAGACTGCTCTGAGGGAGGTCTGCCCTCAGAAAGGAGAGGAAGCGAAGTGTTTTCTCATTATCATCATAGGTATGATGACAGACATGGTGATTGTTAACAGAACAGGTAGAAGTTCCTGGAAGCCTTTTCAAACAGGTCCGTGTCTCTCCAGACTTTGTACTGTGGAGTTGTGCCAGCTGCATATTGCAGAAAAGCAATTTAGGTTTTTGATGTTGAGCAGGCTGAGCCATGATGCCTTAGAGAATTTACTTAGCCCAATTCGTTTGAAAACACCACTTACACGTGCAAGAAAATTCAAGGCAACTTTCAGGGTTATCGTGCTGGCACAGTCTCACAACCAAGGCGTTATGGCTCCTATGCGGTTGATGACGCGCAAGATCTTTTAGCTTTTCTCAAAGGGTGGATACGAGAAGCAATAAGACGAACAGGTGAATACCAGCTTTGAGAGCATTTCAGAGCTGTGTGAGGAGGAAAAAGATAGCCTTCTTTATTTTTCTGGATACATCGCATATGCTGTTATTAAAAAGTACAAACTTTGCTGTACATGCAAGAGGAGCACGGTTGACAGCAACAAGGCCATTCCTGATCTTGTGGCCTTGAAATGCTACATAAAGGAAGGACGAAATCCAGTGCAAGTCCCGTCTGACTTGCTGGTAAAATTGCTGCATGAGTATGAGGAACTTTTTCGAGTGAATGAATCTCGGCTGCTCGATTCAAGCTGCTGACTGGAGAGCTTGAGGCATGCTGCTGAGGAAAAGTTTAAAACGTTCAAAAAAGTTCCATCATGCCACAATGTAGCACAGAGGGCTGCAGTCCAAATTTTATTTGCAAGCCGGGCTTTACATTAAAGAAAAAAAAAGCTGAGCTTTTGATACAGCTTCGGCATTCTGCCAAGTGTGGCTCCAAAAGCGTTGGAATGCGCATATTGTGCCCAAGTGTCAATTAGGGCACCACGTTTACGCTACCATTCAACCCATTTTAGAAATATAGCAAATATAGCTGTGGGGGTTTGACTTCGCGCAACCACATTATGATTACGAGAGATGCCGCAGTGGGGGTGAGGAGGGGGAGGAGAGACTCCATAAGTTTCGACCACCTGGTATTCCTCAACGTGCACGTAAAGTATTCTCAGTTTCAGCCGATGACAATGCCACTAGAGTCTCAAACATCAAGCGTAACAGTGTGTATGCTTCCTAATAGATCACCATTACTAATCTCGAGTTCATGCCCTGAACTTTTTTCTCACCATTTCAGGCACCTCCCATGATGAATAGTTCTATCTTAGAGCGTCAATACAGTGTTTCTTTCTCAACGCACTCAGTATTGCAAAAAAATTGTGTAATAGTAAGCATTTTAATTAAACGTCTTTTGATTCTGAAGCCATTCATTCTCTGTTAATGCATCAGTCAAATGAAATCTTCAGCAAGAAGTATACTTGAAATTTGTTTTTGGCTATGCGGACACATGGAAGAGATAAAATATACCTTTGACAAAGGCCAAGGCACGTTGCACGACTGGTCGAATATGGTAGTGTCTTCATTTGCAATTGTAAGCAGCAAAAAGAAATTTAATAAAAACAAACCTATTATGCAGGAGGTTACATATGCCCAAACCTCATTGTATTTTGCTCTGTCTTAGTCCCTATTATAGATGCTGGTGTACTGTGCGATGTCAGTGCACGTCAGACACCAGATGGTCAAAATGCCCGAGTCCTTTACAACAACATCTCTCATAACAATATCGTGGTTTTGAGACGTACAATACCAGATATTATGATTTCGTTGCTCCCTGTTAATTCGAATAGAAAATACAAGTGGTGTACAGAAGTTTTTGCATAGCATGTCAAATACTGAAGTTTTTTCCGTCAAATGATTTAAAACTTGGCATATATTTTTGTAGTGTTATGGAGGTGCAGTGCAATAGGTATTTGCTTAATTGTGTTCATTGTATTAGGATGAGAAAAGTGCACTAAAAGCCTCGATATGTATTTGTGGTTTTATACAAAGATTCGAAGAGTGCAATAGGCCCCTCGCTATGTTTTTGTAGTGTTATAGAGGTGGTAGTGCTATTAACTTTTCTATCTTTGCTTGTGTTCTTTGTTTTAGGTTGTGGCACGAGCAATAAAAGTCTGATGATATGTTTTCGTTGAGTTATAGAGCTGCTAGTGCGAAAAATGGTTGTATACATGCTTGTGTTGTTTCCAAATTGAAATAGTGCAATGAAACCTTCATGATAATTTTTCGTGGTGCTATAGAAGCGCAGTACAATAAATATTTGTATGACTGCTTGTGTTCATTTTTTGATTATGTAAAAAGTGCACTGAAAGCTTCTATATGTTTTTGTAGTGTTATAGGAAGATGTGACGAGTGCAATAAGAGCCTCCCTATGAGTATGTTTTTCAGTTTTATACATGTTCTGGTGTGATAAATGATTCCATGTTTGCTGGTGTTCATTCATTCAGGTTGTGACAAGTGCAATAAACATCACATGACATGTTTTTTATAGTGCGACAAAGGTGCAGTGCAATATTTCTATGTTTACTTGTGTCCACAGATTTAATTTGACACAAGGGCTATAAAAACCCTATGAAGATATCAATTTTCTAGTTCATGTGCATGAAAGGTTTGAGTACAAGGCACCAGCTATGCTTTGTGTTTGTATAAATACTTTAATTGCATGTTGCGCAGTGCTTGTTGCTAGAAAAATATTAGTGTTCGGCGAGGAAGGAGTAAATGCTTGGCTTATTTTTATCTAAGCACGGCACTGCAAAACTTGCTCTATTTGCATTACCCAGAGATGCAGTGAATAGATTTTACGTGCAGAGTTGGTCACCGTATGTCGCCTACATACGTCGAAATCGGTCTGACTGTTAAAACGCTAAAAAAGAGAGAAGTTAAGCTGTAATTATTTAATCGAGAAGGTGTTGTAGCTAGCGCATTAGATTATTGCAGCCGCTAAAAAAGAGAGAAGTTAAGCTGTAATTATTTTAATCGAGAAGGTGTTGTAGCTAGCGCATTAGATTATTGCAGCTTTTAAACCATAAGCGAAAGGAATTTTGGACGCGTGAGGGCTGTTGAGCAACCATTCATATCAGCTGTCGTTGAGCCACGATTGTAATACAGGAGCCCTGGGTAACATCCCTGGGTAACACCCAGGGCTCCTGTGGCCTGTCCAACGGGCGTTGCACGGCCACTCTCAATCGCTATGCAGCTCGATTCAGTTGAAAAATAAATGCATCTGGCTTTTTAGCACAGTTAACGAACCAGCCCAACGCAATAAAAACTATATCACTAACAGGATCGATAGCGATAAAGAGTGCAAAAATAATTTGATATCTTCAAATGAGGTAAAACAGCGGAAGAGAAAACGAAGCTATTGTGCGGGCAACTATAAATATATATCTCGCTGTTTCAACGAGCCGATAAACTGTGTCTCATTATTATATATCAAGAGCGTAAGCATATTATCAAGGCTTGTTGGTGTAAATTTAGCAACCAAGTTTCGCTGGTACCTTCCTGAAAATTCAAAAGGCAAAAAAAAGTAATGTTGGTACTCAGAAGCGCGAGCGCTGCTCCTACGCGGGTGGTGAGTGGCTTTCCCGCAAGACATTTGAACCCATGATGGCGTACCTTGGCGCAACTCTTCTACTTAAAGGTAGCATATAGAGTAACTCTAGTATCCTTGAAAATAGTTTTACTAGATGGCGTTAGTGGTTTTCATAGCGTATGAATGGAGTGAATGATGTTGAGTAGGGCGAAGTGCTCGTTCGCCCATTCGTCTGTCCAACCGTTCATGCGTCCGTCCAGTCGCCCACCCAATCATCCGTACCTGCTTTCGTGTGGCCATTCATTCATGCTTCCATCTGTGCATCCATGCGTCTTTGCTTCTTTCCGTTCGTACATGTGTCGTTCCATCCGTATGTACGTGCATGCTTCCGTTCGTCCGTCCGTACGTTCATGCGAACATCCGTCCCCGGTTTCGTCCGTGCATGCGTGCGTCTGTTCTGTTCATTCGTCTCTGTGTCCACGCTTCTCTCCGTTCGTGCTTCTGTAGGTCCATTCATGCATTCGTTCGCTCGTACATCCATATGTATGTCCATGCCTCTGTTCATCGATGCATCTATTCGTCAGTCCGTATGTGCTTCCGTCCGTCCGTTCGTCGGTGCAATCGTACTTGTGTCCATTCATTTGTTCTTGCTTCCGTCCATCCACGCGCCCGTTCATGCATCTGGCAGTCTGTCTGTGATTTCGTTCATTCATGCATTCGTGCCTCTGTTTGTCTGCCCACTCGGACGCACGGATGCATGGACACACCGACAGAGGCACAGACACACGGACAGACGGAAGCATGAACGAACTGATGGACTCATGGCATGATGCACGCAATGAAAGACAGATGGACATTTTTCCTCACTCATCATTCAATCCGTCGATATGCTGTGATTTTAGAGCCTTTGTGAAACGCTCTTGGGGCAACTACTACAAGTGCACTTGCATGAAACCCACAACACCATGAATGACCAAACAATTTTATGAAGAAGGAAAGTATCCACTTCTCATTTATTATTATTTCTGTGGAAAAGCATGTCACCCACTACACAGCTCAGAGGAATTTCGTGTGCTTTGTGCATGAATTGGCTCATTACAATGAGAAACAGTGGCTGTGCCCTCTGCAAAGCATTGAAAGCTTTATATTGCCCACTAATTACATAACTTTTACTGTGTGACACGGTATTGTTAGTTTACTCTCCCAACACGTTATGACATATGATAATGTTCTTCCTTGCCTTGCTAGGTAGTACTGCGTCACTAATATTAACTTTTGTGCAATGAATAAGCTTTCATTTCTCTCTCGGTCATCATTCTTCGAAGAAATGTGGCACCAGCTGCACTCCAGTAGGATATTGTGTGCACTAAGTAGCTCTCACTGATGACGATTGGGAATCGCGGCTGAACCTTTCTAATGGCATGTAAGCATTTATTTCCCTCGTTCCAACAAAGCTTCGTCATCATCTTCGTCACCAGCCTGACTACGCCCACAGCAATCAAAGGCCCTCCCCATATTCCGTATATAAACCTCGTGATGTGCTTGCTGCTTCGAGGTTGTGCTAACCTACTTCCTAATCTCATCTCTCCATCCAACTGTCTGTATCCCTTTCACGAGTTTGTCCTAATTTGTAATGGAGTCAGCTACCATGAACGATGAGTGGTTATTCTGCCTACATTCATATTTTCCGGCCCGTGCCTATTTATTTTAATTTCAACGATCATATCATAAACACCAGTATGGTCCCTGTCCTATTCTGATCCATTCTATCTCCTGCGGTCACCCTAGTCACTTTCTTTTCTATTGTTTGCTCTGCCATCTTCAGTTTAGCTTTAACCCACTTTGTAATTTCAGGGTGGGTGCTGCAAAGGTGAGCACTTGCGAAATGCAGCTGTTATATACTTTCCTTTTTAAGAGCAGTGGTCGACTACCGTTCGTAATTTAAATGCTGTAGGCCCGTGAGCTCAGACTTGAGTGCACGTTAAAAAACCCCAGGTGGTCAAAACTTCCGGAGGCCTCCACCACAGCGTCTCTCATAATCACATAGTGGTTTTGCAACGTTAAGCACCACCCCATCGCGATTGTAAAGAGGCAAGATACTTGACCGCTGACGCACAGGTCGCGTGATCGATTCACGGTTTCAACGGCTGCATTTTCTATAGCGGTGAAAATGCTATAGACCCAAGTGTTGAGATTTGGTTGCACGATAAAGAACCCCAAGTGGTCAAACTTTTTGGAACCCTCCACTACGGTGTCTCTCATAATCTTATGATGGTTTCGGGACGTTAAACATCACATTTTTATCATCAATCGACGTTACACACCACATATCAATCAATGCCATACATGATTTCAGAATCTTTTCCGAATTTGTTCCGCTCCAACATTATTGTCCTTGCTCGCTCTCATAGTTTGCCTTAGTGGTTACTAGCTGTCCTAAGTAGACGTGTTCGTTTCCGCATTGCAATACCTCAAAAGCTATCGCAAAACGCCGCCATTTCCCGAAACGGTTGCAGATAGCTTTAGTTTTCAGCGTGTTACTGTTCCGACTCGCTCTTCTTACAGCGTCCTTCAAAGAAACATGAAGAATGAAAGACGTGACGACACTGGCGCTAACTTGCAACAATGTTTGTTTATGAGTTGGTATATGTATGCGAAAGTAGTTCAATTGGAAAAGTTCTTGTAATGATTATGGCTGAAAAGCGATGTTGCCATGCGCGTTTCTGTTTTTAAAATAACAATTGTTGCAAGTGGCGACCTGTGTGTCACTTCTTTCTTTGTCCATATTGTTTCGTGCTTTATAAACCTCAGCTTGACACAGCAACATACCCAAAGGACTACGTTACGTGATTAATTCTCAGACAGATAACTGCCTGGCATCCTCTTGCAGGGCAGTTCCAAGCGCCGGCGTGGCACTGTGGTTGCTTACTGGCATGGCGCACAGAGGTCCAGGGTTGGAAGTCATTTCTTTATTTTCCTATGATGGAGATAATTGACATGTTTCAGAATTTACCTACGGTGCCCAAAGTGGTCTTGAGCCTCATGAGAATTGTCGCTTTTATTGGCTGAGTGATTTGTCGTCTACAACACGGCAAAATAATTAACAACGTATACACAACAACATATCAGTCTGGTGAGTTCAAATTATTAGGTTTATAGTAGTCAAACTGTAGTTACAAACAATTTAAATGCACAGGAGCAGCCGAAAGCAAAACATAGCAAAGTGCTTTCGCCTGCGACGCACACACACCATCAGTCGGGCAACATAATCATTTTAGACGTGAACTCTTCGTGTTAGTGCAGTGAAATGAGTGATAGCTGGGTAATAAAACGTGACGCAATCTAATCATACATCAGTGAAATATGAATGTTCAGCACAAGTACGCGTATGTTAGGCTTGTTGAAATGAGACTTGGTTAGTCGAGTCCTTATACGAATGTCTCTTTGTGAGTGGCCTTCACGGCGTAACCAGATACATCACACGTGCCCAATCAGTTGTCGCATAAGTACTGAGACACTTGTAAGAACACGAACACAGTATGTCCGTATATAAAAAGGATGAACATATGTCTCGTTTTCTAAGCGGCTTCTCCGTCATGAAGCTTTTAAAGCATGTCTCAAGCTCTTAGCTCATCTTCATATGCTGTTCTCTTCTTTTTCTACACACAAAATGTGTGCACTGACCCACCCTAGGGTTTTAAGGTGGGTTAGATCCAGTACTAGGTTTCTTCAGGTACAACGCTTCTTCTAATTCAAAAGTCGTATTCGTGCTGTCGGTTCTCAGTTGACATGCGCAAGAATGACATTGTTGTTCTAAGCGAAGTCAGATCAAATGATTCCTAGCGCCGAATAATTTCTAACTGAGTTGGAGAAGTAGGTCTATTTGTGTAGCTGTGATATACACGCTACAAGAGGCCACGTATGTGCAATGTTTTCAATTGTGCCAAACATAATAACCACTATACTCTCATGTAGAGCATTTGCAAACTGCGAAAAAATCAGCTGTGGCGGAGGTAATTTTTTTAAGCAACCATGCATCATAGCTGATGAAAGCACATGTGCTATCTACATTCATGATTGCCTCGTGCGTACTCCTGGCCCTCACCTTTTCTAACCCCTTACACCTTCGACTATAACTACCAACGCAGAATAAACGATGGGGTTCACTTGTTTCTCGACAACCCAGCTTTCCAGTCTGTTCATTCCAAACACGAATGAAACATGGTGTCAGAAGTGAGATAACGTATAAGCAACGACATGGATCTCTTGAGGCCGCCTGAACCGCTACGTTTGGCAGCCCAATTCATCTCACGAAATTACGACTACAATAGCAGCATAACAGAAATTAAACTTTCCCTTTCTCTTCAACTGTTGAGTACTCGGCGGGATATTTCTCTCCTATGCCTCTTCCACAAGTATGTTTACAGTAACAAACCATTCCCATTCCAACTCGATAAACCTTGCGTTACCTCTTAGTCTGCATAATAACTTAAGTTTCACGCGATTATATGGGTCAACGGACGCCTTTAACTCATCGGCTCTTCCTCGCGTCATCCGCTTGTGGAATGATCTCTCGAATGACATCGTATATCAATCAGACCCCGAAAAATTCAGACAACTTCTTCACTCTTTCTTTCAGTCATAGACACTTCGATTGCTTTCTTTTTAAAAGTATTTGTTGCACTTCCTGTATAGTTCCAGTGTAATTATATTCATTTGTTTTTTTTTTCACTTTGTGACCACCTGCATCTTCCTACTTTATGTTCTTATACACACGAGAAAAACTCTCTTATCGCCCTTTATTATCCTGTATTTCTCAAACAAGAACAAATTGCTTTCTGCGCGCTGCTCTAAAATATTTTGGCTACGTGTGTGCTAGGTCTCTTTTAGTAAGTGTATTGCGGATATTTGTTCTCCTCCCAGCAGAATTGTTCCGAAGTGTAACTTCAAATGACTTTTTGTACATTTTCTCTTTAGTGACATATATCGTGTTATTTTTTGTTGAGTTCTTTCAAAGTTTGATGTTTCCTTACGGTTTTGTCGTGACACTCACCCTTTGTAACCCCCTTACACAATGCCCTGCAACAAGGGCCTGTAAGGTATTTTAAATAAATAAATAAATAAATGATGGAGGAAGGAACTGGACGCGGTTTCGTCAGCAGTTCGAATTTTTTTGCAAGCGATGGCATGCCAAGCTAATCCGAGGTCGGAAGCAGCGAAAACGGCCCGGCTCCTCAGCGTTGCGGAGGAGGAAGCCTTGGACGTTTTGAACAATTTTGTGTTCAGCGGAGAAGAAAACAAGGAGAATTTCAGCACCGTTATTCCCAAATTCGAAGATTACTGCCTGGAGCAGCAAAATGAAGTACACGAGCGATACGTATTCCGTTCCCGCTGTTGAGGCGGAGCCCTTCGAGCCGTTTCTACGCGAGCTTAAAAAACAAGCGCAGCACTGCAACTTCGGGACCATGGCGGATGACATGGTGCAAGACCAAATTGTTTTTCGAACAAACTCGCCAATGCTTCGAGAAAAGATGCTCAGGGACAAAAATTGACCTTGGAAAAAGTAATAATCCTTTGCAAGGTAGCGGAAACATCAGGTCGTCAAAATGAATTTTGGCAGATAACAAAGGAAGAACTCGTTATGAACGCTGTCACAGCCAGTAAGAGCACCCATAGAGGGTCCAGGAATGACCTAAAATGCAATCGTTGCAACCAAAGGCATGCCTACAGATGCTGCCCGGCGTACGGAAAAGTATGTTACTCGTGTAATGGTCGCAACCACTTCGCGTCTTGTTGTAGTAAGAAAGAGCGCGTGCATAAAGTGAAACATCAGAGCGACGACTTCGAAGTACTGAATGTCACCAGCAGCTGTGCAAGTAGAAAATGGCACTGGTGTGGGAACGCATGCATTGGCGGCAAGTACATCCCCTTTAAGGTGGACACAGGATCGCCGGCCAATGTTCTGCCACTTTCAATGTTTAGGAAGCTCAAGACGACAACCGCGACGCCCAGTAGCGCAGTTCTGAGATCATATGGTGGAAACACGATCAAGCACATCGGTAAGTTTTCAGCGCTCATCGAGATTGGTGGTTGCAAGGCGTGCGCAGAATTTTTTGTAGTAAAAAAGGACCACAGCACTATCTTAGAATTGGACACCAGCGAGAAGCTTCGAATCGTACAGCGGGCTGTTGACAACGTGACGACGAACGACACAGAAGAAAATGGCAAGGATCTTTCGCGTCTTTTCCACGGAACAGGATGCGCCCCACGTGAATACAAGATTAAGCTGCACAGGGATGCCGTACCAGTCGTCCAGCCAGCTCGGACAGTTCCCCTGTCCCTGCGTGAGCCTCTACGTACTGAACTGGACAGAATAGAAAAGGAGGGCATCATCTAAAAGGACAGCAGCCCCACAAATTGGGTAAGCCCCCTTGCCATTGTATAAAGAAAGATGGCAAATTGCGGGTCTGCATGGACCCTAGACGCATCAACGAAAACATGCCGCGCCGAGAGGATATTAAAGCAGACTTGGCAGGCGCGAAGTTCTTTTCGCGGCTCGACGCAAATGCGGGATTTCATCAAATCGCATTAGACGAACAATCGTCGAAGATATGCAGATTCGCGACGCCTTTCGGCCGGTATCGCTTTCTTCGTCTACCGTTCGGTGTAGCGTCAGCTAGCTAAGTGTTTCAAAAGGCCCTTAACGAGGTTTTGATGTTCTTGCCGGAGTACGCGTGTATGTAGACGACGTGTTAATTTGGGGAAGGACCAGGGCTGAGCATGATGAGAGGCTGCGCAGAGCATTGGAAACAGCTGAAAAAGCAGGCCTTACCTTCAATGCATCCAAATGTCGCTTCAGCCAACAAGAAGTGCTCTTTTTGGATGACATCATTAGCGACAAGGGTATTAGGCCGAATACTTATCTTGTTGACGGTCTTTTGAAAATGCCAAGACCTCAGGACAAATTGGATGTCCAAAAGCTACTGGGAGTTGTTAACTACTTCAGCAAGTCCCTACCAGCTCTCTCACAGCGTACGTCTACTTTACGTCCTCTCATAAAACATGGTGCCATCTTTGATTGGACACCAAACCACGAAAGCGAATGGCAGGCTATATGCCGGGATTTAGGTATTGCCACAGTGCTTGCTATATTTGATCCAAATCGGGAGACCATGGTAACTGCAGTTGCCTCTCAAAGTGGGGTCGGAGCGGCAATTCTGCAACGTCATCGAGACTGCTGGCAGCCGGTAGCCTATGCGTCCAGAGCTTTAACAGAATCGGAACAAAGATATTCACAGATTGAAAAAGAGCCTTTGGCTGCAGTTTTTGGTTGTGAAAAATTCAATCATTTTGTTGATGGCTGCACCATCACCCTAGAGAGTGATCACAGTCCACCGATAGACATATCAAAGAAAGGCATAAGCGATATGCCACTCAGAGTGACACGATTTTTCTTGAGATTGATAAAATATGATTACATGCTGACGTACATTCCTGGTAAACAGATAGCCCTTGCTGATATGCTGTCCCGATCACCTGTTCCTGGAATCAAGGGAGCTGCAGGCACGAGTGACGTCGAGATCCATGCCGTTACGGCCGTATGAGCACTTGTAAGTGAAACGACAGCTAGAAAACTTGCACAGGAAACAGGTCTCGATCCATATCTTGGCACAGTGCTAAGCAAGCTTGCCAAGGGAGAGGCTATCGATGGCCGCCTGAAACCGGTGGCCGCCGAGCTATCCGTAGTAAACGGCATACTATTGAAAGGCACTAAAGTGGTGATACCGACAAACATGCGTAGCGACATGTTGAAACGGATCCACCCAGGCCATCTTGGCCAGGTAAAGTGTAAAGCTAGAGCAAGACAAATGGTTTACTGGCCGAATATAAACTCGGAAATTCAGTCCTTTATCGAAAGATGTCCAACTTGCAAGACATACGCTTATGCGCAGCCATCGGAGCCTTTAATAATGCAACCAACGCCTACTCAGCCATGGTACCGTATCGGTGTCGATGTCTTTCAGTACTCGGGAAGACAATATTTGTGCGCCTATGACTTGATGTCCAAATTCCCTGAGGTGGAGCCACTTACTGCCCGATACAACAGCCAGTACTATCATCGATAGACTGACTGCAATATATTCAAGGTACGGCATACCAGCCGAGGTTTGTACTGATAATGGCCCACAGTTTAGCAGCCAAGAGTTCATTATTTTCACAAAGCGTGACGACTTTAAGCATGCGAAATCAAGCCCGCAGTACTCGCAATTGAACGGGCTCGCAGAAAAGGATGTACAAGCTGTAAAACGCGTCCTAAAGAAAACAAAAGCTGCAGGAGAGTGTTTCTGGCTGGGCTTGTTGAAATACAGGGTGAGTCCTGTTGAAGATGGCCGGTCTCCGAGCGAACCCTTGCAAGGAAGGCGGCTGCGCACACCATTGCCGGACTTCAATTCAGTGTCAGCAACGCTCGCCAAGAAACACCGGCAGAGAAGTCATCATAGGCGCACCCTACCTGGCCTCTGTGACAATGACGTGGTTCGCTTGAATGGGACACCATGGGCAACGAAAGCCAAAGAGATCGGGTCAGCCGGCCCACGGTCCTTCTACGTAAGCACAGAGAACAACACCGTGCTGAGGCGCAACCGTCGGCACCTTCTGGCTACGAAGGAACCATATAGTGTTGGTTAATCAGACGACGAAGATTGTGCGAACAACCAAATCCCATTTCAAGGTGAGGCGTCATCGACCGCCGCAGCCTCGCCCACGGAAGCTCAGCAGCCGTCGCCTCAACCACTGAGATGCAGTCGACGACAGACGCGGCCGCCAGAGCGTCTGGTTTATGACCAGCAGTTCCAGCAGACAAGCCAGCGGCTATAATTTCGTCAACTGTTTGGAAGGAGGATGTATCATATCTGATGAAAGCACATGTGCTATCTACATTCATGATTGCCCCGTGCGTACTCCTGGCCCTAACCTTTTCTAACCCTTTCCACCTTCGACTATAACTACGAACGCAGAATAAACGATGGGGTTCACTTGTTTCTCGACAACCCAGCTCTACAGTCTGTTCATTCCACAAACGAATGAAACAAACCATGCAGTGTGATATTGTGACTGTGCGGATCAATCCCCGTAAGGTGGTTTGATGCCATACCGCTTTATGCTGCATTGACATACGGCTTTAGGACTATTCATTCCGAATACCTTGAAAATTCAGAAATCCTGAAATTGTGTCGAATCAAAGTATAATATTGTTACACTCGTTCTAATGATCAAAGCTGTAAAATAATAGCAGAGGCCTCACTTTTGCTATTTATTTATTACATGTGCATACGCAGGATGAGAAGAAAAGAGAAGGATGTTCTAACAGACATAAAATTCAGCTGCACAGTTTGAGAACGTGGTAAAATTTTCACTGGGCTTATTTTATTTATTTGAAAGACCCACGACGGCCTCGTGCTTCGAAAAGAAAAAAAACGTAATTTACGTGTAGAGTACCAGGAGAAATGACCATAGGCCTGATGAAACCATCTACATCGTCACTATGGTCTGGAATGAAAGATGTATCTTAAACGAGCTATTGCTCTGCACCTACACTGGGCGAGTGCAAAAAGCGGGGTCAGAATAAATCGAGACCGGATGTCATCTGAGGCACGTGCTTCAGTTCGTACATCTGTCTCGGCGCTTAAGGGTGACGTCCGAGCCTCATTAGGTTAGCTATCCAAGACCATACCGTGTTCTCGTCGTACCCACAGCGAGGCCGAAGGAATGATCGATTGTTCCTTTTTTCCGACCCCGAAAGTTCGGCCGGAAACAATGAAGGTCGTAGACGCCAACATTTCCTTCTATGCTTCTTGCGAAGGTACGAGTTAGTATTTTTCTCATTGTCCCCACTATTTAACGTTTCTGTAGCCTTATACTCGGAGCTGTAATTTTGGTCCTGGAGTGTATTCTAAGCGCTCAGCATCTTCATGATGATATCACTTTTTTTATATGTGTCGCAGTTGCAGATTAGACTCTTGGGAGTTATGCAGATAAGTTTAGCGATGCTGGTCCGATTGCTCGCAATGGTGGATGCCTTTAATGTGGCCAAAATAGCAGCACACTGGTTGATGACGATAGTAATATCTAAACGAAAGCCGGCAATTCCCTCTATGCTGCTTGCATCAATACGATATTGAGATTTAGCGCGGGAAAATTACAAATTTTTTGCATTTTTATCATTACTCTTTCAAGTCCTCGCATAAACAAGCTCATTTTAAGTCAACCAAAACCCTGCTGTTGGCGCGGACTAAACGGAGTAAGGTACAGCAGTATGTTTGTTTTTGCGAATTTTCGTACAAACAAAAATGGTTGTAATTGCACCAGAAAACAACGGCAGGCAGATGAAACCAACACAACATCACGGTTATGAGCTTATGCTTATTCGCACCTCCGCCTGCTCTTTTTCACGCATTTTCGACTGTCCTTAGGTATGAAATGGTTGCTCAAGTTTGTCCTGCTAAAATATTTTTACAGATATATAAAATTGTTCCATTTGTAAAGGAAGTGTAATTAGTAGAAATTAGTTTATATTCTTCAAAATCACGTGCACTTTTGATTTTGCTCTAAGATACGAATTAGGTGTTCATTATAACCATTTATAATGTTTAAATACATCTCAATTGGCTATGTTCATGATGATATTGACCTCTATGTTTCTTTAACATAAATCTGCTATATCATCCACACACTCAAATTAGGTTTATGCTACCTTTCTATGCCTTCATTTTATGTATTTAGTGAAGTGTGAAGCATCACTTTATTTAAAGTTGATTGCACTAACATTGCCAACCGGCTGTCAGAAGGTTTTACACGTGAGAACAAATCAGCGCGCAACGGCCGTGACTCAGCAGCGATGATTTTTTCACCCATAGTCACTGTGTAGCTTGCGAAATTGTTCGAGCCACACTTAAGCACTGCACCCAAATATCTTGGAACAAGAAAATGCAAGATAGTAGACAAGTCGAATAGTGTAGAAATATTATTGTCTCTAAATTAGCATAAAACTCATGCCCATTTATTCCCACCCAAAGAAAAACTTCGATCAAAATACAAACAATCAATTTCCAAGTAACGTGTTTTGACCTATCTGTCTATCTATCTATCTATCTATCTATCTATCTATCTATCTATCTATCTGTCAAACCACCTGCGAATTAGACTTTCTTGACCATCTCATTCCCTTGGGATATACCAAAATAGGCTTCCAAAAATGTGTGTACGACGAAGACAATGGAAACATGCATATTTATAAAAAATAGGCAGTCCCCGCCTACCTTGTGGATCGACGTTATGCGAATCATGCAGATCGAAGGGGATTGTGTTATTTTATATGTTGTGAAAAACAATGATTGCCACTAAAGATACGTACAAATACACGCAAATGCGCACGTAACATCGGGTCATGTTTCATATAACCAGTTGTTTACCGGGGCGTAACGATGCCAATAGCCACAAAGATATTAGCGACACGGGATGTGGTAAGCTGATTTGAAAGTCCGGTGCTCGCGAGGTGGTAGTTCTCGACATGGCTACATAAATCTTCAGTGTGTGACGCTCAACTACAATTGACATTAACTAGACATGACGGCGGTATCATAGGAGTAAATATGTAATGTTCAAAAAATTGTACAGCCAGCAGGGCAACGACAATCAATGTTTCAAAACAATAGGCTCTTCTTGAAGAGTAGTGCTGAAAACTGACGTAGCTCTGCAGTAAAATATGTTTGCCATGCCCACTGGTGCGCTTCCATTTCTGCTTAAATCTTGACACTTGTTCTTTGCATAAGTCAGGTTAACGCAGCCAATCGGAGCTTTTTTTACGCTCACGTGTTAAAATTATCCATGTCTCTTTAAGCCCTTCCTGAGTGGATATGAACAATAACCTGTGGCGCATACCCGCCCATGGGCATATGCCACTTTTCTGGGGAAAGGGTTCGATGATGTAAATGCTGGGATTGAGACATATTTCATGTCTTTATCAGCGAATCATATTCGCCAAACCATCTTACCTACCCATACTAATTTTGGGTTAGACTCTTGAAAAATTTAGGCAAAAGCTTGTAACTGCAAGCAAGCAGTAACCGAAGCTGTCACTAATTTCCTTGGGCAGTTAATAACTTTTTTGACCTTCTCATTATCTACGCTATCAGACGTTTAAAGGTTCTAACGGTTACTACCTTATGCATGCCATTACTGCTTTTTCGCCATCTGCGAATCACTTGCGCAGACCCTATTTCTGTAACGATAGCCATCAGCAGCCCCGTGAATTCTGAGTTTATTTTTTAAAGGAACTATAAATTTGCAACAGCGAAATGCTTAGTTAGAGTCCATCCACTGGAAAATGTGTTGTGTTTAGTTACACAAGAACTGTAAATTCACATTCTAGTTGCCTGTTCGTTAATTGTTGATGTCACCAACACTATTCATAAAGTAAAATTAAGCCTAAAATACACTCTTTTTTATTCCACACAGAATTTTTTTTCATACAATATGAGGGCACAAACAAAAGAGACGGCAACAAGCCTATGGTACCATGAAAACAGCGCACCCACGAAATTCTTCACGTTTAGCTGTATTCACACTATGGACATTTTCGCAGGCAGATCAGTCTCATGGCACGTGACGTTATTCGGATACCTCTGCAACCACCCTTAACACGACAAGGCAATTCATGCTACAAGCGAGGATTTCAGCATTGCTCCCAAGAAGAGCAACTGTGATTTTGGCTTGCATTGTTTCACTATTCTGGCCTCGTGGACCGAAGCGCGTGTGGGGGGGCGGATGACGCATGGTGACGTAGTGCGCGATCCCCGAGGTGGAATCGCGATTTTGTCTGTCGTGTGAATACATCTGTATGGGGGCGTCCTAAACGTAAGGCACTGTTCTAGACGTCAGTTTTGTTTATGCGAACCTTGCCAGGAATATAATAAATTACTTAAAGGAAAACCCCGACTGATTTTTTACCATATTGATGTAACACTATTTTGAAATAGCGCTAACACTGTTCTAACGGCTAGGGTGCTTTATTTCTCTGAGGAAGTGTTCCATCACTTTAACTAAGTAAAAAGCAATGAGTGAAAAAGACAACGCCACAGGCAGCTTCTTCAGTATAGTTGTATATTGACGTCCCTACGCGCCACCATGGCTAGACAGGGTGTAGACATAGCACAGGAGCTTCTTCTCTCACGATAGCAGCAAGTTGGTGGTGGCATCCTACGTGGAATAAAGCTTTGCCAGCTCGTCTAAATTTACCGGTGACAAGCTTAGCGTTAATGATCGCATCTAGTAGCTGAGGGCAGAATCATCGCCTTTTGATTTGCGCCTTCCCGAAAGGTGAAGCATTCGACGTGCGCCGAATCAACCTATTAGATGGTCTCCTAGAAAAACTATGCCTGGAGCGTCGCTCTCTTTTCGATCGGGAGCCTCCTGCCAGCACGCAATCTAAGAGGCCAGGCCTCCTACCTTGTGTTGCGACCGGCCGCCGTGTGAGACCGCTCGCTTCCGTACCAATCAGTCACGTGACATAACCGTACCGCTCTGTAACCTGACATAACGACTGTTAGGAGGCAACTGTGAGAGCATTGCTGTCTTCGCAGGGGGCGGCCGTCGGAAACGCTCGCTTCCGTACCAAAGGAGGAGGGTAAAAGCAGAGGGTAGGGCAGCACGCTCGCGGCTCACGCCCCCGGGATAACTTTTTAGGCGTTGCTTAGTGTAAGACCCGATTTCAACAAGCACTAACACGGTATGCAGCTGTTAAATCAGCATTGTGCTCGTGTCGTCATCAGCTCCTAGAAGAATGTGCGCGCTGCTGGGAGAGGCGGGATTTCTAAAAAGAGTAAGCACTTATGTCACATACACAGAGTGGCCCGCGTTTACAAGTGTCATTCTAAAAAGGGCTACCAATTTTTGAAATTCTTTCAAAAAACAAATGAATGACCTACGGCTGTAAAATTTGGCACATATATACTTCGGCATTGAATAGAACACCTTTTGAAGTTTCATTGAAGTGTGCTAATATAAAAACAATTCTCGAAGTTCCTCTTTTAGGTAATTGTTGCTCAAGGAGCTCGCCAATATTCAGGTCTAAATGTTTGTGCGAATACACATTTACACCTAACTAACCTGTGGAAGTTTTTAAAACGCTGAAGCAGATATGCCATTTACACATTGAAGTGTGGTTATCATATGCCACGCAAGCAGTATGCTTTGTTCACAGGTGGTTTAGACCACTCTATGCCTGAATAATTTAGAAGTGGTTGTACCACGACGCGAAATGGCTATCTATCATTCACTGCGATTATTAGGCTGCCTCAGTTGGTTCCTGTTACTCTTAACAGCGCAGCGGCCGGTGTTGTACACATCAGAATAAATGCTTCTCCTATTCATAGTTTATATCACTGTGGAGCTTTTCGCATTATCTTTTTTTATGTTCACATAGGGCTATCATAAAATTACCCGTTACCTGATGTTTTTCTTTTATTCGATCAGCAACCTTTCATGTGGGGTTCAAATGCAGAAATTTATCCCCAATGCACTTTTCTGAACCTTGACGATCACTTCGTTTTACTTTTAGTATTTTTGGCACGGTGTGGTGTTGTTACATTATCATGCACGGTGTTATTGACGTGGCATGAAAAATTCAATGCTAGCACGAGTGTCTGCATATTTATGGCAACATTCTGTCGCTGCTAGCCTCGACAAAACACGGCCTTAATCAGCCAAACATGTCGGCATATCGGATGGTTTGGGAAGACAAACATGACCAACGCGAACGTGGTTTACAACAAAGAAAACAAAACATTTCCACCGACGGACGCGCGTAAAGACTTCGGGGAAAGGGCCACACTGCAGCAAAGCTTTGGGAGTGTGCTGAAAAAGGTAACTTCACTGCCGCCGCTCCCTTCGCGACGCCTGTTAGGCAGGGACAAACTCTGAGGCAAATTGCTGCTGCCACAACCACGTGAGAGCAGGGCCCGGCCTTCGCCGCAGCTGTGGTCACTGATGCCGATCGGCGGCGTCCGCTGCGCTGCCGCTGGGCGGTGGCACTCACCAGCGACAAGCTGGTCGACCAGCTTTGGGCGCTCCGGCAAGCTGAAGATGCCGCCCCGGTGCAAGGACTTCAAGTGGTCACCTGAGGCACCGCCATCATAATCAACGGAGAGAGGGAAGGGACAGGAGATAATCCTTTCTTCCCCCACCTTGCCCGGTAAAACGGTCCGACTTTAAATAAAGTCTACTCATTCATTTATTCGGAATGGCGCTACTCAATCGCTTCTTGACATAACACAGCTGCAGAACACACTGAGCTCTGCAGAGAGAGAAGAAACTTTATTGAAGTGTCCCTGCTGGGGTCAAAGGTGGCGGGGGGGCGGGAGACGGGCCCCTCTGTAACCCCCTTCCTCAGGCGGCGGCCAGGCCTTGAATCCTGGCGGCGTCTTCGGCCAGCCAGACAGCCCACAGCTGGTCCTCCGGGCACCTGCTGAGTTGCATAGACTCCCACTGCTCGGCCGTGGTGATTGTTGGGTTCATGCTGGGTTTAACTGAGTGAGTAGCTGCCGGGGGAGCTCTGCAGAGTAATGTGGATTTGTACGCGTTAAAATATATCGAGTTATATTGATGTCAAGTATTCTAGCTTAACTATGTAAATTACCCGGTTGCCTACGGCCAACTAAAAAGTTACAGCATATTAACGGAGCAAACGACGATGAGGGGGACGAAGCCTCTGTGCCTTTGCCCGTCTGTCCGTCCGTGTGTCTATTCATGCATTCATCTGTGCATCCCTCCGTGCGTTCGTCCGTGCGAACTTCTGTCTGTCGGTCGGTTCTTGCGTCTGCCTGCCTGCTTGTCTGTCTGTCTGTCTGTCTGTCTGTCTGTCTATCTGTCTGTCTGTCGGTCTGTCTGTCCATCCGTCCGTCTGTTCGTCCATTCATCTGTTCATTCGTCCGTTCGTCCGTCTGTCTGTCTGTCCATCCTTCCGTCCATTCACCCACTCATATTAAAATACAGCATGCATCGTACGGATGGGTGCTTTGCCTCACACATTATCATTCACTCTGTTGATGTACTGGCTAAGCAGGACCGAAGGACCACCGATCGGGTGATGCTACAAGAATCTTCGCCCCTAAAAACCTATCGTGTTGTGGCCAATGATGCTTTTATGCTTACAGAATACCCAAGATGTCATTAAGCGTTGATGCTGGTCTAATGTAACTTCACGCTCCACTGCAGCACGCACGATTCAGTAGCATAGCATATATCTAAACATCGCGTATGGTCTGTTACCCGTGGTAATTCTTTAGCAGTTACGTTATTAGGAAACGCGTATTTGACCTGATACCGGCTGAAAGCGCATGAGAAGGAAAAAAACAGAAGTATGAGAAACACGAGTGCTGGCTGACAACAGTATTTCATTTGGAAACAAGTAAACGCATTTATAGACAAGAACCCTTCACACGTCACGTGCGCACAATCTGCCCAAATTTTCCGCCATGACGACAGAAACATAGCTTTTTGATTGAAAGACAAATTGATGGTTATAAAACCATGCGTCTCGTATCTATCAACTATCTTGGCCTCAGTCATTTCGTGGGTTGACTGATTTTAATGTCTGCTCACAACTGAAGACTCATTGTGAACTGTACCACACGCGATCATAACCATGCAAAACAGACACCGCAACAAACGCCCCCTCCATCTCTCATTTTTTGAAAGATACAACGACGCTCCCGTAGCCTATATTTGTGTCGTCGTCTATACTGACCAACATAATTGCTACCATAAGTCGAAAGCAGATTGTAAACTGTATATATTGCACAGTCAAATAAAGTGGTTTCTTTTGCTGTGGGAATGTATTTCACGGAAAGACTGCCCACATAAAATGTACGAGAATGTTCGAGGCTTAAGCCACAGACATCGTAATACCCAAAATAGCCGTAAGAGTTCATTTTTTATGGAAGAAGACATCAAGGATCTTCACCCACGCCCCACGATGCCTGCACCACTCACTGCTTAGTGTATACAAGAACTCGGGACATTGCTGAATAAGGAGCATTTAATTTAGTTTCAAAGATGTCAAGTGAACAACCTTCACAAAAAGTATTCAGACCCACTTCACAAAAGATTGACACTTCTAGAGTAAACTGTTCACATGTGTGGGGCAGTCGCTACTTCCAATAACGACTTTAACATTAAACCTGTAGTGTGCAACTATAAAACGTGGTATTTATGCGTTCATTAGGGTCACTGTTTTTTGTACATATGTGACTGTGGGCTTCCTCCTGAGCAGCTTGCTGTACCTAGAGGAACAAGAAATATTTCAAAAGAAAACAAAAGTTCGTTGCTCGCGGGTAACGAGCAACGAACTTGGACAGCGGTAGCCATTTTCTTTCTATGTCATCCGGTGCGTCGCTAGCTTGCGTGGAGACGGGATCAATCTTTCCACCTCGAAGCAATGTTACGCTTGCGTGTATACATGTGTGTGTTCCTTGAATAGGATAACAAAGTGGTTTCGAGTCATGAATAGTTTCGAATGAACTGCGTGGTATGTGGCGCGAATGTGAATGGAATATGCGGTGAATGTCGCCATGTACTCGCAAGCTCTCCTCATACCTCCATATATGTAGTTTCGTGTCACATGTGTGTTTGCTACCTAAGAAGATGTATGTGCTCAGTGACTCTAGTTGACACATTTTCTGGACAATAGGCAAATTTTTGGTGTTAGCGCCTACTTTTGCAATCTTCTTAATTTGCAGTGCCTGTACAGTTTCATCTCTCCGTCCTCCAAGGCGTCCTGCGCTTAGTCGGTAAATTATGCCTTGCTTACTCGCCTGAATTTCTCTGTCAACTCAGAAGTATACTTCGTGAAAGGCTTTGGCCAGTGGACGGCTGTGATGGCCGTAAATCAGGCGCATCTTACTGGCACTGAAGAAACAGGAAGCTGTGCTGGCATCGGTAAACAAATTGACATTGGAGCGCTAAGTGGGTGTCAATCTCGTCCGCTTCTTCCTAGCGGCGTTTCTGTGAGCTGCAGTGCAATAGCTAGGGCGTGAAGAAAGGTCAGACGCTTGCTCTACACCAGCCCTGCGTAACAGTACTCATAGTGGGGCTTTAGTATTGTGGTGGTCACAAGGCAAGCATGCACGGTCTATACGGAGAGAGACGTGCGAATCGATTTCACTCCAACAGTGAGGGTAGGTCCTACTGTGGCTGGTTCTGTCCGCTATAGCCATTACATTAGTGCGCTTTCTTCACATAGTGACAACTGCATGGGACGTCGCCCGTAAGTCAGCGGGTGTTCTAGAAACTTTCTTCCTCATTGTTATTATTTGAACAATATTTTAGCTGCCACTCAAGAAATTCTCACACCTGCCACCATTTGCTTTACTTACGCCGACGCCACAAAAAAGTTGTGAACGAAGTCAGCCTATATCTACCATGACTCTAGAATAGGTATATCGAAAAATCTCTGGAGCAGCTCGCACATACTGTTTACTACAATGCAACATCGGTAGCTCACACGACTCAGAAAAAAAATCTTGAAATATTTCTCCTTAAGTGGTCCTATTCCAGTGAACGATACATTTTCCGCACAGTAGCACTTTTGCCGTCTATTGTTTTGCGGGAAGTGTATAATGTAAACCATAACATTGCTGCCTGTATAGGCAAACAAGTCGTCTCAAGGTGAACAACGTGGCTCTATAGCTAAGCAGTATAACTCATAAACGTTTATAACTTCAGTTTAAATAAATAAACAGTCGTAGAATAGTTACGTTTCCTTGAAACACCGAAGTCTGTCTTACCTTTTAAAAAGAAACAGAAATGAATGTCAGTACGAAAAAAATTTTTTATATAAATATGCAGGCCAAACTTGTAAAAAAGACCCAGGACGTGTCAAAGCTTCCTTAATTATAGGTATTTTTCCATAGACTAAAAATTGTGAGCGCAAATTAGATGCTCGCAAAAGATGTGTTTAGCGCGCGTACTAGAAAAACAAGAAAGTGTTTTCACTAGTAATAAACTTCTGATTTGCGGATTCCCAAATATCTTTTGCAAAACGCTCGTTCTAAGATGTATAGCACACCACATTAAGGATTTGAAATATTATTTTTCTGAATGGTTTTATCGGTTGGCTTTCCTGATGATGGAGTTCCTTGTGTTGTTTTTTTTTGTGTCTGTGTTCATGTAAGTGAAAAGTCATTCACTTGTTGGTGAAATTTTACTTTTACGAAACACGAAAAAAAGCACGTAACTTAATAAGCCATAAATTCGTAGAACGCATTGTGATGGTGAGGCCATTTTAACTCCTATAGTTTATAATTTGCTCGTCATAACGGCCAAGATTTGGATGGCACATGCTGGTTTCTAGCTTGCCAGTTAGTGCAAATGCATGACAAATTCAAACGTATAAAGTTTTGGAATTTTCGCGTGCTTTTTTCTTACTTCATCGCGAAATGTATGCAGCTTTCTTGAAGAAGACTTCTTTACTACCTAGCTTCTTGACAGGTACTGTGGTACGGTTTTCCGTGGTTTTTTAGACGTGGAGGTGTGGTGATTAGCACACGTGTCAACACAATTAGCCAGTTTGTATTTCTTAAAAAACATTAATTTTTTTCATTTTAAATACAAGATGTTGCCTGCTTAGTAAAGCTTTCTTTAGAAACATCATTTTCCTTTTTAAATACAAGTTGTTGCCTGATTAGTAAATGAATTTACAACTACGGCGAAAAACAATACGGTTAGGATGACTAGGAGAGTTGATAAAAAATATTATAAAATGAGATCAGCGCTATCCTTGATAAGCAATATTTACCCTCATAACAGTCAAATAAAATCATCGGGTTTAGCTATCTCCATGCGCTGACAAGCGCATTGCAAGATAGCTTCGTTTAAGTCTTCGTGCCTATAGGGAATACGGTGGCAGTATACTACAAAGGGCTCGTAATATTAAAATGGACGCAGCAGGCTGTTGTTTTCTCACTCCCAGAGGCGATGTGACGCTCATTGAGAGGTTTCGCTATAGAGCCCTAAGGAGGTTGTCTGACTTACTAATGGGGACTCTCGGCACCGTTGGATCGCGACATGGGTCATAAGTATGCTTTTCTCCTTTATTCTTTGGTTACCCTGTGTAAATGTATGCGTATGCCACTATCTATTAAGATAGTAGGATGAAAGGACATTCTTAGTGAAAGATATTGAGGTTATCTGGTTACGCTAGCACGCTCGACAATAACAGCTATTATGCAGGTTCGGGAAAGCAATGCACTTAAAATAAACGGCTACACTGCTCTTTGTTACCTAGTAAAGAAAGACTCGTGATTACTGTGCAACTGACTGCGAAATTCGCTCTGAAAGAAAAAATTTTAGAAACAAACTTCAATAAACTTTAATATGCTATATATCAGGCGTTCTATATTGATATTGCACAAACGCTGACAGTGAAGTTTATATAATAACGTAGCAATTTGGGTGTACTGCCATTTTAGAGCGCACGAAAAAAGACGAATGGAGAAAGACGTAACACAGCGACTGTGTGTGTCACGTGTTTTCTTGTCAGTGTTTCATTGCGCGATATAACAGTATATTCACCACTTAACCCTAAAACATACAAGTTTAGCAAGAAGGCAATCAAAGCAACGTATGTTGGATCACTTAATATAGTTCAAAAGTTGCTCAGTACTAATTAAACTATGTGAATACTGCACAGAGTATTTTGATGTGGTCATACTATCAAAATGTTTTCAACACTTGAGTAATGTTGCTACTGAAAACGCGAAATGAGCCGGTCAAAAACTATGGTCGTCACAATAAAGACAAGGGAACCACAAAGTCATGGTCACGAACCGTGCCTTGTGCCGTTTCAGTACTCAAAAACCCACAATCACTGAAAGAAGTGTTTTTGCATGAATCGTTCACAAACATTCACAGTTATCCAAGATATGCTTTCAGGCCATGGAGCAAGCATTGGTATCGTATAAATTACCTCTTTCTCTAACAACCGCCTTCATATGTCGGGGAAAACGTTAGCAACAGTTCTTACAATAGCCACTACAACTATAAAGAACAAAAAACATGGTTACGAATAACAAAAAATTTTTGCAAACGTAAATAGCCTATCATTTCAGTTCAGAGGCGTCATATCATAGCATAACAAGAAAAAAGAAAGCTGAGTGTCCTTGTGCAGTGTCTCGCATTCTGAAAAATACTTTGTGCTTCATCTAGGAGGTTAACTTGAATATTTCGTACATTGTGAACAACACGACATTCGGCCTGTAACGGAGAAAACGCCGAGCTGTGCCTCTGGCACAGCACTTTCTTTAACGGGTGACGATTGGCACTGATTTTTCATGCTCCTCGCGTAACCATTGGTATTTGATTTGGTCATGGTGGGAGCAAACTCGCCTGCGTACCCTCCAGGCATGCCGCTCCCGCCAGCCGCCACCTCGGGGAAGTGGAAGAGGAAACGGAGTGACGCCGACAGTAAGTTGCCCGTTGAAACCCAACCGATGTTGTTTCGCAGTCATCATGGTTAAGCAGCTGCAGATGCCAATATGCCGTGAAAAGAACAACCTTCTCAGCAAAACATGTTCTGTGTGCAATAGAATTACACGCTTTCTTATAGTTCCTAGTGTTCGTTAATAAATATGGTTATCTTGTTTACTTGTATGTTTCAATGCGGAACGACGTTATTTACAATATTGTGGTGAACTTTTATGAAAATATTGTCGCAGTGTCAGGGCTATTAGCATCTCCGAAGTAAAAAAAAAACTTCTAGTACCCGCATTTTGGTATTCGTACTCTGAAATACTATATATATATATATATATATATATATATATATATATATATATATATATATATCATTGCACATGTATCTCCGAAGTATTATCCTGTGTCATAGACACATGGATATCATCATCATCATCATCAGCCTGTATACGTCCACTGCAGGACAAAGGCCTCTCCCATGTTCCGCCAGTTAACCCGGTCCTGTGCTTGCTGTTGCCAATTTATACCCGCAAACTTCTTAATCTCATCTGCCCACCTAACCTTCTGTCTCCCCCTACCCCGCTTCCCTTCTCTGGGAATCCAGTTGGTGACCCTTAATGACCAGCGGTTATCCTGTCTACGTGCTACATGCCCGGCCCATGTCCATTTCCTCTTCTTTATTGCAGCTATGATATCCTTAACTCCCGTTTGTCCCCTAATCCACTCTGCTCTCTTCTGGTCTCTTAAGGTTACACCTACCATTTTATTTCCATTGCTCGCTGCGTCGTCCTAAATTTAAGTTGAACCCTCTTTGTGAGTCTCCAGGATTCTGCTCCGTAGATAAGTACCGGCAAGATACAGCTGTTATATACATTTCTCTTGAGGGATAGTGGCAATCTACCTCTCATATTTTGAGAGTGCTTGCCAAATGTACTCCACCCCATTCTTATTCTTCTAGTTACTTCAATCTCGTGGTTAGGTTCTGCGGTTATTACCTGCCCTAAGTAGACATGGTCTTTTACAACTTCAAGTGCACTATTACCTATCGTAAAGCGCTGCTCCTTTCCGAGGTTGTTGTACATTACTTTCGTTTTCCGCAGATTAATTTTAAGACCCGCCTTTCTGCTCTACTTGTCTAACTCCGTAATAATGAGTTGCAATTCGTCCCCTGAGTTACTCAGCAATGCATTGTCATCGGCGAAGCGCAGGTTACTGAGGTACTCTTCATTAACTCGTATCCCTAACTGTTCCCATTCTAGGCTTCTGAAAATGTCCTGTAAGCACGCAGTGAATAGAATTGGGGAGATTGTGTCCCCCTGCCTTACACGCTTCTTTAGTGGTATTCTGTTGCTTTCTTTATGAAGCATCATGGTAGCAGTTGATCCCCTGTAGATTTCTTCCAGATGTTTATATATATTTCATCTACGCCCTGATTCCGCAGTGTCTGCATGACGGCTGATATTTCTACTGAATCAAACGCCTTCTCGTAATCTATGAAGGCTATGTATAGTGGTTGGTTATACTCTGAGCATTTCTCTATTACCTGATTGATAGTATCATCATCATCATCATGAGCCTGTCTACGTCCACTGCAGGACAAAGGCCTCTCCCATGTTCCGCCAGTTAACCCGGTCCTGTGTTTGCTGTTGCCAATTTATACCCGCAAACTTCTTAATCTCATCTGCCCACCTAACCTTCTGTCTCCCCCTACCCCGCTTCCCTTCTCTGGGAATCCAGTTGGTGACCCTTAATGACCAGCGGTTATCCTGTCTACGTGCTACATTCCCGGCCCATGTCTATTTCCTCTTCTTTATTGCAGCTATGATATCCTTAACTCCCGTTTGTCCCCTAATCCACTCTGCTCTCTTGTTGTCTCTTAAAGTTACACCTACCATTTTTCTTTCCATTGCTCGCTGCGTCGTCCTCAATTTAAGTTGAACCCTCTTTGTGAGTCTCCAGGTTTCTGTTCCGTAGCTAAGTACCGGCAAGATACAGCTGTTATATACCTTCCTCTTGAGGGACAGTGGCAATCTATTTGTCATAATTTGAGAGTGCCTGCCGAATGTGCTCCACCCATTCTTATTCTTCTAGTTACTTAATGTGGTCAATTGTTGAGTAGCCTGTTCTAAATCCTGCTTGTTCCTTTGGTTGATTGAATTCTAATGTTTTCTTTACTCTGCTAGCAATTACCTTTGTAAGTAGCTTGTATACTACAGAGAGCAAGCTGATCGGCCTGTAATTCTTCAAATCCTTGTCATCTCCTTTCTTATGTATTAAGATGATGTTAGCGTTCTTCCAAGACTCTGGTACTTTTGTTGTCAGGAGACACCTCGTAAATAGAGTGGCTAGTTTTGCTAACACAATCTGTCCTCCATCTTTCAGCAGATCTGATGTTACCCGATCCTCACCAGCAGCTTTGCCTCTGTGCATGCTCTCCAAAGCTTTTCTGACTTCTTCTATCATTACCGGTGGGGTGTCGTCTGGGTTACTGCTAGTTCTTATAGTATTAAGGTCGTGGTTGTCTCGGCTACTGTACAGATCTCTGTAAAACTCCTCCGCTATTTTAACTATCCTATCCATATTGTTAGTTATTTTGCCTTCTTTGTCCGTTAGTGCATACATCCGCCTTTTGCCTATCCCAAGTTTTCTCTTCACTGCTTTGACGCTTCCTTCGTTTTTCAGAGCGTGCTCAATTCTCTCCATGTTATACCTTCTTACATCGCATACTTTACGTCAATAAATCAACTTCGAAAGCTCTGCCAGTTCTATTTTGTCTGTTGTACTTGACACTTTCATGAGTTGACGCTTCTTAATTAGGTTCTTCGTTTCCTGGAAAAGCTTGCCGGTGTCCTGTCTAGCTACCCTGCCTCCAACTTCCACCGCACACTCCGTGATGATACTCGTCAGTTTATCATTCATTGTATCTACGCTAAGGTTCGTTTCCTCGCTAAGAGCAGTGTACCTGTTCTGCAGTGACACTCTGAATTCCTGTACTTTCCCTCTAATTGCTAGCTCGTTGATTGGCTTCTTGCGTATCAGTTTCTGTCCTTCCTTCTTCAAGTCTAGGCGGATTCGAGCCCGTACCATTTATGGTCACTGCATCTTACCTTGCCAACCACTTCCACATCCTGCACGACTCCTGGGTGTGCAGTCATTATAAAGTCTATTTCGTTCTTATTTACGCCATTAGGGCTCCTCCATGTCCACTTGCGGTTTTCTCGTTTTCGGTAGAAGGTATTCAAAATACGCAGATTATTGCGTTCTGCGAATTCTACCAGTAGCTCTCCTCTGGCGTTTCTAGTGCCGATGCCATAATCTATTACTGCCTGGTCTCCAGCCTGCTTCTTCCCTACCTTTGCAACAAAGTCGCCCATTACTATAGTATACTGTGTTTTCACCTTACTCATTGCCGATTCCACGTCTTCATAGAAGCTTTCAACTGAAGCGTCATCATGGCTGGATGTAGGCGCGTAAGCCTTACTACCTTCATTTTGTATCTTTTATTCAGTTTATTACAATGCCTACCACCCTTTCATTAATGCTATAGTAATCCTCTATGTTGCCAGCTATGTTTCTGTGAATTAGGAACCCTACTCCCAGTTCTCTTCTGTCTGCCAAGCCCCGATAGCAAATGACGTGCCCATTCTGTAGCACAGTATAGGCCTCATCTGTCCTCCTAACCTCACTCAGCCCTATTATATCCCATTTAGTGCCTTCTAGCTTCTCGAATAATACAGCTAGACTTCCCTCACTAGATAACGTTCTAACGTTAAACGTTGCTAAGTTCAAGTTCCAATGGTGGCCTGTCCGTATCCAGAGATTCCTAGCACCCTCTGCTGCTTTGCAGATCTGACCGCCGCCGTGGTCAGTTGCTCCGCAGCTGGTGGGGACTGAGGGCCGTGAGTTAATTGACGAATGCCTACGGGAGGGGGTGGCCAGATACTGCACCAGGGTGGCCAATCCTTCTCTGGTGAGATCATCGGTGCGTACTGGCTTTAAGCCGGTACGATCAGACAGTGGTGGGAATGC
Source organism: Rhipicephalus annulatus (assembly GCA_013436015.1). Classification (NCBI taxonomy): domain Eukaryota; kingdom Metazoa; phylum Arthropoda; class Arachnida; order Ixodida; family Ixodidae; genus Rhipicephalus; species Rhipicephalus annulatus. Next base: position 184,967 of record WOVY01002134.1, read on the forward strand.
TCCATGCATGTCTTCCTTATTGTTGTTCAGCAGCGTTGGCGGCCACCCACCACGGAGCCCAACGAGGGGACGCTACAAGTTTACAAATGCTGAAACCTGCACAGGGATATACACAGGGCTATATCTATTTGTTTATTGCTCTTTAGGATTGGAACCACTTGTGCAGTATCTCTATTCTGGAATACATTTTGGAAGCATTTATATCCAGCCTGGGCTCTAAATGTCTGAGTACTTTCGAAAATGTGGATGAGCGCTTTCTGTGAAAAGCAATTAACTTTTTAGCACTTCTCATATTAGGTAATGTTGTGCATCCCCAGTAAACATTCTTTATTTCTTTAAAGCAAAAAGCACGTGGTGCACGCCTAAAGAAGTTATCTGCAAATAAAGTTGCATGCTTTCCTAGCAACAAATACTGTTTGAATGCATGTGCAGCCGTGAAGAAGTTATTTCTAGGGAACACAAAGATAGCTTTCCTGTTTACTGCTCACGCTTTTTATTCGTTTTAACCATAGTTCCAGCCGCAGCTAGGACTGAACCCGTGACATTCGGGTCGGTAGCTTAGCACCCTACTAATCAGACCTCCTACGCCGCAGAGGAGGAAAAGAATTTTCCTTTCGAAATAAAGAACGCAAGTCTTGCCGAAGAGAGTTATTCTTCGCGACAGCTGTCAAGTAGAAGAAAGCGGTACATTTTCAACTGTACAAACAAAAGATACCGTTGGAGTAAAACTAAAGCATAAATTTGTTTAAGAAGCGCACAGCTCTTGCATCGGGAAATACGACTTACAGGTAATAGGAGTTAACCACACACATCATGCTTTCCTGTCTCGCTGCGCTGAATTGGTGTCATGTAACCCGTCATGGGTTTAGAGTGGCTAAGGCGCTCGGCTGCTGGCCTGCAGGAAGCGGATTGAAGCGCGGCTGTGGGGGCCGCATTTTCTATGGAGCTGAGAATGCTTGAGTCTCATGTGCTTATATTTAAGTGCACGTAAAAGAACCCCAATGTGCTAGAAATTTCTGAGTCCTCCACTAAGGCATCTCTCGTAATCGTGTCATGGTTTCGAAGCGTTAAACTACAGATATGAAGGTCATCGTCTCCTTGTCTAAATAAGTAATCATGAATTGCAATTTGTACCCCGAGTTACTCAGCAATACAATGGCATCAGCGAGTTACTAAGGTACTCTTCATTACCTCCTATCTCTAACTATTCCCATTAAAGACCTCCGAAAACCTCCTGTAAGCAGGAAGTAAATAGCATTGGGAAGATGGTATCCCAGTGTCCTACACCTTTCTTTACGGGTAATCTGTTGCTGTTTTATGGAGCATTATGATGCTCTTTGTTATTAAATAATTAATTCGTATTTATTACTAGGTGTCCCTTTTTTTAATCTAAATGCTGCAATAGGTTTTTTGCAGAAAGGGCTTCACTTATATCATTTAATTTAAAACCGTACCTCCCTTAATAAAAGGCTTTATTATTCCACCTTTTTTACCTATATATAGTGAACAAAATGATACCTTTGATTATCACAGGACGCCTGTTGCTACAAAAGAATCATTTATTTTTGACGTGTTTGCCTGCATTGAAATTTTTCGGAAAACGCAGGTTTCTGCGAACATTCGCAGGGGCAAGCTAAAGTGTTGAAGGTCGCAAAAGTTTCTCCTTGACATGTGGACAAAATCCTGTTTCAGATTTCGGAAACACTAATGCAAAGTTCGAACTATGTATTGAAAAATTCCGCAATGGCGTATTCTGATACAAACACTGCCCTTTTGAGAACGTAGTTTGGAAAAAAGGTTCGGCTTTTTGTTACAACAGCTATAGCTGACATGCATGGTGAATTTCGCCGCCACAGCACAGCTACGCTTAGGATACACACTTTACGTACGCCACTCTGCGAAACCTCATCCTTTACGCATGAGCGTATTTATACGCGTCTGCAAATGGTCGAGTTGACAGCCGTTCCAATTCAATCGTATAAACATGCGGGCGCCGAACGTAGCTTTCACGGTACTCGAAAAATAAGACATCTCAGGGCTTCACCGAAGGACCTCGTTGCTTGTCACTGGATTTGCAAGATGTCACGGAGAAAACAGCTTTGCGATGTTTTATTATTGCTCCTATTCTGAGGGACATCTGCGAGAACCTTCTGTCATTGAAAGTGTCACCGCATCCTAACGAGGCGAATGAAATTAAATTTGCAGTGAAGCCGAGAAAACATGGGCGGCAACAAATAGAAATTGGTACGTAGAATATCGTTGCAGTAGAAAGATGTATTCTGAGGTTTCGCGAACTGAAAAAGACGAGGTGGATACGTAGTACACCGTAAAGTAGGAGCCGGCAGAATAATTTTAACGACCTCCGGTTTTTCGATGTGCACCACAATACGAGTGTTACTGCGTCGCACTCCTTTCAAGTGTGACGGCTGTGGTCTGCAATTGAAGTGACGTCTTTTGTCATTGCAGCGTGTATGCAACGGTGGAGCAGAGGTTGTAGTGCTGGGCTGGTTGACCACGTGGTCGTGGGTTTGTCTATAGCTGTGGTGATTGAGTGTATTTGGGGGTAAATACAACAGATATTTGTGCTGTACGATATCAATGCAGGCTAAAAGATGGTCGAATCTTCCGGAGTTCATAACTATGGCGTCTTTGCTAATCATATCGTGGTTTTCAAACGTAAAAAACGAACGCATTTGCAGTATGCACCTCGCTTGTTGAGGGGATGTTGCACTGATACCGCAATACTGATTTTCTGGAGGCAGAAGTGTAATTCCCGGACTGAACCATACCGCCTAAAGTTGATTTTTTACGAAGTAGACTCACGTCGGCAGTACAGGTTATGTTTATTTGGCGCATGCCTCGGGCTTATTATACTGTGAACGCTGCTATTTGAATACTGATCATTAAGATTTCTCTTTTCAAAAGCACACACAAATCTGCATTAGTAATCTGCTTGTTTGACGGACCTGCGGCATATCAATTGTACTTAACAACGATTACAAACAACTAAGGCGTTATTAACATTAAGTGCAAGCAGCACAAATGAATGTAATAGTGACAGAATGAGTGCTAGCAATATTATCGTAGCACAGGCTGAGAATACCGGAGCGGGTACGGCGGCACAAACAGAATGAAGGACTCGTGGCACATCTTTCTTGTTGTGCAGCTCCTGGGCGTTTTTACCTGCCATCGACCGGATCAGCGATCACTGTCCGCCGACCAGATTCCTTGCGGCGGCTTGAAATCGACGCACTCGGATGCCTGCGCACTCACTGAATCTTCACGTGCGTTTGAAAGCGAAGCTCCCAGCCTTCTCAGCAGTGTCATGGCCTGCCCTGGCCACCATCAACGCAGTGCAACGTCACCGTCAAAGTCACGTGTGACAGGGGACGGTTTAAAAGCACACGCCACCTGCCGCCCCGCCAGCGGGCACGGTGGTAAAAACAGAATGAAGGACTCGCGGCACATCTTTCTTGTTGTGCAGGTTGGTGGCCCATTTCTTATACCTTGCAAATGTTACAAGACTAGTGACCCGTGTGGGATTGTGCTTCCGTGCCCAGAAGCATTGCGTCAAACTTTTTCTTCTTTACTGCTTTTACTTTGTGGCGATATTGAAGAAAATCCAGAACCGGACAAGGTCATTACGGAGCTCATTCAAATGGTTAAATAGACTAATGAGCGTTGTATTAGCGTTGAGACTAACCAGTTCAGTATGTCACGAGCCAAGGCAGATCTTAAAGTTTCACACGATACGGTTGCTACTGCTGTGGCCGACATTATCGTGCGTCTACAAGTGGTAGAAATAATGGTTAACGATATTCCAAACATACAACAAGAACTATCTATCACAAGCCAGTCGTTAATTCGCGTGGAACAAGAGGCTATCGAACTGCGAGCCCGACTTGAGAAGGGTGAGGACAGGTCCCGACGTGATAACCTGCTGTTTTACGGCTTACCAGACGTCCCAGATGAAAACGCCCGCCAATTTGAGAGAAAACTATCGTGATGGCCCAAGACAAACTGGATGTTCACATATCATCTGGAGACAATGCACGGGCACACCGCATAGGCAAATACGTTGCAGGCAAAAATAGATCACTCATTGCAAAATTTTGCAGTTCCAAGTCAAAAATGATCCTACTGTCTAAGAAATCTGCTTGGCGGGGTAGTGGCATTGGTATTTCACAAGATTTTCTGATTGATATGTGGGGTTTAACGTCCCAAAACCACCATATGATTATGAGAGACGCCGTAGTGGAGGGCTCCGGAAAATTTGACCACCTGGGGTTTTTTAACGTGCACCCAAATCTGAGCGCACGGGCCTACATCATTTCCGCCTCCATCGGAAATGCAGCCACCGCAGCCGGGATTCGAACCCGCGACCTGCAGGTCACCAGCCGAGTACCTTAACCACTAGACCACCGCGGCGGGGCTCACAAGATTTCTCTACATCAACTCGCCATGTTCGTAAAAAGCTGACAGAGTACGGCGTTGGTTTAAAAGTGCCTTTGCAGTTGTGGTACAAAAGCCTATATGCAAACAAAAAGTGCTATGTGTATGATTCTCACACCAATTCCGTATTTGAGGCGCCTTCAGCACCAGTCACCATTGCCGCTACAACAAAGGCGACCCTATCAGGCCGCCCTTAGTCTGCCTCTAGCTAAGACAGTGCAAGGGGTGGTGGCTCACCATCAGTGCTCTCAATTCTTTATGCCAATCTGCGCAGCCTTATTCCAAAAAGAGACCGCCTAATTGCTATAATTAGTGACACGGATGCGGATATAATTATGTTGTCTGAAACCTGGCTATCCGACAAAACTGCATCGTAGGAGCTTTTTCAGTGCCAGAAAACATTCACCATACATCTTTATGATCCCTCTGAGAGAACGGGTGGTGGTGTCCTGATTGCCGTGAACAAATGTTTTCAAGGTGAGCTCTTGAAAATCCCATGCAATTCAGAAAACGTGTGGTTCTGCGTAACCATTTGTGTCCAGAAGATGGTTTTTGGCATTTGCTACCGCCCGCCTAATTCCATCGGCTCTTTCTGCGAGAAAAGTGATGATTGCCTAAGCCATATCTCGACACTGTTTACCGGTATTTCAGCTTTCCTACTAGGTGATTTTAATATTCCTTCAATCCAGTGATCTTGTCTATGCCCGTTTGCGGAGCCTGCTTCAGCTGAAACTAGTTGCTTTCTAACCACGTGCTTGAATTTCAATCTGTCACAACTAGTCTGTCTTTCTTCTCGTGTTACTTCCACTACATCATCCTTACTAGACTTGATACTGACAACATCACCTGATATTACATCTCAGAGAACTCACTTGCCTGGACTCAGTGATCATGATGTACTGCATTATTCAATCTCTGTACCGACTACTAAAAGGAGCAAGCGCTTTAAAGTTATAAAAAATCTTAATAAGGCTAATTTCGACACTATAAACAATGAGCTTTCTACCTTCCCCGACAGCTTTTGTTTTTTGTACAGTGACGCTTCAGTTACAAAATTATGGGCGTGCTTTAAAAACAAAGTGTTGCATCTGATAACAAAACAAATTCCTGTAAGGAAGGTGTATCATTCATCTAATGTGCCATGGTACACAAGACACCTGAATCGGCTATGTAACAAAAAAGTAGGCTCTTTCATGCTGCAAAGAAATCGGCATCTGCTGATAAGTGGTCCGCTTATGCCACCGCAGCAAAAGCATTCTCCAGGGATTTTAGGGAAACGAAGTTTAATTTCTATAACACCACACTTCCATCGCTACACAAAACCAACCCAAAACGATTTTGGAATGTTGTGAAAACCGGCGTTGATCAAACTCCAACTCTTACTGATGAATCAGGTGAGGCAATCCCAAGTAGCCAGTGTTCTTCTGTTTTTTTCCCGTTCATTTTGCCCCACTCAGTCTGGCAAAGACTTTTGATTTTGCAAAGGCTTTTGACAGAGTTAACCACCACTTACTCTTACTAAAGCTCGGCCAAATAAACACTGATCTCTTGGTCTTTAATTAGATTCGAGAGTTTCAAACCGAACGCAATATATGAGCACTAACGGTGCTGACTCTCCAGAAGTACCGGTGAGTTCAGACGTACACCAAGGCTCTGTTTTAGCACTCTTCCTTTTTTATTTACATCAATAACCTTCCTAACATAATTTCAAGTGCTATTTGTATTTCGCCAATGATTGCGTCCTATATCGCATAATTGAAAGCTCTAACAATACGCTAACACTCCAACATGATCTAAAGAACTTCTCAACATGCTGTAAGCTCTGGCTAATGGAACTTAACACGTCTAAATGCAAAACAAATGAGAAGTTCACGTAATCATTCGGCCTGCCCTACTTACTTACTTAACAACACTTCCCTTGATGAAGTATTGTGCTATAAATACCTCGGTGTGCTTATTACTAACAATCTTGGAAAACCCACAACGAACACGTAACGTCAAAAACTAACCGTATGCTTGGTTATATTAAACGAAATTCTTCTTCAACCACACCGAAACTAAAACAACAACTTTACATCAACTATGTTAGATGTAGCCTTGAATATGCATGCTCGATATGTGACCAAGGCCATTCTACTCTGAAAAACATAATTGAAGATGGGCAAAATTGAGCGGCCCGTTTCCTCCTTAACAATTACCATAAATCGGCTAGCGTCACTAATATGAAACTAACACTTGGCCTTCCTCTCGTTTGTTTTCGTAGAAAGTTAGCTCGTCTTTCCCTCTTTCACAAGATCTACTATCATGACGATGAGTTCAAGTCCCGATACATTACACCAGCATCTCATATCTCCCCACGTGTCGATCATCCTTGCAAAGTTCATGTACCTTCACAGCGCACAGCCTCCTACTCATATTCAATCTTGTCGAAACACGTCACGAGTGGAATCGCCTGCCTGCGTCAATTGTCCCTATCAGAGACACAGGTCGTTTTCGTAAAGCACTAACAAACGCGTTCAGGCCTTTACCAAGCTGCTCCCCTACTGCAGTTGCGATTTATTGTTTGATTGCCACTTACTTTTTACACGTCTTTTTATTGATTTGTTGTTAGTTAATATTCAATTGTGTTTTGCTTTGTTACATTGTATGCAATTTTTTGTCATTATATTAATCCGGTATGCTTTTGTTCCTCTTCCTGCCTCACTACTTTTGTATCTATTTATCAACATAAGTATATAATTGAAATTTCTGTGTTATAATATAAACTGCCATCCTCTGTTTATCGCTGCTTAATTATGTTGGATCATATCAGAAGATGTATAAATATACCTTTATTTGTTACTATTTGTGCTCGTTGACCTACACTCTTATATTTTTCTTCCAATAAATACTGTTTTTTTCGTTATATTTCATTGTACTGTACATATTTGTTTTTGCATGTATCGATGTATCTTAGCCCCTCCCCTCTATAATGCTTCTTGTAAGCCCTGAGAGCATCAATAAATAAATAAATATTTAAATAAATATTTAAATAAAGAATAAATAAATATATAAATGCCAATATTATATGGAAAAGAGCGCAACTTCCTGAAACGTGTACCGTTTTCTAAGGATTTGTGCTTTCGGAGTGTTCTTATTTTGGGAAGAAAACGTGGCAAGATACCACTACTTAAAGAGGAGCCACATAAGAATGACTGCCTGCTTATTGCAGACGGCTTTAAAATAACGCATTCCACGATGACTGAAGGAGCGTGCCTAGCTAGGTCCTAGACACTTTGCAACATTGTTTATATCTACCTCAATACAGTGTGTGACATCTGTCGCTTTGTTATGGTTCAAATACTTTTCCATCAAAACATCAGAACAAAAGTTCGGTTGTGCATACTCGGCAAACGGTAAGCGTTTAACAGGGCAATAACTTTGAAGTAGCGTTTTAAAGACAGATACATATGCGCTTATCGCACTCGCCTACTTCCAGTTTTTTTTAGGTAAGTTACAATGAATTGGAGAAGAGAACACAAAACACTTTATGCGGGCACAGAGTACTTTCATAACATACAATCACTTTTAGAGGGCACTTTTTTGTGAATGTGGCAATTCAGGGTCAAGGTAGCCGCTCGACAAACGTCGTAAATTTACAACTCACCTTCATGCTTTGGCTTTGTTGTCAGGAAACTGCTGTGTCTGGTGGTGTCTTAAATTACTCGAGAGAAAGAAGGTCTATGAGGCACTTTTATTTACGAGAATCCATCCCAAGGTGGCACCAGAACACGGCAGCGTGAGTATTGAGAGTATATGTTTGTTTTCCAGTGATATTCAGGTAAGTAAGCAAAATGTTGTCGGACCTGCTTTTTTTGGCACCAACGATATCGCAGTCTGCCCAAGAGCACACAATTTATGGAGTTGTCGGGAAAACACTATGCGGTATATGAGTGTTGAACTACTTTTTTTGAATATCAACCGCTCGTAATACTCTTTACGGTGGCATTATAGATGAGTGCGGACTGTACTTGTGCAAGTTTGGCGGGACTGGTCTAACTTTAGTGGATGTGAGGCACTGAGCGTTCACCAAGCTCACGTTAATAGTCTGCTACGACCATTTAGTGCACTAATCAAAGAGCAAGAAAAACTGAACTGGATCAATATGAAAAAAGAAGAACTGCTTTCATGGCATGAAAAACTCTCATGGTTTATTGCAGCTGATGACCATACGTAAGCGCGGATGGGGATCTGCATTCAAGCGTTAGTTTAAAGTCAGTGATTTCCATATATTTTTCTCGTACCCTATTCAATTTTTGCGGTTTCATTGTACAGTGCGGAGAACTACTCACTCGCCTTAACTTTCCTCTCCTAAAGTGATCAATAAAATAGGTTATTGCAGTGGCCTAATTAATGATTCATCATGGATTCATTTACGGCACAGAAGCAACTCGTAGGACAAAATAAAAAACAAAGACCATCTTAGTCTCGGCGCTTGTCTGCCTAACGTGATGAATTTGGACTGATTTTCAATGCTAAAAGATTTGGTAGGCAGAATATATTTCGAGATATTTTTTAGATAGTTGATGACAGAAATATTTGTACTTGAAAATACCACCAGATAGTTCACTTAAAGTGAATAGGAAACGCAAAAGTGATAACGAAACGTATTTACTGAACATGCAAAGAAAAAAATAAATTCGCTTTGGCAATGGGGTAATTGTTGTAGCTGCTTAAAAGCAAACAGACTATCCAAAAATACGGTTGTACTTAGAAATCAGTCTTTATGTATATATGGCGCTTTTGAATAAGACAACAAAATGAAAACCAACAATCAATCAATATTTTTGTCTGGGGGTGGACTCAGTTCATTAAGCAGCAAACAGTACTTACCTGTCGAGTTTTATTCTCTGCTTTCAATTGCACTAGTAGAGGCACTTCGACAGTTGGGGTCCCGAATGTCTGGCTATTTAGGTGGTGCTGCCACAAAACTTATAATTGAGTGTGTGAAGTGCCTTTTTAATTAACTTTTGAATGCGTGCCAAGCAGTGTAAGATGTGCAATATTGATAACTCTCGTAGAATGGATTATTCGCGCGTATGAAGGTTTACCTGGTTCAAGACATAAAAATTTTTAAAACACAAGAGCATAAAGAGAACTCTCGTTTATTAAAAGCTTAATAATGTCATCGTATACCAAAATGCGCTCTCAACAACAATTTTTTTCATGGTCCAGGCCGTGTTTAAATTTTATTTGATTCCCATCGCACTTAGCTTGAGCAATTTCATCAAATGGAGCAATATGTGTGCGTAAAAATTCATTAGATACGTTTAATAGGCTCGTTCAATGTATCTTAGTTATTTCGACATGTATGAAGGGCCTTACAGACGTGCTAATTTTCGCTTATGTGTGCACATGACGCAGCTAGTTTCAATGCTTGGAAGTAGCGATGCGCACCCGAGACCAGCTTATGGCTGGATCACGTAAGCCGTCATCTTCAACTTCTACGCTGTGCCAGTGCTGCATGTTCGCAGGTCGGTATTATTGCCTGGTTTACGTATAAATGAGCTAAGCATAATCCGCAGATGCACTATTAGAGAAGTAAGTTCAAATAGATATTTATATGTGAAACTGAGTCAATAGTTCTGTCTGACAGAGATGTTCTTTAAGACAAAGACACCGCCTGTCATATGACGCCTACGGTTCTAGCTGTAGTTCCTTCTACACAAGTGAAGGCAGCTTGGGAGACCAAAGGGAACAAGAAGTCACAAGTTTAGGCGTTTGCAGCTAATCGAGTGCAGCTCATTCAATTCTGCTTCTGCTCGCCACTCTAGGTGAGAAACGACAACAATACATCCATACTTTCAAATGTTCAAAGCTTGGCGTAAGCAGAGTTACAGACAGCACGTTTCTACAAATGAACATGGCGATGTACTATATTAGTAATTAAACCTGCTAATAAGTCCTATCAAAACCCAAAAGTAGGCTATGAGCAACTTCTTTGTAAGGAATATTGTCATGGACAAAAGCATGCAAAAAGAATGTGTTGGCACTACAGTTCTGTTTACTAAAACACCTCTTCCCTGTATTACTAGGCGATTGTGCCTCGCTGCTTTCAGTTGCGTCAGGGTGTTGAGGATATGTCAGTGTGCACAATGTAGACGAAGTGAGTTCTTGCTCTCCCGGACTGTGGCGATATTATCTTGCTTTGTACAACAGGTCATTTAGTTGAATTTACTAAAACGTGCAATAAGCACAAGTATCCTATGTTTGCCCCCAAAAAATTTTGCTTAACCATGAACCGCATTTTAATTATTTGCATAATGAGCGTTGAACATTCTGGTTACAGTGGAATTTTTTCTATGAGATCTTTTTCGGTGCGACGAAAGGTAGGGCGCGAATGAGAAAAACAAAACACTACTACTTTTAAACAACCTACCTTCCCTCACTCTCAAAAAAAGAACCTCACAGAAACACAAAGAACAGGCAGCCATTAAACTATGGTTGTGCCATAGCTTACCTGATGCGTGCTCCAAGATGACAGGACGTTGATAGTTCTATTTTCGGCGAAATTCCTATGAACCTTGGTCATACAGGTTCACGCTTTAGGTTGAGTACACGCGTTGTCGTTGGAAGCTGGTGAGTCGCCCTTTCAATCGTGGCTATCTTGTCCTGACGGCATGAAACTCATAAATAATTACTGAGCTTGGTCACTTTCTTAGGAATGGCAGATGAGGCGGAAATCGGACTCATTATATTAAAGAGCACTGGAAAGTCCTGTTGTCGCGCAGCTAACGGGCTGGCTACGGTAAAATTTTGTGGCGCATGCATGGCAGCTGCAAAACGAAAAAACGAATGTCAAACACATGGTGGTGTAGAAAATCGCCATCGCAGCATATTTTTTTTTCTGTGAATAATTGAAGTAGACAGCTTTTTAAACTAAACACATTTTGGCGTCAGGTGACTGCTTTTTACAATAAGTAAAATTATTTGGTGCATATGCTTACTAAATACTACGCAAGTATTACTCAAAAAAGCACTACTCTGCTGCTGAGTGACGGCAATAACAAAAAATACAGTGAGAATGATTGCCATCAGAGCTAGTGAATAGCGTTAGCTCACAGGCACTGTTTTTGAAATGTAATTGTGATAATTAGTTTGTTAGTTCAAGTGTAATATTTTCAAGTGTTCTGCAGAAAAAAATCATAGTGGAAATGTAAAGAAACATTTAACAATGTGTGTACGTCAATTCTCTTTTTGAGTGCTGCTTCCATTCCTACATTAGGCGGACTTTTAAGGGCGATGATCCTAAAGGCGTGGGTCGGTCGTCATCGATATGCATGCATGTATGTAGTAACCACCTCACAGCATATCCACGGAGTGATTGGTGTTGAGTGGGGTGAATGTTCGGATTATTTTATCGGCAAACCATGAATCATTCACTGGTCGCGTCCGTCCATTGTGTGTCCGTCTGTTTGACGCACGAATATACAGATGCACTGGCGGACGCACGGACCAACGCAGGGATGGACGCAGAGATTGACGTACGCATGGATGCACATACGGACTGACGCACTGATGAACGGACGGGCGGATGGACGCATGGACGGACGGAAGCAAGAACGAATGGAAGGACGGAAACGCGAACGGACTGACGAACGCTTCGTTTGACTCATTATCATTGACTCCATGAATATGATGTGAATAATAATGGCACATTTTTTAGTGATACAAATTCAAAAGTCGGCTTGGTGAATCACGGTGTTAATGGACCATCATTGCACACAATCACCAGCGTAATCACACAGCACAAATATATACTGAGGTAACATTCCACATAGAGATACGAAGGACGCATAAATTAGAAGACACACTGAATAATAATATTGGTGCATGATATACAATTCCAACCATTCAACAGGAAATGTAGCTTGTGCAAACATTTCAACAAGCGAACTTTAGAAAGCTCACATCACATTTTTCGAAAGGTTGACTGCAGTGATACTTCCTGCTCTTAGGCTATTTCTCCCTTCAAGCCTCCCTCACATGAGCGTGAGTATATGTTGTGAATATCAGAACATACCTGCATGCACTTTGATACCACAAATTGAATTGACAGCCACCATGCCAAAATGCAAGTGTGTACGGTCTGGATGGCTACTACATGCCACACCTTTTTGATGTTTCCTTTGATTTTTTTCGTTTTTCTTAAGGATTTCCTATTGGTATTGCAACTGTGGAGGGTAACAACGTCACAAAAGTTTCCTCTCGCAGGTCGAGGAAACTAAGGCAGGGGTTCAAATAATCGTTATTGTTGGATTACATATACGGTAACTACGTAATTATTGGTGGTCAATAACCAAGGTGAAACTTATAAACAATAAAGTGTGGGTCTCGATTATCGTGGGTCTTGAAACGGGTGCTCACGCCACCTCAGCCTGGCTTTTGAGGACACACGACAACACAGCCCGGTGTTACTTCACTCATGTGGGCCTAAAGTTCTCGTACCAAGAAACTTACAGGTGCGCATTGTTTATAGACTTTATAGGCTATTCAGCAGCCTGTAAAAACGAAGGACGCCTATGTACGCTTGATACGCCTGATTCGAAAATTAGGGACTTTTTATTCAACTTTTCAGAAGTCTTAATATTCATCAACGCGGATATGACAAGAAAAATGTCCCTTCGGAAGTTGCAGTTCGTACTTTGTTCCTTTTCATGTGATACCAAGGTTAAAAAATTATCTCACTTGAGGTATCAGAGGACACAGCGCACTTCCAGTATTAAGGAGCTTGATCCGTGCATGTGATTACTGCCGAAGAACATATCGATGTATATTTATTTTCAATATGTACCAGATACGATTATCTTCTTCGGTTTGTTCTCGGTAGTCTCCACAGCCTAGGTATTGTAGTTATTGGTTCAATGTATATGGAGCCCCATGTTTTCTCACTGACGTGCTGATGCAGCAAGACAACATTTTAGTTAGCTCGCAGTCTTGGTTGTCTGATTGATAGTAATTTCAACTCCTGAAAAGGGCCAAATTTGAATATTAGCGCGAAGGTTTCCTGGCACGGTGTGAGCTACGGCGTCTCCTTCTCACGTGAGCCAGGAGGTTGAATGAGCTTATCAGTGCTGAAATACGGATGGCGTTTGCACGATGCGCCAACTGCAAGAGTACGAATGCATGCGGAACAGAACCAGGACTAGGTTCGCTGCTCGCTGCGATTACGTAAAGAGAAGTTCCCGCGTGACCCATTACAGGAACCGACGTTGTGGCGCATCCGGGGTACTTAGTTTCGGTTTCTTCCGCCACGCGGTTTGTAAAATTGACGATTGATATATAAAAATGCGCATGATATTTTCAATTCTTAAAAGCGCGCTGGCAATAAATTGCGATGTAAAACTTTTTCGTCATCTAAACAACCTTCCCTTAATTGAAAAAAAACTTCTTGAAAATTATTTAATCAACAAATCATTTTTGGATGATCTAAATAGTGGCGAAATTTTTCTACGTCAGCGTAAAATTTGTCCGCGAACACTGCAGGTCCTTAACTACTACAATTTTTTTAAGAAAAAACTATGGCTTTCTATGAACGCCCTGTATGTCACAATGACTGCAACGCAGTTATAACAGTATAGTTATGGTCCAGAAACTTTAATATCTGCTTGATGTTAATAATAGTGTACGGAATATTTTGAACATGAAGGACGCAATTCACACAGTGTCTTTAATGTGAACTCTTGGCCATGTTTGTGCCATTATCTGTATTCATGTGTCTACTGTCCCGATTGTTTAAAGCATTTTTTAAACATATCTTTGAGATCTTCCAGTCGCAGAGAAGAAATGTAACATGAAGTAATTCTAATCTCATTTTTGCGGACGCAGGCTTCATAGATTCTCATGCAAATTGAAACTAGCTGTGAAGGAGCCTTTCTTAGCTAGATCAGCTTGAAAGAGCACTGCGAAGCCCTCTTTATTGTTGAGGCTGATACTATGGCCGTCCAACGCTTTCTTTCCGCTACACCTGGTATGGGCATATAAAAGAGGAGGGTGGTTTTAGGCGCAATGAAGTTGCTGCCTGTGCAGTCTTACTTTCGCACTCTACTTGGGTGTTTTTTTTTAAATTCAGCTAGACCATGGCTCGTAGAGTGTGAAGACCCACTAGTGTTATTACTTGCTTTAGTTTTAACGACTACTGTTCTCTACTGCAGCACAGTTTGGTAATAGCCAACTCTAATCGCCTATCTAGCTTTTGCAAATAAATTCTCTTTCTCAATAAAATGTTTTTCTATCTTACAAAATGAATATTTCCAGCGTCTATTTACAGCGCATGCGAAGTTTATTTAGACATTTTATGTGCTCACAAAAAATACACCAAAGTACATCTTGTCGTTTTTGGTTGCAGAAAACGTCACATGCTCAAACTCGTACTACTTCATAATGTTTCTCAAAGGAGCTGTTAAGTGTTTTGTTATATCGTGCACAGCCCACGGAAAACTCGGCACCAGCTGTTCCCCGGCCCACATTGCCTAGCGTTCATCTGGATTAACTTCGCTCACTTAGTGCAGGTTTGTTAAAGCTGGCTGGACTACGTAGGAAGACCTCACAGCTAGGCAGAGTTATTAGGTTACATGAGATTACGCAATTAGGATGTAAGTGATTGATATAACGCTTTTAAATTTCCCTTTTAAGATCATAGTAAACAAAGACTTGTTCATAATACAATGCTAATTACAAATTTGCTATTTAGATACTCACTACTGCCGACACGTCTGACAAAAAACATGCTAGTAAATGGCTCCCTTCACACAGCCACGATGACAGTTCACTAAGAAAAATATAGTTCTCTGTTTCACATAGCCAAGCTTCACAATGCCTATCAAAACTTGGCAATGACTCAGTAGAGATTACTGAAGCCGTCGATAGCTAGCTCTGCTACAAGCACTTCTTCTGGCCAAGCACTGCCCCACCAGTGCAAGCTACCCATATTTTTACTGCTTATAAGCAGCCTCTCGGCGGGATTCAGCTCGTGCTGGTGATCTTTTGTTCTACATGCAAGCAAAAATACATTGAAATACGTGACAGATTCTCACATTCATAAAACGGTCTTACGTGGAAAGGTCCTAAGAAAATATTCAAGCCAATCATGATGCTACACGTATATTTCGCAAAACCAGATAATTGGAAAGGGTGCATTCAGCTTGGAGTGCATACAGCTTGGAGTGCATCAGCAAAAAAAGTGCATTCAGCTTGGACACTGCACTGGCTATTTTTGGTATCAAATTTTCTTGTTGAATCTCATTTAGGCACATCACCAATAGCTAAACAAACAAATTCAAAGAAAGACGTATTGTCACGTGTTTTTTTTTCATGTCACTGCGGGTGGCGCATGACGATAGGCTCAACAGGGCAATGTCACCGTAGACGTTCAGACAGCCTACGTGTCTTATCGTTTCATTTTCAAGTGAAAGATGACTACATCGAAAATGTACTTGGAAATACACAGCGCATCCCCATACATGTAAGAAGTTGAAATGCCACCCCGTTTAATATGCAGTGTATTTCTGAACACCTAAGAAGTTTTCCACGACTTACTCCAGGCATTATCGCCCGCTCTAAAATGCACGAATTTCTACAAAGGACGTGGTGTGGTGCTTCACAAGGGAATAGTTCATGCCTTACTTACAAACTACGATATAAATTATCAGTACAAAATTCAAATCCAGTGACAATCTCATTGAGTAGAATAACTTGTGCGCAAGCTCAACAAATTTGTGCCTCAGATTTTAATTCGTACAATAATGAGGAACAACCAATGTTAGCTTTAGGAATAAGGGCACAAACGAGCTTGCAGAAGAGTCTTGTTGCAGTGTATACACGTTTTAAATATTCATCCAGTTTACTTATAACAATCAATGAGAAGCTGAATATCAAAATGAAAGTGAACACGTGACACATTCATGTAACTTTGTGAAGTAATTGAATGAAATAAAGAGATAATAGAAGCCCACCAACAGTAAATTCCGGTGGGCAGTTTGTAGTGCGCCAGCAAGTAAGTGTTTCCATCTGCTTCGAAGCACGTGCCTCTAATCTGTTGTAAAAACTTGTTGAGAAAACCTTGACCAAAGTGGTTGCGTTTGCTTTTGTATAGTTCATGCATACCACTTTAAGAATTTTTTTTTGCCTCCCGATAACATATAACTTGAATCCCGTTTGACCAACCAGATGCTGATATTATTGTGTTGAGGTGGTCCGCTCAACTCAAAGTTGATATAGTGAAAAAGATTCACCGGATTTTAGGTTACTCTACTTGGAGACATGTTTTTCAAAGAGTTTATAGTTCAAAACCTTACTGCACTGTTTTGAGTCGGAAGACTGTGGAAATGCACAAAACCTGAGATACACAAGAAAGCAAAAAAGCTACGCAGAACGTTCTTTAAAGTTGTTATGTGATTCCTTTTTAGTTACTGATTGAGTCACGTCAGTGTCACAGTCTATTTCCTCACGAATCAATTGTCGGAAAAAAACTCCTCGCTTCAGTTGAAGAGAAGCGGTGTGAAACGTACTTTTCGCATGCTTCATGGGTTTTCTGTCTGTTTTTCGCCTGGACGAGCAGTCCAAAACGGTGCCTATAGATGTATGACACGGGAGAAAGGTGTTATGTCCACATGCATAACTTTCCTGAACACGCTTGATGAAACGCGATCACCCTAGTGCACTAGTGCTTCTACTGTTTAACGTTAGTACACTGCGGTTCGTGGCATCGGGGAATAAGTGGATCTTCTCCCCAAGCCGCTCTTTATTCGTGTGTAGGCCCGTTAGTATACTGTTTCCAGCTTATTGTTAGGTAATGCAGTCTTATCTGCATGCTGGTTACGCCAACCTGGTTAACATCTACGCCTTTCTTCTGTCTCGTTTCCTTTCCTTCCTTAACGCCCGGACAGCTTTAAAGACAGTGACCACTGGCATGTCTATGAAATAGAAACTTTGCACTGCGCTTTTAAACTCTACTTGCCGTACACTACTGCAAGATTTGGCTGAGCTATTCATAGCAGTGCTTGAATTTTGCAGGATATGTTTCTTTTTCACAAGCCGGAGTGGTAGTTCATCACCCCTCTAAAGAGCCGTAGATGTTGAAATCTGATGATGTAAGCCTTCTTGCTTATAATCGTGTCAGGCAGCTACGTCACTTTTCTAATAAAATATCCCTTCACTGTCTAGGATTAAGTTAATTATCATGCAACCAAATAAATAAACATGGAACCTTGTAACCTTGATCATAAGCAAAGGGCCAAAAAATTAGAAAATCACGCCACCCCTTTCTCAGGTGACAATGCTCGTACGCACCTTCATTGCATCGGCTCCTTCATTAAGAGAAGCGCGGTAACGGGTGCGTGCAGCCTCGCTTAGCGCCTTTGTGGTCACCTTCATTAGGACAAGCGCGCCGATTAAAGAAAACAAACTGTCGCATCTGCCCTGTCCGTAATATCTTGGCAATCAGGGCGCCAAGATGCTTCCTGAAGTAGCAGGATATTCCTTCCTGTGCGTCTTAACTTTTTCCTTCCTTATTGCGTGCTCATTTGGAACTTGTTTATACTAGGATTCAAGCTTTGCGCATTGGCGTAAACCACGAAAAATAACATAATGGCTGGCTGACCACGATGTGAATGTTCTCTCTCGTTTTATTGTCTTTCATTGATCTTCCGATGCAGCATTCTGTAGATATAACCAGTTCCCCAGCATTCAGGGCGTTGCACAACAAGGTAGATTGTGCGTTCAACTGTCCTATCGATGTTTCATCAACATAACACAGCGTTTAAAACGTGCATAAACTGACGCACCTGTTGGGACAAGAAAACACGAAGACGCAGTGTGATGACATCTCATTGTGACCTCATCACTTTCTGCACCGAAATGAACGTCAAAGCTCACTCAATACTTTCCTCTCACCTTAAGTTTAGTAACAACGAGAATCGTCATTATTGAAATTATCCTAGTATTTTAAGCTGCAAAATCTTTTCGTATTGAGCTGTTTCTTGCTCTGACTGACCTATGTTTAGCCTGAAACTTCGCCACAAGAACGTATACCCTAATTATGCGCAGTCTCTCACTACGCTTTCGTAGTCTTTGTAACAATTCTGCAATCACCACGGAGTTACATAGTGTGCACATAAAACAGCAAAAGCAAGCGCATTCATTGTCTCAATTTTCAAATAGAACAAAAACGGACGTTTTTTCCCATATAGGGCGACATTTTTGTTCACTAAATGGTCTCATAAATGAGAATTAGGAAACACTATCGCGAGACGTACAAGGAAGAGACGATTCCACACGACTGGGGTGCAGAAAGCACTAGCACTTCCCTCAACTCGATTTACGCTTTCAATTTTTCTGTAACGTTTTCTTAGTCTGTAAACAATGCTAGTCACTAAACAGGGCTATTTACGACTCTCTCAGCGTTATAATATGATATACCAGAGAGTGCCACTCATCACCCACGTTACTTCTTGTGGTGCTTGTGCGGCACAGCGACGTGACTAAGTGTTGTGAGTAGCGACTTTGACGGGAGGCTCTGCTCTGTGTCACACATCGGCGAAAATTGCGACGCTCACTTAGACTCACTCAGACTCACTCAGACATAGGTGACCAGATTGTATATTCATTGATTTCGCCAAGGCATTCGACACTGTAACTCAACCTAAATTGTAACACAATTTTTTCTCATGCTAAAGAATGCATCATTTGTTTGCCGGATATCAGTCTTTCTTTTGCAGCATTCTCTATATGTTTGTTTCTACTCTACCAACTAAGCTTCAATGCTTGTTTAATCAGGAGCTTCCCAGCGTTCTGCGTTAGGGCCCTTTTTATTCCTACTTTACAATAATAATGTCCCCTAGCACAGTCCTGTGGAAATACGCCTTTTGGCGGGTGAGTGATTTCTGTATGATACTGTTAAATTTTTACTGAATCATTGCTTTACTAACGATTCATTTTCTCATTTTTGTAACTGGTCTAAATCTTGGCGAACGAATAAGAACTTCTCCAAGACACTCATTTAGTCAATTGCGAGACGTTCATGCCAGTTGATTTTGAGTATGATTTTAACAATGTTAGTCATTGTAGGGTGTTCGAATATAAGTACCTTGTTATTCTTATGACCCGTAATTTATTATGGCCTAGATATATTGATCTCACAAGCAACGAAGTCCTTAGAAGTTTGCGTTATTAGGGGCGAAGCTTCTTAAGGCGTGGGTCGGTCATCACCTGCATGTGGGTTACATACATGGGTCACCACTACCAATGTATGTAGTAACCACCTCACAGCATATCTACGGTGTGAATGATGAGGACTACGGCCAAGCTCCGGAGGCTTTTATCGGCAAACCGTGAATCATTCACTGGCCGCGTCCGTCCGTCGTCTGTCTGTCTATCTCTCTGTCTGTCTAAACCACTTACGAACGGATTGACGAATTCATAGATGGACAACTGCACAGACGGACACGTGGATTAATGCAGGGACAGACTAACGCACCGACCCACGGACGTATGGATAGATGAAAGCGCGGACAAACTGATGACTGCTTTGCCCCACTAATGATTTTTGACTCCGTTAATATGTTGTGACTTTTTGATTGTACGCCCCACCCTGCTCCTCAGAAAACCAAACTTCTTACCTACAAAACTGTTATTCGCCCCATTCTTGAATATGGAAGTGTGATTTAAAACCGCCATAAATAATCTGACAACAAAATCTTGAATCTGTTCGAAAAAGATCTGCGCACTTTATACGCAAGAGATATGACAGTAATTTCGCCCCAAGGTATTTCCTCTTCAAGCTAGGTCCCACTACAATTTCAAAGCGCCGCCAGCTTGAATGCCTAAAATTACTGCACAATTTCTTTATATGTTTTCTTTTCAGCACTCTATATTCATATCTCAGATTTTCCAGATTTCGAGCTTTTTTAACCCACACTGAATTTTTCTTCAACTATAGAAGCCTGCAATAGCTGCCCGGAATTGTTCGTTTTTTATCACTTCAACAATTTTCAGAAAATCTTCATGAATATTCATATGTGCCGGTTGTTTTTGTTTGTTCCCCACTCAAATATATTTCATGCTTAGAATTTACTCAGATGTCGTTTTACCAAAGTTTTCCCCTGCTGGGCGCACTTGGACTCAGCTAATGAAAATTTTTATCAAGCGAAGTCACTTTGACTCAAGCTCACCAAACTCTCCTGGACTCGCTCCGACTCCGGCATACGCAACGATCTGAGTCCGAGTTAGTGGACTCCTGAGGTGTTTAGCCTCATATTAGCTTGTTCGACCACGTTATCAATAACATTTAACACCAATATCTCACGTAATACGTGCTTTTATTTTTGGTGTCTTTTAGTACTGTACCTTGGAGTGCGAGTTATGAGTAATTACAAATTAGTAAGAACAATTTTCTTGCAAGATATCACAACTTAGGATATAATGGTCATGAACAACTCTTAGATAGTTGGCGGGGAGCTCGTGTTCAAGGCAACCCTCTAAGTAATTCACGGCTTTTGTCAAAGTTTGTTTGAATCTTGTGTAATTGATACTGCTTCAGAACGCATGTGAGTAGGCATGAGTATAACTCACGTAGGCTGCTGATAATGCTTAAGATGAGTAAACAAGAATACCACGTACGAGATAACGCTTTCAATAAGCAGTGCACTATTTTTAACTTTATCACCTTTATAGACATGGAGTGATAGCCCCATACGGAGAGTTTTCCTCGCCCGAGTGTTTGCTGTAAGAGAATTAGTTGTGGCTTGTGCGCCACCGACCTATTTATTTTCCTTGGGGAAGCTTCGCTTCCGGAAACTCTCGAACTTCCCCTGCGAACTTTTCATGCTTCGATTATTTTTGTTCAGCATTTTGCATACTGCAAGTATCCGTTTACTAAGAAATTACTGATTTAGGGTGAGTAGGAACAGTTTTACTTATGCCGTGGCTGTTCTATTAGGCTGGACTTTTGACCTTTCCAGTTGCATCAGACGTACTTCCATGGTAGAGAACAATCCGGTTCATTGCGCTATTTGTTTCATGTTGTGGGGTATCTTTTTTCATGGACATCAAGTTGCATTTACCGCTTCTTTTTGTTTGGCAAGAAAGACCTACCCGAGGTTGTAGGTAATTTTCTCTAGCACTCAGATTGTGACATGGCAAATACAAACCAGTCTAAAATATTCCTTTCTCGTAAAAAAACAACAAACCTAAAGTCACGTGAACGAAAAATCAAGGAGAGAGCGATGGAGACCAATATCCGCTTCTCTGAATAAACCCATTGGTCGATATTATTTTGGAGAAATATCTATGTAATTAGACTCCACAAAACAATCACGGCCACCAAGGCTGCAATAAACTTCACGTATTTTCACTGTGACTGAGTCTGTATAGTGTAGCGTAGCTCAACCTCGCTGGAACATATTGCCGAACACTGGATATAACGGGCACCATGGCTTCACTAAACTCCTCTCGTATTCGATTCTCATAGCCAGTGCTCAGGTTTTGGGAGTCCATAAAACATTATTTCTTTCACGATGAAATCACGTCCTTTTCAAGCTACCGTGGCAGACACTGGGACTTTAGACATTGGCACAACACTACAGTCTTCATGTAACAAAAAAAGAAAAAAACGAAGCGCAAAGGTATACATATAGCTCCTCACAAACTGTTCTCAGCAACACTGTGTTCCTTAGTACGTTGGCGATGCTTTTAGTTTTTATGAGCTGCCTTAATGTCTGCCACAAAAAGCACGAAATTGGTGCTCGCGTGTATTGGATCATGAGCGCCGCTGGAGCAGCTTTGTGTATTAACACGAAAAGTTTAATCGGTTACGCCACCGCAAGCGCGCACCGCAAAAGCCTTCTCTGAAAGCCACATGTCGGCTCCCACCAGGAGAGATGGCGCCTCCATAGCAACCTTCCCTAGAGCCTCTTTCTATTCCCCTGTCATTATTCGCCTTTGTACCAAGCTTGTTCCGGAGATACACAGCGGAGGCTTCATAGTACTCAACTTTCTCCCATACATGACTTTATAGAATAGCCGCTGTTCAGACACGTAGTTTCAGTATGAATCCGGATCCAATGGTGACGTTACGTTGTGGTCGCACGAAGGGTGCTTCTTCGAAGTACATTGTGGCTGAACGAGGGTAAGATATTATGTCATCTTGTGCAACTCTGCTGTTCACTATCTCGAAGTCTTGCGCGTTAGATGTGAAGCACAAACTTCACATCAGACGTGGAGTGTCCGGCAGCGATATTGAGTACTTTGCGATGGATTGATGCACTCGCCCTTAATGGCCCAGTAGTGTCGCGCTTTACGGGCACAGCACTGGAGCATCACGGAGACTCCTCGCTTTGGGGTCACCTATCTGAAAGTCTCCGCCAGAGTCGGCGACATGTCTGTGCTGGCGGAAGCAAGAACACCACGTGCATGAAATTGAACTGTGGCCACTGGCGAACAAACAAACACACAAACAAAAAAGGACACGCACACACGAGTATCAAAACCGTTTGTGGGCTCTTCCGGATGTAAAGCACCTAAAATGACAGGCGAAATAGCATTCCAGCTGGACGACTGGGTTCTTTACCAACCACTTCTGAATCAATTTCGTCAGTGTGAATCTTGCATACTGAGGACTAAACGTTTTTCTGTAGATTAGAACGCCTCATACTGAAAGAAAAAGAACACTTGGAGCAATAGAGTGGGTGATAACATAAACAATTAGTTGCAAGCATAATTGACCACTTGTGTAGCTCGCTGTGTTAATGCTGTGGTGACTAAATACATTTTCTTAGTAGTCTTGACCCTTCTGTAAATGATGTCATTTGGAGGTGCCGACACCTCCTGCCCACGGCAAGTTATCTTTTCACCCCCTTTTCTTTCTTCTCATTTACGATACAATTGGCCTAATAACTTCCCCTATACCTTCCTTGGCATTGCTGTCCGTTTGAACTCATTAATATTGTGTAAAACATGAAAAACAAGCCCTTAACTACACATTTCTTTCTCTTATTCATTAGCGAAGGTCTCGTACTGGCAGACTTAGTGCCTTTATGTTGTATACGGGGAACTATTGAACAGCTGCCAGTTAGTATTAAGTTCACGTGCTACGTGACGCCAAACAGGTTCATAAAGAGTGTGCCAAACTCCTGCCATGGCTACTAGTGGTGCTGACTGACACTCCCACGCTTAAATTGACATAGATACCCAATAAAGTGGCTGGGCGGATAGCTGTCGTGGTAGCTCAGTGGTAGCGCATCGAACGCGTTATTAGAAGGTCGCAGACTCGCATCCTACCCACGGCAAGTTATCTTTTCACCCACTTTTCTCTCTTCTCATCTACATTACAATTGGCCTAACAACTTCCCCTATACCTTCCTTGGCATTATTGTCTGTTAGATCTCATTAATATTTTGTAAAAACACGAAAAACGAGCCCTTAAGTTTGCACTTGTTTCCCTTATATAAATATATATTATCAGATTTACTAAGCCCACTAAAGGACAAAGGCCGCTGCAATGTTCCACCAATCAACTCAATCCTGTGTGTCATGTTTACAAACAAAATGCCTAATCTCATAATATGCCCACCTAACAACCTGTGTCCCCCTCATTCACTCGCCTTCCCTTGAAATCCAGTCTGTGATCCTCAATCGCCAGTGGTTATTGTGCCTTCTTAGCCCTACGTGTTCTGTCCATTACCATTTATAGCTCTTCTTGATTTTGACTATTATGCCCTTAACAGCCGTTTCTTCCATGATACACTCTGCTATCCCTTAGGATTACACTTATCGTTTTCCTGTTCATTTCTAGCTGCATCATCGTCAACTTAACTTGATCCCTCTTTGTAAACCTCCAGGTTAATGCTCCGTATGTAAGTACTGGTAAAAATGCAGAACCTATGTTCTTAATGAGAGATAAGGGCAATATACTAGTCATAATGTGATAATGCTGGCCAAATGAGCTCTACCCCATTCTTACGCTTCCACTTACCTAAATCTTAGGGTTCGGCTCCACGGACATTACCTCTCATAAATAGGCACTCTCCTTCACAATATATATATATATATATATATATATATATATATATATATATACCGACAGATACTGCTCGTATTTATAAATCTAGCTACTATCTTCATTACTTTTCTTGTTGTGAACCAACTCACAAGCGTGAGCTATGCTGCTAGTGAGTTGGTTTATTTTGGCAATGGCCTTCACATTTACGGGCAACGAACTTGACTAGCTAACACTTTGCTCAAAAATCGTCATTATGTAAAAAAAAAAGACTCGAAGCATCGCCTCTACTGTAAAAATATGTTTTTCTCTATCAGAGTTCTACCAATAGGTTCCTAAAGAATTCCTCAAGCGAACCGTAAGAAAAGTCAATGAACAATCATTAGTGTGCCGTACTTCACTGGTGCTTAGAAAAGAGTAAACTTTCTTCGCCCCAGTATTTCTACATATTGATCAACCTCTACTTGCGTTATAAGACACCGTTTCAATCAGAATTCAGAGAAACACTATGCTCACTGACTTCCAAGAAAACTTGAACATAGTCTATGCATAAAAAAGATCACATGCCACGCGATGTGCAAAATATTTTTATTTTGTCTGAAAACACTGTTAAATCCTATTTGTTAAAATTGATAAAATGGTAACTATTCATGTTAATTCAATAATCGTGACCGAAAGGGCCAATCATAACAGAGCACAGAGAAAGCTAGAAGTAATTGTAAGATTTAGATATCAAAGCAGTCTTCTACCTCGGTTGAATTTTAGGTGCACATACAGACGCTGTTTGCCAAGCTGCAATAAAGTGCCCCCCCCACACACACACACTCGCGCGCACACACACACACACAACACAGAAAAATTTAGCACAAACATAATGTTGCTTGATAGGTAGAAATGCTGTACTAGTTCTTGTCTTCACGGTTTGGTATCACATGTTTCTATACTTGTACTAAATGTCCGCATTTTTCTGTCTATGTGGCTCAGAACGTCAGAGGAACGCCCTCGAACAACGGCCACTTGCAGACACGGCTCGTTTCTCGCTGTATGTCGTCTGTGCCGGAATGCACAGTCTCAGAAAAGAAAAAAGTAGAGTTTGGAAAGGGATCACAATGGCACATCTCGCGGAATTACCCAACATCGTTTATCGGTGAATCCGGGTGTCGCGAAACAGTGACAGCGCATGCGAAATCTGTGCGGCTGTTCTGTATCTCGTTTTAGTGCAAACGCACGTGCATGGTTCGACGCCTGTGTCTCTTCGGACCATAAGGTCAGTCATGTGCTGCAACGACGAGCCGTTTCTTGCAGCTACTTATAACGTCTTCTTTTCGAAAGTGCTGTGCTAGCGATACGGGGATTTTTATGAAACATCGCCAGCCTGGTATGCATAAAGTGTCAGGGACGGCTTGATTGTAAGATGTAACTCAACGAACGTACTGCCAATTCAAGAGGCTCATGTGCCCAGAGAAGACCCATTATATCAGCACCCTCCATTTATGTAGAATGTCACTATATCTCAAAGCTTTCTTTTTCCCCATCTTTGACATGCCAAGCTTTGGCTGTTTTTATAATACGAATATGAAATGCATCTCACCCCCTTCGGGCAGCTCACAAAGATAATTCATGGGGAACTTTCTGGCTAAATGCAGTGTGAATCTGCTTTTGTCCCAGTGTGTACAGTTTCAGAGTAATAGAGGCAGTAAAACGAAGTTCTTTGAAAGAAGGGCAAAATCGAGATAGTGCACAAATTCATAACAGTTCGCACTCAGTATGTCCCGAGCTAACACGAATGGCTTCCTTGATGTCAAAAGCAAGCCTCTATGGTCTCACCTTAAAACAACTGCGCAGACCTTTTTTGTTTGGTTACAAAACCACATGAATAAATTGCGTTATTATTGTTGCGGATATTGCGTTAATATTTATATGCGTTAATAAGCCGCGCCACTGCCTGGGGTTCATTCGAAAACTTGCCTCGTTTTCTAAAAGCGAAAACTTCGCTTTTAAAAAACCGACATCGCTTTTAGACCAGACGAATTGCCTCAAACGACTCTTTTTGTGTCTTGCAAAGGTGTTATTGCAAACTCGTGTGATACCAACGCCATTTTAGATCCTCTTAGCGAACAGAAAAGAAAAAAAAGCCCCTTTCACAGCGAAGTTCCACCAATAAATGTGCTAACAACAAATGGTAAATTTCGCCGTTGCTGTCGCTGTCGTGCTTCATATATGTATTTGTAATTATTGGAATAAACTACAAACAAGAAAAAATGAGTCGCAACAATAAATTCGAAGGAACTCTCCTGTGGATTCGAACCAGTGACTCCCCGCTTCGCAGCGCGCTGCGTTCGACCATTCAGCCACACGCAATGCATGCGCCGGCTTCAAAATCGGAAGATATTTATAGAAACCGTTTACAGCTGGTGACAGGTTTCGAAGAAGATTTAGCACTTTTTCTAACACTCAACGCTCCCAAATCGTTTTTACTTGAAAACAATGCTTAAGATGCCCACAAAAAAGAGGCCCTTTTTGTACCCACTTGTGAAGTGGAACTACTATATTGAAAAGAAGCTCCACCCAGAGCTTGCGCCTGACACCACCGCAGGAGATGCAGAGGGGTCATTGCGTGCACCTCGGCTTAAATGAACGCACGAACATAGAGGCGACACAACTGTGATAATTATTAGTTCACTTTTACTCTGAGTATATGAGCGTGCTCTTTTCCAGAGTAATTTTGGTGCTTTAACTGGAAGCAGAGAGTGTCGAGCTGGTCGTCGATTTTAGCATGGCAGTCCGATTCCATGCCATAGAATTCACTATTTTGTCCTTGCGGCGAAACTGACAGTTTTCCTGAATAAGTTTGTTCTTGAGCTGTACCACCCTGATTAACCACAACCAATGTTTTCCTGAGGCTGCCCTACGGTTAATATGCTGGAATAACGAACTGATCGACATGTAGGGTTTACGTCCCAAAACTACCATGTGGCTATGAGAGATGCCGTAGTGGAGGACTACGGAAATTGCTACCGCCTTGGGTTCTTTACATGCACCGAAATCTGAGCACACGACCCTACAGCATTTTCACCTTCATCGCAAATGAAGCTCCCACGGCCGGGATTTGATCACGCTACCTGCGGGCCTGCAGCCGCGTACCTTAGCCACTAGGCCACCATGGCGCGGCTAGAATTTAGAACTGCGTAACTAAAAACTCAATATTTCCAAATCTGCAACCAGATTGCTGTAAGAATGAATAACAACATTGTTAGGTTTCTCAAAACACTGCAGCGAATTCCCTTTGGAGGTGACCTAAATACGGCATAGAAAATGGCTGCTTTCAATTGGCAACATTACCGAAATTTGTTTCTAATTCGCTTCCTACCGCTCCAACCTTGTCTGTTTCGGCCCTCGCGGAACCTAATTCCATGACTGCTGCCCGCTAGCTGAGGTGAGTTTGAGACCTCCGCTATGGAGAAAGTGCACCCGTAGACAAAATGTCGGGATGAGAGAGTGGCGATTACGGTCATATGTAACTGCATCGCTGTGCCATCTGACGTCTGACGAGACATCGCAGTGTACGTGCGCGTCATATCAGGCTTGTGGGAGGGGCGTTGCCAGGGGTTGGCACACCGGGCACGTGCCACCCTCACCCCCGAAATTTTTTTTCGACATGGCAGAGAGAGCAAAAAATGGCCATGTTAAGGGGGGTGGGAAGCGCTCCCGAAATCAATGTGGTGCTCTCCCCCCCAAAAAAAAAATTTTTGGCTACGGGCCTGGCTCATCGCTATGTCTTTTTTAATCACTTGCAGTTGGCTAGTCGTTTATATACCGTTTTACGGCAGCTCTAAAACTGGGGGCTCTTACTAGTCTCGTGCGACTGCTTGCTTCACCTCTACAATAGTATCAGGCGGGTGAAGCTGAAACAGCCTTCCTACATGTCCCAATGTTTTAAAGCAGGCATATAAACGTCAACTGATCGGTTAGGTGATTAAAACACAATGAAATGAATAATAAATCATAAAATTCATTCGGTCACCGAATAAAGATGAATAAATCATAAATTTATTGAACCACCTCTGACATAAGGCTCAAGCGTCTCCTACTTTTACTTGCTTACCATGCAACTTAGCGCCGCAGCAAACCTTCTCCACTTTGTATAGAATTTCTTAGCGGCCATACACTCGCTTCTGCGGCAATACGTTGGGAGCCAACATCTTATACTAGCAGCCATTTCGGACTCATTCCCGTGACCCTGCTTGACCAGAGTGACGTACTCTTGCACACCAGGAGCTCATTGTTTGGATATCAGGAATAATCTAGCGGTGGTCGATGAACGCTGCGCTTGTTCGGGAAGGCCGTCTCGCTATGGTGGGTATTTTCTGCCCCCGTCAGCAACACTGCCTAATGGAGATATAAACGGCGACGGAGATTG
Source organism: Rhipicephalus annulatus (assembly GCA_013436015.1). Lineage (NCBI taxonomy): Eukaryota > Metazoa > Arthropoda > Arachnida > Ixodida > Ixodidae > Rhipicephalus > Rhipicephalus annulatus. Next base: position 213,871 of record WOVY01002134.1, read on the forward strand.
TTTGGCCTGATGGGAAGTGGCACCACTGCCTGGAAAGTATCATTGGCAAAAAAACGCGGGTTATTAGGCGACTGAGTCCGAAACGCTCGGTAAGCCAGAGATTTGCTAGGAATCTATATGCAATTCAATATCTGGGAGTATTGGGCCTAGAGTGGACGGCACAATTGTTTCTCTAGTGGCAGTGCACAAAAATAGACTGCATGGAAGTAAACTTTCTTGTCATATAAGTTCACCAAGTGCACCTTCTTTAAATATTTTATTGCTCGGAGAGCGCTCACTGTTGCAGAGAAATTGACAATCTTCAGTAAGCGAGCATGACGACTGTGTTGCCAATAATGCCTTGAAGAACGTTTGAATGAATATATTGATTGTGTACCATTCTTCATTAACAAACCAGTCGCTCTTCTTGAGTGGTATACACTTCCATGCGAGCAACCAGTACAATTTTGCAGTGTTTGTCTATGAACGTTATAATCAAGACAGTACTTACATTTCCTTCAACGACAGACTATTCTTGTTGGATATAACGTATCTGCCATCTCACCTGACTCAACACCAGTCTGTTTCATTTATTTTTCTCTATTGATTAGCGTCCATGTTACTGTATTGCACGAAAGGCAGGAACTGTAAATAACGTCCCCGATAACTTCCTTGGCATCAGTGTGCGTTCACTTCCAGTAGGTTGCACCTAGCAAAGAAACGAAACCTTGGCCCTTAGTCTCCTGTTTCGTTTACTTTTTGAACACAAAACGTTTAGGTTATTGTAGACGGGCGGAAGTATCACTAAAAACTGTTAAAACCCCATATAAAGCAGAAGCCGTTTTTTTGGTGAGTAACTAACAAAGCAACAATTTTTTCGATGAAAAAGTCATCTTGGGACAAGCAATAACGCCTAGCATTAACCAATCGGCCAGGATGTGGGTACGTATTGGCATGGCCAAGAGTTCATCGCGGCTCATGGCACCTGACTGTTCCTCAATGCCACCTACAAATCAATAAATCTTTAATGAATTGTCAAACTTGGTTGCACAGTTTCTTCTATTCTTCTTCTGCCCGAACCTCAATATTTACTGTTACTTTCGAGACCGGCATGTCAATACACGGCATTTATGTATTCCCATACTAACTGTGATTAATTGCATGCTTTCATCTAAAACCGAGACACAGGAAGCTTTTAATTGCAATGATTTTTTTATACATCACTGGTAAAGCTGGGGATAAATGATTAGCTCACGCATTACTGTATGCGTTTACTTATTGGAATTAGTCAGCAGCTGAAATGGGTAGGATATCTCAATTCAATATTCCTTCCGCTTGTATAACCTTTTCAATGAATTTGCGTATTTGATTCAAATTTATGATATTTGTAAAAGAAGTACGTCGGTGGACTGAAGCTGTAAGTATGCATTAATAGAAGAGAACGAAGAGTGGCGGGCTCTAATATATTACGTGGGCACCAATACGGAACACATCTTTGCACACTACTTGCATCTCGCGCGTGGTTGCTTATTTATCAGAATACTAAAAAAGCGTGTTCCTCTCCATTTCCCTCTGCGACAACCAGTCCGTTCGTAGCGTTTATTCATTGTGCTCCGTTACTGCTATATCACAATATTATGCCTTAGGATGCAATTTAACCAAGAGACTGAAGGTATTAGAAAACATAGTGTAGCACACATTAGAGGTATTCACAGATCATGGTATGTTTTTCAGTAGTCTTCAAGAAAAAGAAGTTTAAGGATGTTATAACCTTACTGTAGCCATTTGAGGGGCAAAAGCAAATTAGGCAAGTGTCACACTTAGGACAATGCAGCGAGCTATGAAAAGTAAAAGGTTATGTATAACCTTAAAAACAGGGTTGCCACTGACTTCCGAGAAATATCACCAGAGAATGAGTGAAAAGTTGCCAAAGTCCTTAATTTTCTTCGAACTTTGACAAAAGGGTAACCATGTACATTCAGTATGTGTGGCACGAATAGTAAAAAATATTGCTGATTATGTATAGCCACGTAGAGTAAAGTACCATTCAGAGCCTCTAAACTACAGTGATAGTTTTCAATGACAGTCACATCATCCACTTCATCATGGAAGTATTAGCTGGCTTGGAGTCACATCCACTGCTTCACAAACGCCACACGGAGAAAAGGCATGCTTACATTAGAAGCGTCTTTGAATGCTATATCATCTCATGACGAACGTTTGTGGTGGTTTAAGTTGTAGCAAATACAGGGCGAAGCAATCACTACAAAAACAGAGATACAATGGGCGTAGCCTTCCTGATGATTTAGATAGCTTCATTGCATCGAAATCATGTGTCAAATATTGGAACAACTTAAATAAATAATGGTAATAAACTTGATAGTACTCCATAACTTTCGCGATGCCCGCACCACGCTTTATGTGCGGTCTTGCTTACATTACTTATACGCATCTGTGCAATTTGGGAAAGCTGTCCAAAAAAGCCTTCTTCTTTGCCAGCCCGAAAAGAATTTAACTACCAAATTTAGGGTCTTCATACCAAATTAGAGGGCAATGCAGCAGTGAAGAAGCTGGCAGACTATTCAGGACAGTTGGGGCTCTGGTCGGAACACGCGGCATAATCATTACCTCGGTACTTCGGAAGCGGAACCTTAGAGAAGCATGTACTCTTAAAGCACCTAGAAACTCAGTATACTACCACCAGCTTGCGGCACGCGAAGCAGTTTTCTGACCTAAGTTTTGCTGCGTGGTTTCTGGCAGAGTGTCGACTTCCTTGCTGTTGTAATACCCTCTAACTAGGTATGTAGAGCTTAAATTTGTTATTAGGACTCTTTTTGGGGCACCAGTCCTTGAACAATATAAGTGTGATAACAGCATGAACTTAGTGAATCAGTGTGTACTGCGCATGTCTTGTGTTCGAGCTAGCAGCACCAAGTGAATCGATAAAGCAACCCACCGTACCTACATATACTCGCATAGTTTGCGCAATGAATCATTCTTGCAAAAGCTGCTGTGGCATTCACGTCGGACATAACAGTGGCGAAGAAGCTTGGCTATGCCCACGCGGGCGGGGTGGTTTCAGCAAGATGGCCATCGGCGTTCGCATCGGCGAGTTTCACCTGAATAGCAACTTTTCATAGGAAGACTACGTTGAGCGTATCAAGTTATGCTGCGCAGCTAACAAGCTCACAGAAGACGCTGACAAGAGGGCAGCGTTATTAAGTTCCTGTGGAGAAGAGACCTACACTCTGATAGCCACCCTCGTAAAGACTCTTAGACCGCCGAACGCCGACTGTCATTCCTTCGTAGAGGCAGTGAAGAATCACAACAATCTGAAGCCCTCCGAGCTGTATGCTAGGTATGTGTTCTCCAAACGAGATCAGCACAACGGCGAGACAGTCATTGGCTATGTTACAGTATACGCAAGCTGGCCGAGAACTGTGGATTCAACGACAAACAACTTTCGCTTGACATTATGCTCAGGGACTGCTTAGTTTTTGGGATCACCGACAGCATAGTGCAACAGTACCTGTTCGCCGAGAACAACCTGACCTTTGCAACACCCTATGACCTGGCAAAAACAACCGAATCTCCCGCAAGACATCAAAGAGCTATCGAAAGTCAGCGTCAGGAAAGCCCAGATGTCACGGCCGAGATAGGCATGCAACGTCTGAAAAAGGGGCAAGAGGAAAAGACATCAGGGGCCGAATTCACAAAGCTTTCTCTTGGCTACGCATTTTCTTAGCCAAGAATTCTCTTATCTGGAGGGATTACTATAGCGCGGGTATGAATTTAACTTATTCGGCACATAAGATGGCGAGGAGGACCCACGATAGTCGATGAAACGACAAGGCAAGAAAGAAGTGTGTGCCGATAATATCAAGGTAGCACGCAAAGCGTCTGGCATCGAGCGTATACGATGATAGCCAATGACTTGCTGCATCTAAGTTTCAGTTTCGCGAGCGTCTGCTACAGCGCTTAAGGGATGCCGCGTACGTTGTAACAGACGTTTTCGTGGGCTGTGCAAAGCCAAGCACTCGCCTTTCATCAACGACTGTAGCTAAAAAAGAAATTGCTCGATGGCCTTAAGCCCTTGAGAAATCCATGCACTATCTCGCCAAGTACAAGTAAACAACAATTCAGGTGCACCACATCAATGAAACCACGCATAAATTGATGCCTGAAATGTTTGAAAATGTGCCTCAAATGTCTTCCCCTATTTAACGCGACCAGTTACCTTACATTTTAATTAAGCTGCACTGCTACTTAACTAATTCGGTGCAGTCTAGCACGGTATAGTGGTGAGCGTAAGGGTGTTTTGTACCTATAGTAAAACATGGCCTTTGTTAAATTATTCTTATTACAAGACACAGGAGCGACTTTGGTGCCTGAAGACGAATTGTGCGGAAATAGATAACAGCAGTAATCAAATGAAATTGTGAACGGAATTTCGCTGGTTCCAGGCACAGCAGCATTTTTATAAAGCCAGAAAGCGAAAACGTGCATACGCTTACGCTTAGGTATATGTCTACGTAAAATGAGGGAGACTCGCCGGGAGGTGCCTCAGTGCTAATGCTTTTCACAAAACACGGTGCAAATATTTCGTCCAGCGTTGTTTGAGTGAGCAAACAAAGCAAGGGACGTGTATACGAGTCTTAAAGTCGAGAGACGTTATCAAACGTGCGAAACGGATGAAAAAAAGAGAAAGAGAGACTCGTTTCGTCTCCACGAAAGCTTGAAATCGATAGATAATAAAAACAATTTTCTGGCCCAGCAGACGGCAGGCAAAGTTTCCGCAAAGCAGCGTCAGATGCTCGGAGAGCATAAAAAAGTTGAGTACGCGTTCTATGGGAGTGACAGCCACTCAGAAAGCGAGATGAAGTGTGACTGTCTTTAGATGTGAGAATCAATGCTAATTACGAGAGTTGAGTAAATGAGTCAGACCTTCCTTAAATAACGATAATAGAAACAAACTGAGTATTCATCTAGTGAAAGTGACACTAGTGACAGTGAACTCATAATAGTTGATGAGCGTTGTCACAGGCCGATATATATTTTTTTCTTATCTATATTTGGCAAACTGCCCCGCCGCGGTGGGCTATTGGCTAAGGTACTCGGCTGCTGACCCGCAAGTCGCGGGATCGAATCCCGGCTGCGGTGGCTGCATTTCCGATGGAGGCGGAAATGTCGCAGGTGCGTGTGCTCAGATTTGGGGGCTAGTTAAAGAACCCTAGATGGTCAAAATTTCCGGAGCCCTCCACTACGGCGTTTCTCATACTCATATAGTAGTTTTGGGACAATAACCCCACAAATCATTCAATCATATTTTTGGCAAACTATGAAGGTAGCCTACGTTAGAGCCAGCTATCCCAACGTCATGACAGTAATGTACAAGAATAAATGGCGCACGGTTATACAGTCACACGTGGCGGTTTCTAACTTCTAGTACCCTTGGGCAAACGCATTCTATTTTTTCTATTTTTGACAAAGTTTCACCAGACGTTTTTGCATTTGGCGTCATTCAAAGGAATGATGATATATCAGCAATAGGGCAAATGCAAGCACTGCTGCAGTGGACGAGCGGTCACAGCGCTCAACTACGATCTAGGAGGTATTTGGTTCGATTCGGAGAGTCACCGAGCACTTTTTGTTTTCAAGAGGTTGCCCGGCCTGACATTATGCGTGGTGGCGGGTTCTAATTTTTTGAGAAGGTGGCTTTCGCACTTGCTTCTTTCACTCCCCTTTTGACCCAGAAGCGCTGTACTGTGCTCCTTCATAAATTACACAATTCAGGGTTCATAATTTTCTCCTCCATCCTCTCTTATCGCAAAAGTGTTCAGTGCTGAAATACCAATATCATACCTGGTATATTACTTTTCACGTGTTTGGATATTCGAACAGCGATCAGTCGCCACGGTGTTTTGAAGAAAATTTAGACATGCAGAAAGCTAATTGCTTGCGGCCAAGTTGACTGCCTTTGTAGGAACACGCTTTTGTGCTAATTTGGTGGGCATCATCACATGCAGCAAGACCAAAGAGCACGGAGAGTTAGAGCTGACACAAACAGAGTGATTAGTTTGTGTCGTCTCTCCCGCTATCTGTCATGCTGCGCGCTTCAGTGTAATGTCGCTGTCAATGGTTAAAATGAAAATAGCAGTTAATCGAGTTCTGCTGAGAGGGCCCCTATTGTCCACAATGAAACAGAACATTGACAATATCATTTGTGTCATAAAGAGATACTCTGCTTTTGGTTAGTAGAATAAATTTTTAAACGAAAGTTTATTTTTATTAACTACAATTCCAGTGCAGATGAAAGGTGCATGGAAAAAATTCGTGTATTCAGCTTGACTAGGTTTGTGACCTTAATTGTAATTGCGAACCGGTTTTACAATAAGCATAAATATCACACACATATACAACCACGGGTAATGGTTTGCTTATTCTGATTAAATCTGATATGTTGAAATCGGCAAATTCAACGAACTCAATGTGTACAAGATATGCCATGTAGAGTAGCTATGCTCTAAACTAATCTTCGCAGGTTCGTTCCATTTTACCCCAATTTCTTGCCGATGACTGTAGGTTGGCAAATGAAACAACTTCTTCGAACACACATATTTTGTGTAAGGGTACATTAATTTTTATGCAGTACAAAACAAATTGAAATGTATAATGGCTCAGAAGAAAAATAACTAGAAACAAATTCAGCCAAATTATTACCAAACTTACTCACAAATGATAAACGGATTCGCATTTAAAAGATACATACATACATACATACATACATATACACATACATACATACATACATACATACATACATACATACATACATACATACATACATACATACATACATACATACATACATACATACATACATACACTCAGACGTAAGTATTAAAATGAATGGCTATGAAACAACACTTCTAATACACTCATTTTCAATATACAGAAAGTAACTTACGAGAGAAATGCACCGGCACTGTTATGTCGGAACACGGTGTTTCTCGAACCATCTCGCAAAAGCTTGATGCATAGTTCCAGCTGCTGCCCAGTGACAAGCAGTTTTTATAAAAAAACACAAGAATAAAGCCCTTGACAATGTCATGCTAAAGAAAAGGGCTGTGCATCAATATTTTGTACATGTCTGCAATATCACTCTGTTTATTTACATAGCTTGGCTCATTCACAACCCACTAACAAAGCATGTTAGGACACTTGGGCTGAAAGTTGGCACAGCGCAAAGAAACTCTAGACAATACATGAATAATACAATCATAAGCTACTATGCTCCTTGGTGCTAACAGTGTTTATATTGACTGCTATAGGCGCCATTTCGTTTCCGAAAACACTTCTCAAAAGTAGAATCAACTTTATTTAGCTAAAGGTTTCTATTCTGGCGCGTCGTGGTGGCTGAACGGTGTGACTCTTTCGGCCAAGAAAACAAAGACCAATTATTTTCCAGTTCGTGAATTCACCCCATGCTAAAATTGAGGCAGCTGGTAGGAAAGGTGTTGGAGAGAGGAAACCATCACATTCCCACCAGTTGTGGCCTTGAGTAGCTACTTCACTTGGACTAAAATGATGAAGAACTCTCCTCAAGAAGACTTCAAACTTTGCACATCAACACAGTTCCCATACAGCTGTCTATTAGTCTGCTTGAAAAATATTCAGTTTTCTGGTGGGCAAAGACTGTACAATATGTGAGGGGATGCTCCAGTGCACTGCATGTATGTCTTGCTGCTGGCCTCAACTGCGATGTTGTTCAGCACGTATGTGTAAAATCACAACTAATACTATACCAATGCAAAGTAATTATGTGTCATTTGCATGAAACAGGGATCACAATGAAAGAACATAAAAACTATTACCTTGACACAGTTCGAAAAATGTAAATACATTTCCATAGAGTTTTCGCAGCTCATCTGAGAATAGTAATAATGGTTATACACAAGTTATTACTTCTCTAACAAAGTATTTTAATATGCCAGCTTCAATATTAGAGTATACCAGTACCTTTTTAGGGATAAACACATGTACAGGCACCTAGAAAAAGATGTAAGTGAATGCATGCAATAGCTACATATAAATTAAAATAGATACTTTTAATTCTAGTTTAAGTAAAGCTGCATAGATGATAAGTCACTTGTATAGTACATATTTACATTATGAACAAACCTATCCGAGCAAAGTATACATTAAAATAGTTACACTTACACAGTAGAAACAGAGAAGTAGACTGCTGAAGGACGGACAGGACGTGGGATAACAATACACAAGCACTAAATCTACTGTTAAGATATACTAGGAGTAGTGATGATCCTCTTCCTTCTAAATAAAATAATTCACATAGACTCATATACACTCATGGCATCATTGGTGATATACCAATGAGTGTAGACTGAAAGATTACATCGACTAAGTACAAGATTACCGCATCCGAGGGTTTACTTATTGTACTACAAGCAATGCAAACACAGTTACCATTGCCGACCATGGATGGATTGATTTATGACAGGTAAATGCAGAGACACGCAGACACTTAACACCTATGTTAAAAACTTCAGCTCAAAAATATTTGCCCACTAACACTACAGCAGCCTTTAAATTAGTGTCATAGTTTGGTATCTTCCATGCAAAGTTTAAATAATTTGGAATGCAAGCAAAGGAACTGCTGAATAATGCACTGCTAAGAAGTTAAACTGCAGCTGCACAGAATGTTACTATGTATACAATTCAAACTGCTCCTGACATCACAATGTGCTCTTTCTGCTGTCGTGAACTTTCAGCAGGAGAACTGTCACTAGCAGTTCGTTTATACTTGTTGGTCTTCTGTGCTCTGTTCTTAATACACTCTACATGACCGTGGAGCACCGGATCCCTTGTTACTGCTGGAACTTAGAACAATACAGACCATTGTTACAGCCATGCTACATGCAAGAGTGTACAGTTGTTAAATATGTGCTCATATTTACAGATGTCGTATTTTCAGAAGCCAATGACAAGCCTCAGCACACACACAAACAGTGAAGACTGGAAACATATTTTATTATGATACAAGAGCGAAACTACAATGTTATAGATGGAGGCATGAAACATGCCAGGCCTAATAAGCCGATGAAGTTTCTTCTATTTCGTCTTTACGCTAGGTGCGAGAAGCAGACCGCAAATAAGTTCACTAAAAAACACAAGTTAGACTGCATTACAACACAACAGCCAATGTTCATAACTTTAAGGCTGTCTAACATAGCCAGCTCACAATACCGCGTATAGGAGCAAATGGGCAGTCTAGAAGACACAAAGCACTTGCGGATTATGAGTATGCTTGTTGCTGACATCTAATATTCTAAAAGAAGAAAACCTTTCAAAAATGCACTTCTTCAGGGGAAATATTCATGTGCAACAAACACAACGGGCTCCTAAAGGTGCCACCAACACTCACCATTATTGTTGATACCAGTGTCTTGCCGGATGGATATGCTGCGTCCTGCACAAAACACCAAAGGAGCGCTCCATGACTTGGATTGCATGTGTGCTATCTGCATCGCTCTGCTGCTGAAATAGGCTAGCCACAGACAGAGAAATGAGAAGCCGTGGCTTTGAAACACACTGAACGTCACCTTTAGAGATCAACAATGCATACTTAGGCCAGGTACAATTTGTAGAAAAATATATATCACTATGCAACCGTGGTGAACACCTTCGGCTGAAACACAACAAGTGACAGCACTGAGAGAGAAGAAGCTACATGAAGTAAAAGATGCAGTTACTTGCCCTATGTCGTCTGAGGCTTGTTCAATAGGTCTTTCTCCTTGCAAGTTGTGAACAGCCAGGCGATTTTCACCCACTTGCTATTTACTTCCAGAGCACTTCATCCGCAGAGGGAGTCACAGACTCGAGAGCTCAATAAGGAATCAAAGCACTCATCTGAGACTCAAAAGCACAAGCTTTTGAGTCTCAGATGATTGAAGTTTCATTCATAAGCTGCAGGCTTTCATTTTTCAGCATTCTCAATTGTTTTGCTATTTAGTTCTATAAATGTTGAATAACAATTATGTGTGAGAATAATACAGGTATCCACTGCAAGCAACCATGCTTGGGTTTTGAATTTGTGCACAGTAAGTGGTGTTCACCTAATCATATGTATTAAAGAAAAACTAACCTTGCAGCCAGCCGTTAGGCAGTTTTGTGCCCTCGAAGCTCCCAAGCAGATCGCAGTTCTTCCAGATGAGGCTGCCATGCATGCTTCCAGGCCACATTCGCTGAATGATAACAGTCCCAGCAGTGACATAGGCTTGCACAGTTAGGGAGCACGTGTCGTTCCTATTTAAGTACAGGTGCTCCAAGTCATGATGAGAATTTATGTGCCAGTGTGTGCAACCGATGCATCACAGGACCTTAACAAGCCAATCACTGCGATCTGTGAAGAGCCAAAAACGAGATATTTAAGAACAATCATTAAAAGCACTCACTTTCAATACTTCTTTGACGACGCTATTACTTCGTTAAAGTGACCAAAATCTGCTATAATCACTTTGAAATAAACTGAAGCCTCAGGTATATTTTACGTACCGCAATATATATGTTTTACTGAAGTACAGTACTACCACAGTGGTAATCATCTATAGAACTAATTTTCCAAAATAACATAAATTTCTTAAGTGCAACCTGGCTCCTGCAAAATAAATTCACATTAACTTTCCAAATATCAAACGTGATAAATCGACAGGCCCAACCTCATAATTAAACAAGAGCTCACTTGTATCAAATCACAGAAATCTTCTGATGTATATTCTCCATAATATATGTATGTATATGACAGTAGTAGTTAATTTTTCATGCTTCAACTTACCATAGAGAAACATTACATCTGATGGGCTAAACAACTTGCACAAGTTCTAGTACGGCGCGAATTATAGTACCGGTGAAATTTAGTTCTGCAAGGTGAACTCACAGATGGCAGCATTTAGTAGCCGTCGGTGTCATGAGAAACCAAGTGTGCTCTACGGCCAACAGACAAAGGGCATCTGCGTACTGGAAGCTGCCAATGACAGCAATGAAGGGCTGGCCAGGCGTGCACGTTCATTGATAAAGTGTAAGAACTGGCCATGACCGGCTGTTGTCAATGTTCTAGTGCCATGCTCACGATTGCCAGACGAACCCGGAAACCTGTAGTTAGGCGATATTGGCCTACAACTTCATCCAAAGCAAGGCACCAGTGATATCCTTTGCTTTTTCTGGGGGCCGGAGGGAAGCTTGACGTTCACGGGCTCTCGCTGCCACATAGAACTCCCAAGTTGTTACCAAAGAACATTCTAGGCTCGCTTCAAAAGTAACACGATCCACAACAGAATGTAGCATCTCGCAGCTTTAGTTGATCACATCACAGCGCTAGGACTATGGTTATCACAAAAAGGAGAAGTGACGAGTTAACAAACAAAAGAGCCAAGCTCTACCACCGCAACTTCGCAGGGCAGAACAGTTATCCACGCTGTCTTTCAATTTTCGGTCACACGAGCACAGCTTGTTCACAAGTCTTGGAACGTCAAAACAGCACCACTGTTCACAACGAACATCGTTTCACTCTCGAACACTAGATTACTCTCAAGAAAATAGAAGCGTACGGGCTAACCAGTGGTGAAGCAAGAACCGAACACAGCGCGTAGTTCATACGTTTTCGTACGTACTTGGGGTCACTCAAGTAACGTGTCAAAACGCTGTCAATCCGAAATATCGCACAGAAGCCAACAGAGAAACTGGAAAGTCAAGCGAACGAACTGTTACCGGCACACAAACACACATTTCAGGCTTCGCGAGTGCTAGTTGCCGTCGATACACCGATGCCGATCCCCGCTTGATAACCACACCGACGCACAGGCTTCGCTGCGCTTCACCGTACATCATTGCACTGCCGCAGCTTTCCGCACTGCTTACACGCACCGAAAGAGCTGCCGTAATCACAACGCATCTGGTCGAACGCTGAAGTAACCCATGCGAGAAGCGTTTGCTGAAAGTCGCACCGACCGATATGCTGTTTACGACGCCATGTTGTTTTCGACAACTGCACAGAACTTAAGAAAGCTCTTTGAAAGTACTTGCACTATTTTCACGGCGTGACAAAATTTGCTCTTATGTGCGAGGGGGGTGATATGAAGAACACGACAGGCGTGCCAGACGAAAGAAGTGTTTTGGCAACGTCACGGTGTGAGCTGATGTAGAGGGTATTGCTTCACAACCAATCACAAGCTGTGCCTGTCGGCCAAGCCATCGTCTGCTCGCGTTTGTCGTCTGCCTCGATTAGAGCATGCGACAGGGGATTCGCCTTCGCAACGCTATTATTAGTTTTCAGGTCAAGTGGTTGCTGCGTCGCACAAAATACAAGTCAGTGCCTCGCTCTACCTTTGAATGATGTTCGTGCGCCAAGTTAAATGGCTGGTAATTATTGCAGGGATGAATTCAGCCAAGGTTTGCTCCAGAATCGTGAGAGTTTGCATATTTCTGGTGTCATACAAAGTTACTAGAGTCATTTTATTCCGACTGCTTGCCATATTATCACAATCCATATCGGTGTCTGAACAGTGAAGGTGAAGATGCATGATTTGTTTGTAGTTCCATGCGTAATCAGGCGCACCCCTAATACGCTTTGGTTTACAAAGTACGCTTTGTTCCAGATCGTCGCAAAGTGTATCGACAACTGTATTTCAGAGATCGTACCCATTGGACAGTTAGAGCCAATGGAAGTACACTAGAGCACAAGCTGTATGAACCACTCACTAAAAAGTTCCTCTCATTTTTATTTCCAATAGCGTGCAAGGAATGTGCTCCCATCAACCTCTTTGGTAGTAATTTCTACCAATGAGGCAAGGATCTCGAGTCGCACTTTTAATTGGATGAGATGGGGCTCAACACAACGTAATAAGGTTGATCCTATGCCATACCGCGTTTGATTGTGCCGACCAATCACGTATCACATTGGTTTTCATCCAACCACACATCTTTACATGCATAACTTTACGCCATTTACGCCCAATAGAATTCTTCATTTACTGCGACTTCGAACTTATTGGACGACGGTGGTTGTCAACAGCATCCACTGCGTACAAGGAAAACACCACACGAAACTCAAAGCGCCGAAAGAAATAAAAACGCACCAGCAGTCATCAGGAAGCCCTTCATGGGCGTGAATTAACTAAAAACCAGGCAGGGCATCAAATTGTACCGGCGGCAGGTTCTAAGTAGCCACATTGTTCCTAAGAGTGGTCCGAACTACTCTTGGAATTTGCTCGCAGCCACGCTGTTTTTACGCACAACTTTGCTTCGTGAATCCACTAACGAGCTCTTTTCGGTGACGTAAGCAAATATAGAAACTGCTTCACCATCGCTGACATGTTCCCAGGCAGTCACAGTGCGCTTTATTGCAGCGGCCGATGTGACAACGATGGCCTCTTACGACGTTTTTTTTCGTTTCGTGAATCGACTTACGCAACAACATTTCTCTTGCGCGAAAATGTTTTCGTAAGTTAGTTTTGTGAATTCGGCCCCAGACACGCAGTCTGAACAACGGTGTTTCCGGTGCACGGGCAACCACGCCGCTTAACGCTGCAAGTTTAAAAGCGCACTATGCTTTAACTGTTCCGTACAAGTTCACATAGCCAAGGTGTGTCTGAATAAAAAAAGTGGGCAGGTGAACCATCAGCTGAAAGGTACCGCAAGTTCAGCGGAAACTGAGTATGATGAGTTGCGAAGTATCAGCCATGTAACCAGCAGTTGTCCCACGTTTATGGTTACCGTAAGAATTAGCGGAAAAACGTACCGATGGAAGTGGATTCCGGAGCAGCTAAATCAAGGTGGCGTCAAGCATGAAGCTTGAGGAAGCAGGTGCGCCGCTCGTCAAGTGGACCAAGGAAGAACTAGACGCTTCGGAAAAGCTACACTGCCAATAAAGTTTAAAGAGCGGGACTGCAAGTGGCCACTTCTCGTTTTAAGGAACGAAGGTAGCACTTTTCTGGGTCGAAGCTGGCTCAAGGCTTTCAGCATCAGCGTTACCGGAATTCACAGCATCGCACACAGTGCCGAAGCGCTTGTCAAAAAATTCCCAGTTGTTTTCTGAGAGACCTTTCCGGCGCAGCCCTACCGCCAGTACACATTGAACTGAAGCCTAACGCCCAGCCAAAATTTCTTTAATGCCACATCGTTCCTTTCGCTCTTAAGGATGATGTTATCGCCGAGCTGGATAAACTAAAACGTCATGGTGTTCTAGAACCAACCCAGTATGCGGAATGGGCCACTCCTGGTGTGATTGTGCGAAAAAAGGGCGGTTCGCTGGGAATATGCGGTGACTACTGAAGCACAGTCAACCAAGCGGTAAGAAACAATGTTTGCCCTTTACCTACTGCCAGAGAACTTTTCGCAAGGCTAGGGAAAGGCCGTATTTTGTCAATACTTAACTTCACGCATGCACACTAACAACTAGCGGTGGATGATGCTTCATCAGATGTGCTCACTATCAACAAAATAAAGGGTCTGTACAAAGTGCGACGTTTGCCGTTCGGTGCGTCGGGGGCACCCTGATTATTTCAAAGAAGATTTGATACATTGCTTGCAGGCTTACTGCAGGTGGCGGCCTGCCTCGACGACATTCTGGTGGCAAGAGAAACTGCTGAGGAGCATCACAAGGTCCTAAAAGAGGTTTTAAACCGACTCTCGAAGACCAAACTGCGTGTGCACGGTGCCAAGGGCCAGTTTTTCAAAGAGAGCCTGCAGTGTTTGGGCCACCGCATAGATGGAAGGGGTACCTACCCATCGAAAAGCGAAGTCGAGGCCATGCACCAAGTACCTACACTACAGAACAAAAATGAGCTTCAAGCCTTTCTGGGTATGATGAATTTTTACAATCGCTTCCTAAATGGTCGTTCTGAAATTGCCGAAGTGGTATACCGCCTACTAGACAGTGACAGTACGTGGAGGTGGGGTGAAGAGCAACAGCGAGCTTTCGAAGCTCTAAAGAAGCTGCTGAGGTCAGTCGCTTCTAGTGCACTGCAATCCCAATGAACCATTTTTTCTGTCTTGCGATGCATTCCGGTTGGGCGTAGGAGCTGAGTTGGCTCACAGAGGTGCTAAAGCGCTAGAGCAAACTGTTGCTTATGCGTCAAGAACACTAACTAAGACGGAGCGTAACTACGCCCAGATTGACGGCGAAGCGCTCATCATTGTGTATAGCGCTCGACATTCTCACCAATACCTCTGTGGTTGAGAATTCACACTTATTACCGATCACAAGCCACGTCTAGGCATCTTTCAACGAGATAAGCAGAACCTGGTAGTGCTGTCATCGCGTATGTTGCGCTGGTCTGTCATGTTCTCTGCTTATGAATAAGAATTAGAGTATATAAGGACGCAAGACCACGGAAATGCTGACTGTCTTAGCAGGCTGCCAATGCCCGGAGACCGGCCAGACATCGAGCCGCCAGGAGACGTCCTCATGCTGGAAGCAGTCGAGTACCCGCCCGTGAGTGCAGAAGATGTCGCATCGGCGAATCTGCGCGATCCTTGGCTGTCCAGGGTGAAGAAATGGGTCAAGGACGGCAGGCCAGAAGAAGGTGTGCCCCTAGAGTATGCCGCCTATCAGGTGAGGCGCAAAGAGTTGTCACTGCACCACCACTGCATGCCTCTTGTGGAGTAACAGGGTGATACTGCCAGAAGAACTCAGAAAAATTGTTCTCTGCAGTTTACACGCAAATTATCCTGGCATTACAGTCATGAAAGCTCTGGCAAGATCATTTGTGTGGTGGCCAGAGATTGATGCCCAGATCGAAGAATTTGTTCGTCATTGCCAACCATGCCAAACAGACAGGCAAAGCGAACCTAATACGCCTGTAGACTTTTGGACGAAGCCCAAACTTCCATGGAGCAGAATCTATTTAGATTTTTGATGGGCTAGTTCAAGGTGTTTTCTTTCTTGTTGTCGTGGACGCACTATCGAACTGGGCTGAGATAGAAATCGTGCCATCGCTTCACTCCTCAGTGGTGATCGATAAACTGCGCAGGATTGATTGATATGTGGGGTTTAACGTCCCAAAAGCACTATATGATTATGAGAGACGCTGTAGTGGAGGGCTCCGGAAATTTAGACCACCTGGGGTTCTTTAACGTGCACCCAAATCTGCGAACACGGGCCTACAACATTTCCCCCTCCATCGGAAATGCAGCCGCCGCAGCCGGGATTCGAACCCGCGCCCGGCGGGTCAGCAGCCGAGTACCTTAGTCACTAGACCACCGCGGCGGGGGAAACTGCGCAGGATGTTTGTTCATACGGATTACCGGAGTTGGTCGTTTCGGATAATGGGACGGCATTTTCAAGCCAAGAAATGCAATCTTTCTTGAAGCGGAACGGTGTCCGGTACATGTTTACAGCTCCATACTATACCGCAAGCAATGGAAGGGCCGAGCTCATGGTTCGCGAGCTAAAGTGTGCGCTTCGAAAGCAAAACCAGGGCACAGTGGCGTACAAAGTCTCTCGTTTTTTATTCAAGCTGCACTCCATGCCACACACGGAAACCGGGAGAACGCCAGCAGAACACAAGCTGGGAAAGAGCTTCCATTCTGCCTTGTCAAGCATGCAACCCGACGTCGAAAACGCAAGGTGTACGGGGCAGCCAAAGTCGACATTCCAATGTGGTGATCCTGTGTACGTACGGAACTATTCTCGAAGGTCAAAATGGCTAGCCGCGTCCGTACTGAGGTCCTTAGGTCACGTCATATACGAAGTGCAAACTACGAGCGATGTTATACACAGACGTCATCGTGACCATGTGCGCAAAGCATGGAAGTCTGCCCCACCAGATACCGCTGACGCTTACTTCCAGTTTCCGGCGACGCCAGCTCTGGGGACCAGATCGCCTGTGCGAGAAGCTGCAATGCCAGCAGATAATATGCCGACATCGACTGTACCTGATACTGCGCAGCATGCCGCTGCTCTACTCGTGCACTATGACCTGTCCTCCGCTATGGCATTGACTGCTAGGGGGGAAAGGATGTGATAACAGCATGAACTGAGTGAACCAGAGTGTACTGCGCATGTCTTGTGTTCGAACTAGCCCCACCATGTGAATTGATAAAGCAACCCACCGTACCAACATATCCTCGTGTAGCTTCTGCAATAAAGCATTCTAGCAAAAGCTGCTGCGTCCACGTTGGTCATTACAATGAGTGAATTGAGAATATACACGCGAAAAAGTGAACAAACGTACTGAATTGCGCGTAAAGTGCACCTTCTACAAATGGGTCTAAAGCTAAAAAAAAGCAAGTTTGTAGCTCATTTGTTTTGAAGACACTGAGACAACCCTTTTGTTGGAAATCGGTATAGCGTTCGGACCACCTTCATGGTGGCTAAGCAAAGCCGGGTTTGTTGCTTCACGAGGATGATCACTGCCATCTTCGTGACTTAGAGAAAGGTTCCCCGGAGAAAGACGCTTTCATCGCTGGACATTGTACTAATACAACTTGACGTACAGAATTGTTTGCAATGCAAAATGACAGCAATAAAAATTTTGAAGAACCTACGTACCTGGGAATCGACGTTACGCGAAGCCTGCGGGTGGAAGGTGACCGTAATGCAGTTTTTATTGAGCGACACGTCATGAAAAGACGCTAAATAAATGTAGGAATGTTGCATGCACATACATACATATGCAGATGTTTATATAACAAATTGTGTTCACTCGCGCAACGATACCAACTGCAGCGTGCGTATTAGCAACACGAGAAACTGATATGAAGCGCTGATGCTCGCAGAGATGCTGGTCCTGGACACTGCTGATAAATCAACTTCAGCGCAAGACAACTAAGCACAATTGACGTTCACCCGACGGGGCGGCTGTATCAAAGGAGTATACATGTAATGTTTACAAAATTGGGTAGGCAGCACTGCAACCACTTTTCACGTTTAACAAAAATGAGCTTCTATTTGAAAAGTAGTTCCGAGACCTGGCCTAACTATGTTTTAAAATGGTTCATTGAAACGCAGAATGCTTGAGTTTCGTTCCAGCTGGGACCCTGATATTTATTCTTAGCATTCGTCGGGTCGAAGCTGCCGATGTCGAGTATTTCTTAATGCTCGAGCGTTAAATTTACCCATGGGTGTTCTCGTTATTCCTGGGTAGATACGAAGTGTCAATCATCTGTGGCACATACCCGCATACTATCGGCCCATACCCGCCCTTGCGTATGTGCCACTGTCTGACGAGAAGTGTTTGACGACGTACGCGACGAGATTGTGGCATTATTCATGTATTGACTAGCGCCTCATATTCGTAAACTCATCTCACTCTCCCATGCTAATTTTGGTTCAGTGCGCCAAGTTGAGGAGGTGACCACGAGAGCACCCAAACGTAAGCGGCTAGATTGGTAGATAGATAGATAGATAGAAAGATAGATAGATAGATAGATAGTTAGATAGATAGATAGATACGCTCAAAGTCACTGAAGTTCGCTAAGAAATGATTCCCATTTAAAAGTATTAGTCACAGTGGGGCCTAAAGTGGTCTTGCCTGTGTCTAGCCGGCAAGCTCTCCTAGTACAAAAAAATTGGCCCTTTATTTGCTTGTTTCACTGGAAATCTAGTCGAAAGACCATAGTATTACATCTGGAGAGAGTGAAAAAAATGTTTATGCGATGTAATGCACGAGAAAATCGGTGAAATGTATTCTGGAGGCGCTGCGTTAGAGTGTCTAGATCCATGCAGCGACGGCGAAGGAGCACATCGAAGCACGTGAGACACGAGCGCTATCTGGCAGTTATTTTCGAAAACGAAGGAAGGCGTGCGCTCCTGTCTCGGAGGCGATAAAGTGTAGAACGCAAATCGACGAGCAGGTGCCACCCTTATGTGGTTTTAGCAGAGCGTTGGAAACACTTGTCTTTTCGTGCATAGTATTGCATAATCAGTGCAGCGTGATAAACGCTACGGTCCTTTTAATTACTTATGAACGTTTTATCTAGTTTAAAGCCACACATACAGAACACTGACTTGTTGTTATATTGCCTCAGATATGCGCATTATTTGCTTTTTAATTTACAATCACACAGATATGAGCGCAGAAACTTGAGCGATATTGGTGGGCGCTGCGGATGGAGTCGGCCGTTTTACAAATCGTTTGAGGTAATGTTACGGTGAACAAATAGACAAGTATACAGACAGACAGACAAACAAAAATTTTTACATCGAAACACTCCAAGAAAGGCAGTCATCTTTAAAAGCTGTTGTGGGCTCTCGTCGTCACTCCTTTTAGCCGCCGCTCTTCTCAGATCACCCATAGAGAAAGAAGAAGACAAGAGAGGACACTCCGCGAAACCTGGCCTCAGGAAGTGCGTCACGATTGCGTACCCAACTAGTGCTCTCATCAAACGTCAGAGGGCGCAAGCGCAAAAAAAGAGTTATAATCAATGCAACGGAATTATTTTCACCAAATAATAATTATACGCCCAAATTAGGTATGTTCTTTATACATAAAAACAATTTATTCAACACACCTTACGCGATTATTTTTCTTCAGCCGTACTGTCATAAACACCATCTACCCAGCGACAAGCCCATGCATGACTGACAGCGAGAAGCTTTCGTCGGTTTCGTCAACGTCGGCTGCGTCGGCGTTTTCAAGCGTGAGATAACAGGTGAGGCACGTTTTCAACCGAAGCTTGTTGAATGACATGTTGTTGTTCTTGTTCGGTCATTTTTTTCAGAAAATGGTTACACCTGTGCGAATAACACACCATGCAACAAACATAGAAAGATGCACACACACACGTTGCGCTTCGTGTGCGCGAGTTTGTTTCTTACGTGGCGTCTCATTCACGCAGTTGTAACCTTTTTCTGAAGCTTGTAAGGACTGGGAGGTTCTCTAAAAAGAAAGTTTGTGGCTATATGCGGCGGCTAGACTGGAACATTGTGCAACGTATGCAGTATAGCAAAGGCGGCACGGCGTCAAGCCGAGGCGACGCGTGCTGCGTCTGCCACGGACGCGAGCGTCTGTAGGCTGAGCATAGCTGGGCAGCTAGGTCATAGGCTCGGTGGCTCGGTGCAAAATATTGAGAAGCGTTCGCTGGGCCTCGCATGCTTCTCGACACGTTTCCCGAAGGCTCGCAACACGAATAATTCTTGGTGTGCCGGAGGCAAATCTGGACTAGCCAAGTGGCCATCATCTTCGTTTCTTCGCTAGCCTAGTGCCACTAGTGCAAGCTGCCCACAAATTTTTTGACGTTTTCAATATAATTTTACCGCACAAATTTCAACTACAATTTTTCTTCCCAATGTACTGTGCTGATACTGCATACGCACGAAGGTGTTCCAAAGTTCCCAGGCCGCGATACTAATGCATTACAAGGGATGGATAGCGGCCTGGAAACTTCTGAAGATCTTTGTACGTGGTCTTGACGTCTATCTTTGTAAGTCAGAGTTTTATGGGTCAGAGATGTATCACTGGTTTTGTATTGCGCATCGATTAGCTAATTATTCAAAGGGGTTTGTTGGTACACTTATGACGTGCACATATCTTTTTCGTAATTTGACAGCGAAGCATCCACTTACTAACATTTTCAGACCGCGCTGATGCCATGCCGTCCGGCGGTCCAAGCTACGGCAGCTACTCCTGTGTATCGTGGTGCTTCAACAATGGCAGAACCTACAAGAAGCCTGGGACGAATTTCTTCCGCATACCACGGAACGGCAGGTGTGTTAAAGCTTTTGTATGGTTTGCATGTCATTAGGCTTACTGTTCGTACTTGCTCAGTGAGGGTAACAATAAAAAATCACTATTCAAGCACTTCCCCTTTCAGCTGGTAGTTCATTGCCGATGCAGGATGAAAACATGGATGCAGTATGCTGGACGCGATGATCTCTTTAGTAAGCCGGCCAGCCTATTGTACGCAACGTACAGGGTTTGTAGCGACCATTTTACTGCTCAAAGTTTCATGGACCCTGGGCACACAAGGCTTACAAAAATGTCTGTTCCCAGTGTGCAACCAGCTGCACCATGTAAGTGATTGACTGAAACTCAAATATGTGTAATAGCAGCCACTGGTATTGAATCAGTGGCGACAGTTAACCGCGAAGATCTTTGTAGCCGGTGGAGAAACCTCACTATAGAAGTAAGACTTGGAAAGTCTTAAATTTTGTGAACTATGGGCTATTACCTTCCTAACAGCAGCCTTACATTTCTGTCGTTTTTTAATGCTCTTGACCAGCGCAACTTGTTTTGAAAGACTCTCAAGGGCTATTTCACGTTATCTTCAAGCCTGAGTGCACAAGTACATATACCTTTCATCGGCGAAAGCTGGCACTGTTGATAATTCCAAAAATCACAAATCACTTGTTTCCTAGTTGGTGCCTTCTCTTTTCCTCCACGTTCGACCAATTTGCGCAATTGAAAGAGCTGTTTAAGTTTCCCCATGCTACAAGCTTTGTAACTTGTACCAACTGCACATATATGCACGTTCTCCGAGCGTCGCTTCAAATAGTGACTGTGACATGACTGCAGAAGCTGCACTGCAAGGTGCGGATGAGCTTCAGTTTGTGTTATTTTAAGCCTCTTACTGACACATTGTCGTAATTTCATTTCTTCAGGACCTGCGGTAGAGGCTTCAAAAAGCGGCTCCCACACATTGAGGTGCCCCGATGAACAGGGTGCGTTCAGTGTCGCGATTTATTTATTTTTATCCAAATTGACTGTTGACCAAACCTCTGCAGGGGGCAGCTTCCTTGTAGCTGGTGAAAGAATTTCTGCTGACTTCGTCTTGCCGGAGAAAACCTTAACCAGTCGTTCAGCTGTCACAAAAGGAACTTGTGTGACCGGTAAGTTGTATGTTCACTTCAACACCAGAGTGGATTGATATTGAGACTTCCGCAGGCCGCTCGCAAGATTGTTCCGACAGCACTGTCCGAGGCACTGAACGAGCTTCACAAGACCCTCCAGAAGATGTCTCCGCCAACTGCTCCACGTCTGAGAGCCCTAGAGAAAATGGTGACTATGCTTTCATTGCAGCTGTTTTTAATGTGCTATTTTATGTTTAGGACATTCTGAGGAAACTATCCTCAAAAGGACACTACGTGTGCACTTACAAAATGTAAGGGTGGGCTCTCAGTGATTTTCATTTTTTTTGTGCATTGTCAACATTGTGAATGGTTTGTTTTTAGGTAGTGGAATCGAAAATTTTGCACCATAGAAAGTTGTGCACCTTGGGTCTGAAAGAGCGAGGAAAGTTCTCGTATGGGATTAGTTGTTCTTCGCTTTTACATCCATTTTTTTGTTTATTGCAGTGCGTTCCTGTGTGCCAGCGACAATGTCTCCATCAATGAAGTACAAGCAAACCATTAAACATCTGCAAGCCAAAGTAGCAGCACAGCGGAAAACTATCAAAAGACTGCGGAGACAGCCTCACCAAACTAACCACTCATTCGTTGCATACATTGTTTTGGTTACCCGCTATGAGGAGTAGGGACACTGTGTATTCGCTCGAAGTGATTTGCATAACCTTAAAAAGAATGTTGGGTATCATGTCTGTATTTTTGTAGCGAATGCTGGCGAACTGTACACTTTACTGTGGGTCGCTTGGTCACTGTGTATGCTTTATCTCTCCAGCTCATGTAATATATCGATAACGAAACCGCTTGTTGAAATGTCTTCGAGCGGGCAAGGAACACAGTATGAAGTGGGCACAGTTCACGTTATCACGCTTTTTGTATTTTAGCTTCTCATCAACCTCCTCATCTCGCCCATCAAAATTTTCAAAAGAATACCCAAACTTGTAGCGTTTGATGGGGCTGCGGACGCTGCCATTTTATTTTTATATAGCTTGTGAGTGATAACGTACGGTGTAGAGCCTTTGTGAAAAATAATGAGCCAAAGTGGTTTCCTTCTGCTATTTTTTAGCCCTGTAACACCGCTCTCGTAACACCAATTAAGGTCCACAATTCTGGATAAGTGATGACTACAATCTATTTTAGCTCGCAAGCGTCACAGCAACACCCAGACGCAAATCACTTGGGATCTTAAGTTTTTGATGATAAGAAGAGCCACAAGACCTGCCAGTGTTGTAGCATAAAGTTTGTCTTTCACGTAGTGATCAAGCTGCAAAGCCCTACCCTTCCGAGGACAAGCAGGCATCAAGTCTCCTTTTTTTTCATTTTGGGCTAGCTGTTCTTAAGCACAGCCAGCACACTGCAGCTTTGCCTTTCTGCTATATTGTGTCGTGTGGTTTCTGTGCACTCTATTTTTCTATGCATTATTTTGGTTTACCCCAGGCGTGATTCGCGACTTCATTGCTGTGTATATGTCACTTCTTCCTTCTTCTTCAGCATTGTGCGCTGTGTTTTTGCCATAGATCCTTACTTACCCACGGGCCCGGTGTGTCATACTTCACCAGCTTCTCGGCTTCTGCACACTCTAGCGATGTGTGCGTTGTCTGTTTTCTCTCTGTATTTGTTAGAATATTTGTTACAATTTATTTGAAAGGCGAGATGCATTTGTTGTCTACCTTTGTCATATTGTGCTTTTTATATTCTCATACTCTACCTTGCCTTTGAATAAAACATTGCGGATACTCTGTCTCTTTGACTGATATATACAATGATCACTTGTTCCAAAAGAACAAGTGATCAACAAGTGAACAAAAGAACAAGAACAAGCGCGATGAATAAAATCGTAGTGAATTATCACTACCTGCATCACTCTTTATTATAACTTAATCAAAATAAAAATAAAAAAAATAAAAATAAAAATTCAAAATTTGCGCCAGTGAAACCGAAACAGGAAGCGCACGCCACTTGCTCTCACCAACCACCAGGTGTGCTAGAGTCGATTGGGCCGCTGGGGTCTACGGGAGTGTCCACTCTTCACCTTTTTTTATTTCTCTATGGATCAGCACTCGTTGTCTGTGGTCGTTTACTCCCCAGAGAGGCGAATTTACCGAAGGATAGGAGGGGAACGGGTGGGTGCAGCGGCCGTTGTCGCTCTGGCGCCAAGGAATGGCAATGTGGAGAGAAGGAAAGGCACACAAAGCACGACCTCACACGGACATAATAGGCATAACTCGATAGAGACCTGAGCCCCAAATCACCGATAATTCTGTCGTGTCGACATTCATAATTTTAAGTCGCCACGGGTCGCTCAAACTTGTCAATTTGGTGAAACGTAGTTCGCAGTGGCAACCTTGCTAACGAGATAAGAATAGATAAAAGCTTCTTCATATACAACGTTTCTATGCCATATCGAGTTACTCCTGCACTAGCTGATTCATTGTTATTGTGAAGGGGCGCGATGAGAGGTGTTGTTAGGCGATGCGATGTTAACGTCTGTTTTCTTCTCACGTTTGTATTTTTCCTAACCATAACTCTATTTGACATCTCTTGCCAATATAACTTTTGTACCAGACATAGCCAAAATACATGTTTTGCCGCATTATTTACTCTGCACAAATGTCATAACATGGTCCAAATACACACACGTAGATCACTGAGCTACTACAATTTTTGAAGAATGGCCATAGAGAATATTTTTGAAAGCACTTGTGTAACTGATGATACAAGTTGGTGCACCACATTTACGAACGCGCTTCCCTTCTCACCTACTCAACCTTGCCGTACGTCAACAACGAGAAATCTAAGAAACCACAGCATATATATGGGGTGAATGATGATTAGTCGGGTGAAGCGTCCCTCAGTCCGTCCATGCTTCCATCCATATATTCGTTCTTCATTCCATCTCTCCGTGCGTTTGTCGGTGCGTCCGTCGATTCTTTCATGTATCCGTCCATGAGCCCGTCCGTCCATTAGTCTATCCGTTCATTTGTGCGTTCATGCGTCTGTCTGTCTGTCTGTCTGTCTGTCCGTTCATCTCTAAACACTCAACACCGCCATCTCGCATCTTTTCATCAAATATTCATCATATACTAGTATCAGCATCCAGCACACTCTCCAAGGACTAAACGAGAGGTGCTACTCGCTACTACTACTACTACTACTACCACTACAAACATCGCGGACGCACGACCCATGGCATAAGCAGCTTGATTTGATTGATTGATTTGTGGGGTTTAACGTCCCAAAACCACCATTTGATTATGAGAGACGCCGTAGTGGAGGGCTCCGGAAATTTTGACCACCTGGGGTTCTTTAACGTGCACCCAAAACTGAGTACACCGGCCTACAACATTTCCGCCTCCATCGGAAATGCAGCCGCCACAGCCGGGATTTGATCCCGCAAGATGGTATAAGCAGCTTGCGGCCCTATAATTCTACTCTGAAGTAGCCGGTCGCCAAACCAAAAAGGCCTGATATTTTATTCTCAGTAGACATTCATTTGTCTCTGCATTGTTGTTCTGGGGACCAAGCTCTCGTAGCCGTCGGTCTGTCCATGCATGTCTGTGACTGGTTCGTAACCCTCTAGTTCTATGACTTACTCCGCAGGTGGCGCTAGTGTGAGTCACAGACAGACATAGAGATGAACGGACAAATGGACAAAAAGACAGAACAATATCATCATTCACTACGTGGGTATTGGCTGCAAGGGCCTTCACTAAAGAGCCCAGCTCTGTGGTCGTAATGACGACACAGATTGGGTAGTAGTTGTGAAATATGGCAGCTTCCCTTTCACGACGCCACTTGCATCGTCCTCCATGACTGCACTGGCTCGTAGTCGCTATTTTATGATGCAAATTAGACGCAAGAGAGCCACCGGGACCACCGATGCGTAGTTGTTTTGCGCATAGTATCAGGTCCTACTGCTTTTTTAAGCGCTGAGTTTCAAAACAATTGGAAGCACGCGTGGTGGCCACAGCGAAAACACAGAAAATACAGTGTTGTAGCAGACAACAGAACCCGGCATCCTATGAGTGATGTCATCACGTAGGTGGTGCCACGGTATGTCTTCGAGGCCAATGCTGTGAGTTTTTTCGAAGAAGCGATTCCGTGATATTGATATCTACGTGCTTCTTCAACCTATAGCGCGCACTGCGGTGAAGAAACGTGCATGGATACATAGTGATGTATCAATAATTTGTGCGCTTCGTGAATGTTTCATTAAGAATTGTTAGACATAAATAAAATTTATTTGGCTAAACTATGTGGTTTACTTCTGGGTAATGTTAATGAGCTTTATATTTACAGCTTAGCCACAGTGTGGCCGCAAAGTTCACTGAGGTTTTGAGAAAACGAAACTTGGAGCTGTTGCTCTAATACTGTGCTTTCATTTGCAGTGTGTAGCCTAGAATTCAGGGCCTGGCCAAGAACTTGGTTATATTCAGCTGTCGAGGTCCTTGTGCTGTTAGGCGCCCATTATAGCGAGCCAGTAACGAAAGCAGGCATTAGCCTTTGATGTCGTCATCCCCGAGGGGCAAGGCCTAAAGGCGTCAATGACGTGACGTCTTCAATACTACGAATAAAAAAATTCAGTTACTGTAAGCAGTGAGGCTACACAGGCCCACATTTTTTACGCGTCCCACCTCGTCATCCGAAAATGAGGCGTCGCAATCGTAAATCTGGAACCACCAGTCACCTAAGTCGCCCTTCTGTTCCTGCCATGCCGCTTCCCCAGTGAGGCACTCACGCAAGCATTTACCCCTACTGTAAGGTGCTGCACATCAGCCGAGGGCTCGTGGGGTCACGTCCAACAATGACCACTAGGATGCAATATGTACGATTGGAAATGAAGACCACTTCACCTGTGCCCAACTACCTCAAGGTCGGAGGCCATCGGTTACCCTTGACTCTCAAGAGATTAGATGTAGCGCCTATCTGGACACAGTGGCCGCTTATGCATGAATTGCTCCACTTCGTTATGTAGAAAGTGCGGCAGCTATAGCCTCGACGGGAAGGGCAGTCGCCTGCAGAAATTTTGACCTGACACAACCGATACCGCACGAGGAGGATCATTTTATGTTTTAGGAGCGAAGCTCCTTATAGCGGCACTTGTTTGTCCCTCGTAGCCGTTGTAGTACTGTGTAACAAGTATAACATTTTGACCTCCAAGATGGTGCGGGTGAGAGATTTCTTCTGAGCGTTGTTGATCAATAAAAGATAGTGCTCAATGTACATGCCAATGACAGATGAGGGGGAAGGAGAGACAGGAGAATTTGGCATTTAGTTAACGCGCACGATGCGAATTTTTTATTTTTCAACAACGCAAAGAAGACAAGAAAGGCTTGCTACGTTATACTGGCTGGGCGTAACTTCCTGGGTTTTGGAAAGGTTTAGCGAGCGTTTGGCCGCACTGCCATGAATACGGTGAACTAGTATATACCATGAACTCGAGGTGGTTAAAGGTGGGAAGTAGACACGAAGCGCAAGCCGTAAGAAAGTGTGCGTGTGCCTCCTCTCGTTCAGTCCTTGGAATGTCCGCCGGATCGTGGTGCTTCTTTATGAGGAATATATGATGAAAAGTTGCGAGATGGTGGTGCTTGGAGTGATAAATAGGTGAATGAACGGACACACAGACAGATGCATGGACGGACGCACAGATGGCTGCACGGACAGATGGACACATGGACGGACGCCGGAGCAGACGCATAGAAGAAAGCAGGGCCGAACAGACGCACGCATGGACGGATGGATGGACGCACGGGTGCCCACACAGACGCACGCATGGATGGACGGAAGCCACAACAAATGGACGGACGGATGCTTCACCTCACTATCCATCATTCACTCTGTGGATATGCTGTCATTTTTTTAATAATGTAAGTTAATAATACTGCAGGTATAACATTGGCGCGGGAGCGCACGGCCGGGTTAATTTGAGGAATGTGGGTGTGGCCTCTCTTCCCTTTTAGTGTATGAAGGCATAAGGAGTATGAGTATAACGATGGCATATAGGACGCTATTAAAGACCTACAAGAGGGCTCTATATCAAATACATTCTCGGTGGTCACAAGCAGTATCTCACACGCTTACATATAGCGTCCTATGATGCTCCCACTTGCAACCATAAAGGACCCGTTCAGTACATGAGAGAGTGTCGCGCTGCAGCTCTGACGAAAGCTGCTACACAAGTCGACGGTAATCTTGCTTCCAACTCTACATGATAACATCACAAACAGTACTTGTGATCACTAAGAGTAACTAGGAGTAAATGAAGGTTCATCTCAAAGGAACTAAAATTTGTAAGAAATGACAAGATAAGCAAACGAGCACCTAGACGTTCACGTGCACGTTAGTTACTGTTTTCATGATTGCGAAAACGCTGATTTTCACAGGAACCACATGTTATTTTATCTGATATACTGGAAAACAGCGTGTGTGGTAGAGATGGCGAAGGCTGATAGTGCGCTGCCAACCGTACTTGCTCTTGTGAGTTTTAGGGGCGAAAAAGGAAAGATTATTGTACACTTAAGTTGTACGTACACAAACGAAACATCGAAAACAAGTAAAGACAGTGTATACAACTTCCAAATGAGCACCAAAATTTAATTGATCACTTGAGAATTTGAGAATACCCAAATCTTACAAGTGAAAGGAAAATTAAAAATAATCAAGTTAATCCGGTTTAACAGGATAACACTCATTCATGCGTACTAGAGTGGGCGCATTGCTAGTACGGGACAACTGGAAACCTCAAGTGTTCCTCTCTCACTTTGAAGAAAACGTGTGTGCCAATCGTCGATGGAAGGCCTCTTTGCCGTGCGTTTCCAGCTGCTGATCTAGGTAATTTCACACAGTGAGCCAAATTTTCTGTAGTGCGGGATAGGCGCATCTATGCGGCTTGTGCCGCACTTCCGCTCAACAGCGTCGCCGCCACAGTACGTACAAGGTTACTGTAAAGACCAGTCTTGCAAACAGCCCACGTTCTGTTCCCATGCGCGCCGTAGCGAAAGCCAAAGAGGCGTTGTGCATTGTGCCAGACGCCCCTCCCCACTGAGAACTGAAACAGAGCATGTTGGGTCGTCTCTCTTTTGCCCCAGTTTGGGCAGCGGTCATTTGGAACGTCTCCCCAATGTGAAAACCGCTTGTTCGTAGGCAATGCCCTCCATCTTCTCAACCAATCAAATTCGCACACCTGATTAGGTACGCGATTGCAACACCGTCGTTTCCATTTTCTCGTGCAGGATGCTGTTTCTTCCTGTTTTCTCAATGTGCTACTTGTCACCATTTTGCTTATTTCTTGCGATAAAACATCTTCCAGACTGCATGAACCTACTGATTCCACTGTTCTTTTTAAGCCACTGGCAGCTCTGTAAAACTTAAACAGAATTTCTGCTCGTTGTCCGATGCACGGATTGGCCGTGAAAGTACCTTTTAGAGTTCTGCTCCAGTACATCATGAGCCTGTACCCGAGGTAGTTGCAGTTATTGAACAGCTTCTCTGTTGTTTTTGCAGCCAGCGCTCTCTTGAACGTTGGTATATCTGAGAGGCTCAAGCCTCCATGGTTTGTGGGAAGCTGTAAAAATGTCCTCCGCACCTTTGCTGGTTTTCCTCTCCAGAGGAAGGTCCCCATCATAGCGGCGAGGCGTCCGGCAACACGGTGAGGTAGCAGGGCGATGTGTGCTATGTAAAACGCAAAAGCGCCAGCCTGTGTCTTGAGGACTGTTGCTTTTGACGTTAGTGACAGGTTAAAATAGTGGCTGCTGCTATGACATCGGTAGATCTCCTAAGCACGTCATCCCAGGTCTTTTTTGATACATCTCCTTCCTCAAAGTAAACGCCTAACACCTTAACAGCTTCAACGTATTCTAACTCTCGTGGCAATAGTTCTCTGAAGCCTCCAAAGCGCAATGCCTTACATTTGGTGGTGTTTGAAAAAGCACCAGACAGATAGGAATACTCCGCAAAAATGTCAAGGAATGCACTATAGCTAGACAAGTAACAAAAAATACCAAAATATCATCGGCGTACGGGACAATTTTGAAGGTTTCCTTGCCTGGCATGGGGAAATCCACTATGCGCTCGCAGTTTGCAACCTTTCTAATCACAGGCTCTAGAGACAAAATGAATAATACCGCAGACAACGGACAGCCTTGCCTCACCCCTTTTTGAATTGCAAAGCTTCTGGTCACTACATTGTTGAAATAAGACAGCTTGAGAGTTCCTGATAAAGTATTTCTACCAGTCGCACATACGGCTCTGGGAGGCCAATCATGCGCAAAATAGTGAAAAGATACCCATGTTGAACTCTATCAAATGCTTTGGCCTGATCAAGAGAAATATATGCTCCTGAGATTTGTTTTCCTTTGACATATGCAAAGAGGTCTCTGATGATTGTAAGAGGTACGAAGACGGAACGTCCTGGTACTGCACAGGACTGCAATGGGGACACAATCTCTACCAAGAAAGGCCGCAGACGCCGTGATAGCAGCGTGGCTACTAACTTATAGTCTGTGTTTAGAGGTGTAATGGGCCTCCACGATTTAGGATCTGACGGCTCCATACCCTCTTTCAGTAAATAAATCACGCTTCCTTCGCTGAAGGGCTGCTGTTTATGGCCATCACGCAACAAAACTCTCACGAGATCGGTGATTGCATCTCCCAAGAAATCAAAGAAACGCAGATAAAATCCCGTGAGTATTCCGTCTGGGCCTGGTGACGTGAACATATTCATTGATATTAGGGCGTACCATACTTTTTCTTTATCAGTTTCTGCACATAATACTAAACTGTCTTCCAAGCCTAGTGATGGCAAACCTACGCAAAAGGCTGAGAGTTTAGCAGTAAGCCCATCGTCCTGTAAATCTTGGTCTGCAGTGAACAGTTTTGCAAAGTAGTCTCGGAAACCTTTTGAGCTTAGTTCGGGTCATTACCAATGGTACCATCCTCTTTCAGTGCCTCATAGATGTAGCAGGGCTGGCATCGACGATCCCGGTTTCTTTGCGCATATGTCAAGTTTTCAATCATCTGTCGATAAGTGCATTTTTCTTGCAAGCCTTGTAGCCAGGGACCTCTGGTTTAGAAGATTTTGATACTTAATTTTTGTGCTTCAGGATATTCGAGCATAGCGAACGTAGTTGACCCACCTCTTTCAATAGTTTGAATGCGTCGGAGAATCTCATTCATCTTGGCCGTCAGGCGAGCGTGGCGCGCTTTCCCTGCCTGTTGAGCTATGAGGCGCGAACGAGATTTTAAGTGGTACTATGTAGTACCACTTAAAATGTAGTACCACTTCACGTATGTAGTACCACTTCTGCCAGTGAGGCCACCAGCTCAGTTTGAAGTATGGGAATGCTTTCGTCATCATGCAGAATAGTTGGGTCCATCCTCCATGGTTTGTGGATTCTCGTTGTTGTGCTCACAATAAACGTGAGGAGTAACGAAGCATGATCGCTGAGTTTCTGCTAGCTTGGCGCAAGCTGGGCCATCTCTCATGATTGCAGGTTCGCTAAGAAGTCTTCGAGCACATAAACTCTAACAATTCGGCTTTGTTGAATGCCACAACCGTGGGATGCGACGAACCCAACTCCATGTAAAGTTAACCACTCATCTCACAGCTTGAGATCTTGAAATGATTGCTGTAGTTCTCTGGCGTAATAATTGTTGGCGCCTTGGCTGGGACCCCTGACGTCTTGTGTAGTATCGAGCACGCAGTTGAAATCTCCGACAAGCACGTAATATATCGGCTCGATCAAAAATTTTCTGACACCTTTATAGAACCCGTTCGTTTATTACCTCGTTACGGGCGCATATACGTTGACAAACCTCAGTCGTTTGCGGTTAAGTACCACATCTACTGTTATGATGCGGCCTTCGGTGTCAACAAGACAGTGAGCAACCCTCCTCAGCGTTGCGTTCATGAAAACAAAATCTGTGCCACGTGCAAGCGCATCTGTGAATGAGAAAAAGGCCTCTACATGAAACCTTTCCTGAAACTCTGCAACGTCAAGCTTAGTACGAAAGTTTGTCTTCAGCAAAAAGAGCACGTCTACGCGATGCGCCCGCGCAAGGTCAAGTACTGCGTGCTGCTTCACCGGATTTCGAAAACCGCGAACATTGAACGACATAAAAGAAAGTGATGCCATTGTTGAAATAAAGGCGGGAAGTTGCTTGAAAGAAGGAAAAATTAAGAGAGAGAAGAGCCAAATGCTAAATGTACATATCGTCGTCGCTCACAGTTGGTGACGTTTGCCGTGGTGGTGATCCCACGCGGGGTTTCTTAAATGTTCCCTGTTTAGTGGAGTCGCTGCCGCTGCTCCCACTGCCTGGCTTGGATCGGCGTTCTGAACTCGAAGGACTCGATGCGTCTGCAAATCGTGCGGGTTTGGTAGAAACCTCAGTGTCCGCCGGTTTGCTCCGCGTTGGTGGTCTCTTTCTTAGCTGCTTCATCGATGTAGAAGGCGTAGAGTTCATGTTCTTCAACGTTATCGACATTCCAAGGTTAGGCTTTGGTGTGTCACTCGCGTTTGTCGCTGTTGTGGCAGAGGAAATCGAAGCAGTGCTTTCTGCGACGCCTCTTGTAATGGGTACCTGGTCGTCCGGCGTTTGGCGCTTCTCGGATGCCATTGATGCGCTGCAGTTATGTCGAGTTTGATGCTGCCTACTAGGGAAGAACAATCACTGGTCATTTCCGTGGAACTCCCATTTGTGTTTTCATGTTGTGTCAGAGCGGGCTGTTCATTTGAAGTTGCCGCGTCTGGCGCACTGGCCGGCTTGATGCGAGTAGCGTTTTCCGACTGCGCATGTACGTTATCATCGGACATGCTCTCTTCTTCCCAGTGATCTCGGGTCTTGACTCGTGTCGTTTTCTTTTGAGGACGCAGTACTTCATAGGTTCAAGATTGCGCGGCCACTCTTGAGGAGCTTGAAGAGGATTCAATTGTCGGGAAGTCTTGGACACTCAGTGACGGCGTCTTCTGGGCTGCGTCTGCGTATGATCTGCGCTTGAAACATTCTTTGCTCGGGTGATCACCTCCACATCGACTGCAGGCTTTAGTGCACTCTTCCACAGCGTGTCCGTATGCGCTGCACCTATGACAAAATTGTGTAGCACAGGCCACGGTCATATGGCCTTCGTTGTGGCAACGCGCACAGACACGACGCATGCCACGGTACTCCAACATAACGCGGTACCCATAAATTGAAATGAAGTTCGGTGCCAGCTTTGCCGTTTCCATCTTCACCACTCGTGTACCGGTAACTGTAGACTGACGCCGTTGCAGAGTAACATATGTTTTACTACGTACTTTGCCGAAAGGCTGCAAAGCAGAGACAACTGCGTCATCGGGTACGTACGGCGGCAACCTGTACACACTCACGAACACACTTGGTGAACCGACGACTTCCGCTTGAACTTTTTTTCTTCTGAAGGACAAAACCATCATTCACCATGAGCTTGGTGGCTTTTACCGCTGTCCTCGTTGCTACCAAGAATTTCGAAGCGCCGAGGTGTTGCAGGAACAACATCTCTTCGCTACCGGTCGTCTCTTCGAGATACTCGATCATCTCATCGACGGAGACCGCGCCTTCAGGAACGGTAAACGTGAAACAATGTTCTTTTGGCGGGGTGTAAACTGGCCTCGACGCCATCTTCCCAGGGGCCCCAGTGGACGGCGACTTCTCGGCCAAAGCCCCGGGAAACCTGAATGCGGGTGAGACGCCGAAGAGACGCCGCCGAAACACTGGACGCACGCGTCGGCGAGAGCCGTGCACACACAATAAAACTCGAACGCTGATGGCGAAGCTCCTTAGAGCGGCACGCATTCGTCCCTCGTAGTCATAGTATAGTCGTAGTGTGTAACCAGTATGACATTTTGACCTCCAATGTGGGGCCGGTGAGAAATCTCTTGCGTGCGTTGATGAACAATAAAAGATAGTGCTCAATGTTCATGCCAATGGCTGCCAAGCTGGAATGAGAGACAGGAGAATTCGGCTTTTAGTTAACCCGCACGCTGCGAATTTTTTATTGTTAAACAACGCACAGAAGACAAGAAATGGTTGCTACGTTATACTCACTGGGTGTAACCTCCTATGTTTTAGAAAGGTTTGGCGAGCGTTGGGCCACAGTGCCATAAATACAGTGAACTAGTTTATACCATAAACTCTAGGTGGTTGAAGGAGGGAAGTAGACTGAAGCGCAAGCCGTAAGAAGTGTGCGTGTGTTTCTTCTCGTTCAGTCCTTGGAATGTCCGCGGGATGGCGGTGTTTCTACCTGGTGGTACTTAGTACTTCTATCTGATGCGGGATGGTGGTACTTGGAGTGTTGAATAAGGGGACAAACGGACACACAGACAGATACATAGACGGACACACGGATGGCTGCATGCACGGATGGACGCATGGACGGCCCAGGAGCGGATTCATGGACGAAAGCAGGGACGGACGCACAGATAGACGTGCGGACGCAAGAGCAGACGCAGGCATGGACGGGCGGATGGACGCACGGACGGCCGCACAGAAGCTCGCATGGATGGCCGGATGCAAGAACGAATGGACGAGCGGATGCTTCGCCCCACTATCCATTATTCAATCCGTTGATATGCTGCCATTTTTTGTGGCCGTTAGTTTGCAAACTCACTCCATTTAAAGTCGGATGAACTGCAAGCTTGTGTGGTGAAAAATTTAGTTGCCTAATTGAAATATTTTGGCCAATGGTGTCAACTAAGTATTTTACTTGTGCTGCTTAAGCAAAGTAAAACTCATTAATAATGATCAATGCTGTTGATTTCCGAAGAAAATAATAAAGAAAGAAACAAAATTGGGTAATTGGCCAGATGGAGGCCAGGGGTGTCGTTTAATGCATACGACCAAAAATAAATATATTAGGCAAAATTAAAATAATTGAGCATGTCCAACTGCAACAGTTCAAATGATTATACTCTTGCTAGCATCACTATGCGTGCCTTAAGAGCTGAAGGCACAGCGCGCATTAATTAGCAGGCCTTTTTGAGCGATACTGGGGCTGTTTAAGGGGTGTGCAACTCAAAATCTAATTGTTCCACACCATGAACAACGTCATGATTCATTGAATTTGCAGGGTAATTATTTTTTTACATTGATACAATTTTTCTATTTGCCTGGTGCTCTAGGAAACGTCAAGTATTTATTACATTAGCCACTCCATGATTCCAACAAGTTTTGGCTTACGCTAGAAAATCTAACAAAAAGAACGAGAATTTCCCTATTGAAAAAACGTTCACCATAGCAATGATGGATTCTATCTGCCACCATTTCGGTGGATTGTAGTGCTGGAAATTTGGTGGCACAAGGTTTATGGTGGCACGTGTAGGATGATAGAGTGCCGGCAGTGCTGGAGCACAAAACGGCGTCAGAACCAGCGTGACGAGCTGCCACTAAGAAAATAACAAGAATAATTGTTTAAAAACGATGAAGAAAGCTCCCTGAAAAGAAAAAAACTTAACTGTGAAGATTCGAACGTGCAACTTTGAGGTCTCTGACTGAACACGCTAACCAATGCACCATGCCGACTTAAAGGAACTTTGCTGTTAGTCGCCAGAGAACTTACGAACTGACTGTTAAACTTAAGTTTTGTTTCTTGCTAACTCCTGATAGACGGGATATGCACCTGTTACTAAAAATGGCAAGTTTATTTACCACCAACAACTGCTTTCACGAACAATTTTTAAAAGTGATAATGGCAACAGCGCTATGCTTTTCTTACAATTCATAACCACAATAAGAAAAAAAAACGAAGTGGACTGATAAGCAGGTACAGTTTACTGTTTTACTGTCAAGTTTACTATTCGTTTCTCGCTCGTACTAAAGGGTGACATCTGCTCAGGGTTTATGACGCCTCTAGGCTGATTTGATGGATACCCCCACACAAGTTATTGAGTAAAGCGATGTTCGCGCTTCGTTCAACTCAGTCATTTCAGCGCACTGCTGTAGCTCTATCGTTAGCAATAAATACATAACGGCTTGTTCTAAACAAATGCAGTCCACAGAAAACATTAGGCTATCATATTGGTACAGTAAGCATACGAACAGACAAGTTTGTGTTCTCGAATAAATGCCAGAAAAGAGCCTGCGAGTGTGACCACCAGCTGTCAGTGAGGGGAGGCGTAAGTTTGCAGAAAGTGCTGGCACCGCGTCACATCGATGTTTGTCGCTTTTTGCTCGGACTATAAAAAATGGCAGCATAATCACGCAGTGAATAATGAAGAGTGGGGCGAAGCATCCGTCCGTCTATTCGTTCTTGCTTCCATCCCTCAAAGCGTCCGTCTGTGCGACCGTCCGTGCGTGCGTCTGTTTGTGCGTCCACACGTCCATCTGTGCATCTCGCCCATGCATCCGCCCCTGCGTCCGCCCATGCGTCCATCCTTCCGTGCAGCCCTCCGTGCGTCCGTGCATGCATCTGTCTGTGTGTCCGTTCGTCCATCTATTCAACACTCCAAGTACCACCATCTCGCATCTTTTCATCATATATTCCCCATATTGAAGCACCGCCATCCAGCGGACATTCCAATTACTAAACGAGAGGTGGCACATGCACACTTTCTTACGAATTGCGCTTCGTGTCTACTTCCCACCTTTACCCACTTCGAGTTCGCGGTATATACTTGTTCACTATATTCATGGCACTGCGGCCCAACGCTCGCTAAACCTTTCTAAAAGCAAGGAGGTTACGCCCAGCGAGTATAACGCAGCAACCATTTCTTGTCAGATAGTGCTCAATGTACATGGCAATAGCTGCTAATGGGCAATTATATTCAGGAAAATTCGGCTTTTACTTTCTTACGGCTTGCGCTTTGTATATACTTCCCACCTTTAACCACCTTGAGTTCAGGCATATACTACTTCACATAATTATGGCACTGCGGCTCAACGCTCGCTAATCATTTCTAAAACGAAGGAGGTTACGCCCAGCGAGTATAACGTTCAAGGAACCCTTTGTTGTCAGATAGTGCTAAAGTGCATGCCAATGGCTGCTAAAGAGTAATGAGAGACAGGAGAATTTGGCATTTAGTTAATGGACGGACGAATGCTTCACCCAACTCTCCATCATTCACTCTGTGAATAGGCTGCCATGTTTTATTGTTCAACAACGCAAACGAGAAATCTCCTACCGGAAACATCTTGCAGGTCAAAACGTAAGACTGGTCACACTTCAACTACGGCTACGAGGAATGAATAGCTGCCGCTTTAGGAGCTCCGCTCCTAAAACGCTTCACATAGGTTAACTGATGCTACGTGTTAAATAAACCCCAGGTAGTTGAAATTTCCGGAGCCCTTCACTATGGCGTCTCTCATATACGTATGGTGGCTTTGGGACGTTAATCCCCACATATCAATCAAATCTGTTATGTTTTATGATGCCACGGCTATGTTGTATTGTGGTTCTTACTCGTTAAAACCGTGTATTCTGAAATCCAGAAGCAACGATAATACTTGCACACGCTCGGTCAATCGGGCTAATCTCTAGTGGAAATCATTCTGGTAGGACAGGAGGGTGAAAGTCTAACTTGCTCGGACTCATCTCAACGTATGTGGAAGGTAGAGCTTTGTCAACTTACATGTAGGGCTCAAATTATTGGGTCTGCAAGAATAGCCAGAGTTGCATTTGTAGCGTGTCTGCATCAACAGACAGCTGTATATTGGCGTACTGTTTAAAGGGGTCATTGCGAACTTGAGCTAACTTAACTCTCCACAACTACGCAACGACGTAACGCACTTACTGTTGCTATGCACAGCGACACGTCTAGTCTTCCAAACGTCACAACAAAGCACCACACAGCAAAAGTCAAATTTATGTATACGTGCACGAATTGTAAACATTCACGGCCACAATCGACGTTCCACGAAAATTGAAGCGTTGTTGGCAAACAAAAACGTGCTAGAAAACGTAATGAGCAGCGCTGGTTTTTTTCGACTTTAAACATATTTCTCTGTGCATTCCAGAGTGAAACGCTACAAACAAATAAGTGATTTCACATACTGCCATCTGCTTTTTCATCATGTCACCATCATACACCAAGCTTCCAACATGCCACCGTCATCCAGCTTGTTAACCAAGCCATCCGCCAAACACGCTTTGAATCCTCGTCACCATCAGCTGGCATTTTCTACTGTCGCCACTATTGACTCGCCACCATCTGCCACAATTATATTCACTCTCGCTATGATCAGCCGTATTTCCCGCTGACACCACCATTGGCTTGCCACCACCATCACCATCTGCCACCATTTGGGGGCGAAGTTCCTCAAAGCGGCACCCATTCAATCCTCGTCGTAGTCCTAGTGCGTTACCAGTCTCACACTTCGACCTGTAAGGTGGTGCCGATGGGAGATTTCTCCTCTGTGTTGTTGAAGAATGAAAAATTTGCAGCGTAGACGTTAACTAAAAGTCAAGTTCTCCTGTCTGTCATTCCCAAATAGCAGCCATTGGCATGTACATTGAGCACTGTCTGACAAGAAAGGGTTCCTAGGTTATACTTGCTGGGCGTAACCTCCTTTGTTTTAGAAAGGTTTAGCGAGCGTGGGGCATTGGTGCAATGAATACAATGAACTTGTATATACCATGAACTCGAGGTGGTTAAAGGTGGAAAGCAGACAAGAAGCGCAAGTTGTAAGAAAGTGTGCGTGTGACACATCTTTTTCAGTCTTTGGAATGTCCGCTGGATGGCGGTGCATCCATATGCGGAATATATGATAAAAAATGCGAGATGGTTGTACTTGGAGTGTTGAATTGATGGACGAACGGACACACAGACAGATGCTTGCATGGACGCCATGAGGGCTGCACGGAAGAATGAACGCATGGACGAACGCAGGGGCGGATGCATGGACGAACGCAGGCACGGACGGGTGTATGGACGTGTGGACGCATAAACAGACGCATGCACGGACGGGCGGATGGACGCTTGGACGGTTATCCAGACGGACGCACATATGATGAAAAGATGCGAGATGGTGGTACCTAAAGTGTTGACTAGATGGACGAACGGACACACAGAGAGGTGCATGGACGGACGCACGGATGGCTGCACGAACGGATGGACGCATGGACGGATGCAGTGGCGCATTCATGGGCGGACGCACGGATGGACGTGTGGACGCATGAACAGACGCACGCACAGACTGGCGGACGAACGCATGGACGGTTATACTGACGGACGCATATATGTTGATACAATGCAAGATGGTGGTACTTGGAGTGTTGACTAGATGGACGAACAGACACACAGAGAGATGCATGGACGGACAATGCGGCGGATGCATGGACGAACGCAGGGACGGACGGGCGGATGGACGTGTGGACGCATGAACAGACGCACGCACGGACGGGCGGATGGACGCATGAATGGTCACACAGATGGACGCTTATATGATGAAAAGATGCGAGATGGTGGTACCTAAAGTGTCGACTAGACGGACGAACGGACACCCAAAGAGATGCGTGGACGAACACATTTATGGGTGCATGGACGGACTCAGGGGCAGATGCATGGACGAACGCAGGGATGGACGGACGGATGGACGCATTGACAGTCACACAGACGGACGTATGGACGGTCGGAAGCAAGAACGATTGGACGGACGGATGCCTCGTCCCACTCTGCATCACTCACCCCGTAAATATGCTGCTATTTTTTTCCACTCTGGCCATCACCAGCCAGCAGTCTCTACTATCACCACCAATGGCTTGCCACCACCACCACCATCTGCCACCATTTTTTCCCTTCTCAACGTCTCTCACTCTCTATGACCACTACAGGTTTCACTATATTCACCCTCATTTCCACTATATCCACAAACGATACCAGCATTCACCAACCAAGGGTTTGCAATAGGGTTGTTACAACATTTGGAAAATTGCATAATCTAACAATCCTGAAAGCACGGAGAACCTGAAATTGTTGAACCTAAGCTACAATCACGCTTTTAAAGGGTTGCCTGCTGTTTTTTTTTCAACGTGGTTTTCAGTATGCACCAATGATGGTAGGAGCTATAAACAACGACAAATCATTAGTCTGACCTGAAGGAAACATAAAGTTAGGAAGAATTCTCCAGCCGAAAAGCATAAGCCTAGGTGTGTTCGAGCATCGATGTATGTCATTTACACTTCCTCTTTTTGACACCCAATATTTCTCAGGAGAATGTGCTTGTAAAGCTACCTAGAGAATTAATTATGCACGCCCGTGAATATGAAGATTATGGCTGGCACGTATGTTTGACCTGCTATTGGACAACGTGCATTACTCAAGATTACAATCACTTCTCTGAATTTTGGCTTTTGCTGCACACATGACGGAAATGTTCAAATATTGAGGAAAATCTATCCGTTAGAGTCAGCAGCATAGATGACATACAAAACGATATATCTACTCACATTCATCAGGTGACTTTTCGGTTTTCGTTATCAAAGCAGGTGTAAGGGCTTTTTTTGGACGATTCTTGCATATGCGTTTTTAATATTTCACACCCACGTCTAATAGTGTTCAGTTGTGCGAAAAAAACTAGCCAAAACGTTTATTGACCATCTTTATTTCACTGCGAATAATAAATTTCACGTAAACAACTCCACATACGGAGAAAATTCTAAAAAGCGATCACATCTGAAAAACACTTCCCTTTTATAAAGCCTAATGCCTTATTTCAGTTTAAAAACTGCACGTCATAGAAAACGAGAAACTAGTATATTCGTATGTGAACTGCCTCGTGTTGTAAATATGGGCTTCTTGTGCTGCGAAAGCTTAGTTGCTTTCCGACAAAAAGCACATGGACTTTCTTTTTTGACAAAAGATATTCTAAACACAGTTTGCCACTTACTTTCCAAAAAAGTTTTAGAGTGTGTTCAAGCATCGTAAAGGCAAAACGAATCAATTCAATTCACACCAACTGTGTTTACGCTGGCATTAGGTCGTTTTCAAAGTGCTCGAAATAAAACAACTACTGTGGCAATACAAAGCGCTGGACGCGAAGGTTATTTTGTTCACGTTTCTTTGTTTGAAACTTGCTAATAAAATACCACAAGAAAAGAACACTGAAGTAAATAAGACTGGCCTTGTTTCATAGTCCATACAAATGGAAGTTTCGTTTCATTTATATCAAAAATGGGCGTTTTTTTCAAGCATTTTGTTAAGAAAATGTGTTTAATAACCTAGACACATACTATTTTTCACCATATATATATATATATATATATATATATATATATATATGCGTGCGTGTGTGTGTGTGTGTGTTAGTGAAAATTTCCATAACAAAATCGGTGTTCTCCAAATGTGATATATTTGTGCATTCCGAAAATACAACAAAAATATGTTATCTCTATTAGAAGGATTCGCACAAAAGTGGTATACTCAGCTCATTTATCTCACAGTACCGGAGCTCTTTTGTACAGTATGTGCAAATAGCGCATAAAGATGGCAATATAACATCATAACTGCACTTGCAGACATCATGGAAGTTTTTGCTCATGTGAATACTGAAGAAATAAGAAAGTTAGAAAAATAAAACTAACAATAATACTACGTTGTGAACGTTACAAGCCAGTTTTTTTATGATATACCTTGCAAATGCGTCACAGTGTACATGTTTCAAAACAAAATACGGATAGAAACAACTATCGTCAGCTGACGCCACTCAAACCTGAACAAGAAGAAATAGTCACGGTTGTGTTTGTATAAAACTTTCAAAAATATCGAGTACGCTTGAATATAGGAAACTTATTTTTCTTGCCTGTTAGGATATGGAACTCCGCCGCAACTTGCAAATACGGGAGAAGTGAACGTTTCTTGTGCAATACTGGCTCTAACTAGCGAAGGAATGAAATGGTCCTAGCGGACAGTTTACTGCAGTACTTCGTTGTAATGAATGACTCAGTGATTGATTGATTGACATGTAGGGTTGAACATCAGAAAACCACCGTAAGATCATGAGAGATGCCGTAGTGGAGGGTGCTAGCAATTTTGACTATGAACTTGGGGTTCTTTAATGTGCACCCAAATCTGAGCACATGAGCCTACAATATTTTCGGCTAGTATTTTGTTGTAGGCTTATGTATTAAGGGTCCCCGCTGCAATATTAAGCGTTGGTTAAACCAAGTTCCCGCTATTGGTGATGATTTGCATTGCACGATCTCACAAGCGGACCTTCAAGTAAATGCAATTTGAATTTATGATATATTTAAAACTATACGTGGGTCATCCCTTCAAAATTGCGAGCTGCATTCCTGGCAGCGGTTACATGGGGCTGTGTCTATTGCTGGACTTCTGGGGAAACAGCTCCGATAACTTGAAAAGTAGAGACGTGCCAAGCGCTGGCGTTTCTCACAGTGAAACGCTCCTTTGCTGATGTGTACGATGACAAGAGACACTTGGACCGGCAAAGACCACAGGAGACGCCGGTAGCCGGAGCGTGTGAGGTGCTTAAATCTAAAATATAACACGTAGTAAATAAGTGCTCACGTTATGCGTAGGCAGCTGAACTTTCATCATGAGCAGCAGCATGGCTGCGCCAGCTGTTTTGTTTGTCCACTGAATCCGGTCCTGTGCTTGCTGCGGTTAGGATAATTACTGCAAAGCATTTTTTAAACTTCGGCGAGTTTGAGTGTATCTATCTATCATCTATATATATATATATGTATATATATATATATATATATATATATATATATATATATATATATATATATATATATATATATATATATATATATATAGAATGAATAGGGTGCAATTAGCGGTTCCTGCAAAAGACGAGAAGGAGGACCGTGGTTCGTGCTCGTGATAGCTCCGATTCTGATTGGTGAGCGCTTGACCTGTGTTCGTTTTTTTGATAAACGCGTCGCGGACTCAACGCTCAACCCGTACTACCAAGTGGTGGAGAGAGCTGGTTTTCTTTTTCACCCTGGAACTCCATAGCCGGACTCTACCTCCGCCGTCCATCATGCCTGACGACCTTGCAGCACAGCCGAATGCAGCCAAACACCCCGATATCCACTGCCCCTGTATTCCACTGTATATCTACAGCCCCTGTATGAATAGGACGTTGAGTACTGGCTCTCTTCGTTTGAAAAAGTGACTGTCAACAACCGGTGGGACGATAACGACAAACTCGGTCACGTCCACTTTTACCTGAGGGGTGTCGTGGAGCTTTGGTTGAACGACAATGAGGCTGAGGTTACCACCTGGGCCTCTTCTAAAACGACCTTCGCAGACGTATTCGGCTGACCGGCAGTGCGCAAGCTCTGCGCGGAGCAGCGTTTGCGTGATCGTGCCCAGTTGACAGGAGAAAGTTTCACATCTTACATGAAGGACGTCGTAGGCTTCTGCCGGCGCTTCAATCCGGCCATATTCGAAGCCGACAAAGTCAAGCATATCACGAAGGGCATCGATGACGATGAGTTCCACTTCCTTGTGGCGAGAACTCCTCGAACCGTCACAGACATCATTCAGCTCCGACGAGTTGCGAAAGCAGCGCATTTCCACGCGGTGTCAAGTTTCGACACGACCAGCACGTGTGTACTGACCGTTGGCGCGATCTCTCCAGATGCGGTAGTATTGACACACCAAATACAACAGTTCATCAGTGAGGAGTTTGCCCGCCAATTGTCTATTGCTCTCTTTCTCCCTAGTAATAGTCATGCACTCCCCGCCCTTACTTGCCAAACCATTGAGAAGCAAGTATCAGAAGCTCTTCCGCGTACGCGCCAGCCATAACCTGTATCAGTGCCGTTGACCTATGCCGACGTCGCGAGAAGGCCTTCACAAGCAGTGCCAAACAGAACCGGCCCTCTTCAACGCCCTAACATCTTCTACACACAGCAGGCGCCGACAAGCCCGCAAGTTCCGCTTTATCGACGTCCTGCCACCCTTCCCAATATTCCTTGGTGCACACTGGACAACCGACCAATATGCTATTACTGTGGTCTACCCAGGCATGTC
Organism: Rhipicephalus annulatus; assembly: GCA_013436015.1. Classification (NCBI taxonomy): domain Eukaryota; kingdom Metazoa; phylum Arthropoda; class Arachnida; order Ixodida; family Ixodidae; genus Rhipicephalus; species Rhipicephalus annulatus. The sequence goes on from WOVY01002134.1 coordinate 257,665, forward strand.
GAGCGTTTCTGCCACCGCCTCGTTGCTCGTCCAACTGCCGTTGAAGCCAATTACAGCTATGACCATACGGAGCCGAAACAACCATGCTCTCCCACGCTCCTTCAAACACCTCATCGTCGAACCACCGCACCTCCAACTCGTCTCGATCACCCTCCCCACGCCGGTGCTCGCTATTGCCAATGCTTTGACGCACCGCGCCCGTCCACACGGAAAACTGACCACCGCAGTTCCCGAGGCAAGAACGGCGCCACTGTCGAAATCAACAAGGCCTCGTTCCCGACCTGCAAACGAAATCCCAATCTTCATTGAAGGTGTGGCCGTGTCCGCGTTAGTCGCTACTGGAGCTGCTGTGTACATGTTGAGCGAAGCAATGTGCCGCAAGTTGAAAATTTTTACGACTCCGCTTCCTCTTGTTTCTCTCCGTACGGCGCGGCACATCACATACAACCTTCCGTCACGTGCACAGCTCGTCTACTCATTCAGGACGTTTTGTATGTGGTTAAATTCGTCGTCTTTCCGCATTGCTCGCATGGCGTTAAATTGGGCTAGCACTTCCTTTCCATGCATTATGCCTTTGTCAATTGTGCCCTTGCCGAGCTTGAATTATCAGCAATCTCAGACATAGCTCCTGCCAAGTCATCTTTTTTTCGTGTCGTCATCATCGAGGACATGGACATCCCACCTATGTCATCTGCTATTGTCCCAATCTCCTGCGACTATGCTTTCTCTGCCGCCTTGTTTACGCCGTCAGCGAAATTCACTTCCCGTAAGCACTTTGTTTTCCCATTTGCTCTTATCACGATCGAAAACTTCTCCCCAACAATTTATGTCATGAACCTGCTCTCGGTCGCAATCGCTATGTTCCGCAAAGAATGTATAGGGCAACTTAAGGACATTGATTCAGTCTGCCCTAATTCACTACCTGGTCGCACATTAAGCCTCCATGTCACGAGCGTTAATCTCGATACCACAGCCAACACATCTACCCCAGATGCCTTCCTTTCATCCATTGCTTCGGATCTTCCCAGCGTTCAGCGGACGCAACTCTTGAAGCTTCTCGGCCGCTTTCGCATGCCTTTCGATTACGAGCAACCCAGTTTGAGCAGAGCAACTACGATCGCTCATCATATAGACACTGGCAGCCATGCACCCGTGCGCCAGCGTCCATACCACGTCTCTCAAGCTGAACGTCGGGTAATTGAAGACCAGATGACTGACATACTTAGTCGGGAAATCATACAGCCGTCCCACAGTCACTGGGCATCCCCGGTGGTGCTCGGTAAAAAGAAGGACGGTACCATCCGTTTCTGTGTTGATTATAGGCGCCTTAACAAGATCACGCGCAAAGATATCTATCCGCTCCCCAGAATTGATGACGCGCTCGACTGTTTGCAAGGAGCGGAGTTCTTCTCTTCGCTGGATCTTCGGTCGGGGTACTGGCAGGTACCTATGGATGAAGCCAACCGCCCTAATACACCGATCGTAACTCCTGACGGCTTGTACGAGTTCAACGTGATGCCGCTCGGCCTTTGCAATGCCCCGGCCACAATCGAGCGTCTTGTGACAAAATACTTCAAGGTCTCAAGTAGCATACGTGCTTTCGCTATCTGGACGACGTCGTGGTTTTTTCAAAAGAATTCGATACCCATCTCGAGCGCCTAGCAAGTGTCCTGGAATGCCTCACACTGGCTGGGCTACAACTAAATTTGAAGAAATGTCACTTCGCTACATGGAAGCTCGCAATCTTAGGGCACGTTGTCAGCAAGGACGGCGTTCTATCAGACCCACACAAGCTACGCGCCGTCACCGAGTTTCCCAAGTCGTCGACACTCAAAGAGCTCTGGAGCTTCATAGGGCTACGCTCGTATTTTCGACGATTTATTCGTAATTTCGCATCTATAATGATCCCTTTAACACGTCTACTTGCTGACAGCCAAGGTATCTCGGCATGGTCGTCCACATGTGATGACGAATTTGCGAAATTACTTCATCTTCTCACATCGTCGCCGATTCTCACACGCCCCTACCGAAATCCACACGGACGCTAGTGGAGTTGGCCTTGGCACTATCCTTGCGCAGCGAAAGTCTGCCTTCGATGAGTACGTCGTTTTTCACGTGAGTCGTGCTCTGACCAGAGCTGAAGAAAATTATTCGCTCACGGAGAAAGAATGTCTAGCCATCGTTTGGACAATCGCTAAATTTAGACCTTACATATATGGTCGGACATTTGATGACGTGACTTACCATCACGCCCTCTGCTGGTTGTCGTCTCTAAAAAACCCATCTGATCGCCTAGCCCGTTGGGCATTACGACTCCAAGACTACGACATCCGCGTCGTCTACGGGTCAGGGCGCAGATATTCAGACGCTGACGCTCTCTCTCGATCTTCGCTTTGCCATGACTGTGCAAATGCGCCTGTTTCTACCTACAATTCTGCCCTCTCACACACGCTGACATGCCATCCGAGCAGCCTCAAGACCCTTGGATAGAGTCTTTAATGGAGTTCCTAACGAAGCCATCACCGAGTACCGCCAGTCGCGCGCTGCGGCGCACAGCTTGCCATTTCACCATGCACAATGGACTACTTTGCCGTCGCAATTACCTCAGTGAATTTCGAAAGTGGTTGTTAGTGATTCCTCGCCATCTGCGTGCTCATATTTGCGCTTCGTTCCATGCGGACGGACCTTCAATGCGACCACGCTGGTGTAATAAAAACGTAGGCACGACTCCGTGTGCGGTACTACTGGCGTGGAATGTACAAATTTTTCCGCCAATACGCGTGTTCGTGCTCAAAATTTCAACGCCAGAAGAGTTCACTGCATGTCGTCACTGGACCGCTCCAGCCGTTGCCTTGCCCATCCCGACCTTTTGATCGCATCGGAATTGACTTATGCGACCCACTTCTTAACACACCTGACGGGAATCGCTGGGTGGTTGTCGCTATTGATCATTTGACACGGTATGCTGAGACTGCCGCGCTGCCAGAGGCTATATCATGTGAAGTCGGCTTATTTATATTCCACAAACGTGTTCTTCGCCACGGCGCTCCTCGCGTGTTACTCAGCGACCGCGGGCACACGTTCCTCTCAGAAGCCGTACAACACCTCCTGCGTGAATGCAATGATGTTCATTGAACGACCAGTGCGTACCATTCACAAACCAATGGCATGACTGAACGCTTCAATCGCACATTAGGCGACATGTTGTTCATGTATGCATCCGCTGACCACACCAACTGGGACCGCATACTACCATTTGTCACCTATGCGTACAACAGCGCCACTAAGTCCATGACTGGATTTTCTCCCTTCTTTCTTGTATAAGGCCGTGAACCCTCCTCATTTATGGATACCATTCTGTTGTATCGCCAGGACACTTCAGAGTCTGCAACTCTCTCAGAAGTCGCCACCTATGTGGAAGAATGCAGGCAGCTGGCACGTTCGTTAACTACACAAGACCGAGCACACCAAAAGGACTGCCATGACGCCAACCTGCATCGCCAGTCATCTTTGCCTGGAACATGGATGTGGCTTCGCGTTGCCTCCTCAGCTCCAGGTCTTTTTTCAAAGCTGCTGCCTATGTATGAAGGCCCCTACCACATCCTGCGCCAAGCATCCCCGACAAACTATATTGTTGAGCCCGTACAATCAGTCATCCACAGACTGCCACCGTCACAGCCGTGAGACTCTTCACGTCGACTGACTGAAGCCGCACTTTGACCCACCAGTCGTACCTGTGCCTTGGGTCGCCAGGATTGCTGAGTTTTCGCGGGGGAGTGATTTGGAGAATGGATAGGGTGCAATTAGCGATGCCTGCAAAAGATGAGGAAGAGCACCGTTGTTCATGCTCGTGATAGCTCCGGTTCGGATCGCTGAGCGCTTAACCTGTGTTCGTTTATTTATAAACTTGTCGCGGACTTAACGCTCACTGCGTACTACCAATATATATATATATATATATATATATATATATATATATATATATATATATATATATATACTTATATATATATATATATATATACTTATATATATATATATATATATATATAATAAAGGAAATGAGTGTATACGTAAGGGCTCGTTTTTTCCGTGTGTTAACACAATAATAATGAGATCTAACACACAGTAATGCCAAGTAATGTACATTGGAAGTTAATCGAACCAATGGAATGTAAATAAGAAAGAAAAGTGGATGAAAAAATAACCACCGTGATCATATATATATATATATATATATATATATATATAGTCTCCTAGCCATTTGGATATTGCTATCATAACCAAAAGTGGTGTCGTGTAACATGACTGCATGGCGAGCATAGGTGACTTGTCATAACATGAAAGTATTCACAGCTATATTTGAATGTCATGATTTTCATTTCAGGGTCTTGCTGCTCTTATGGTGGTTTCGATTACATGACATATTAAAAAACAGGCATGGTTACTATGGTATGTGCTAACTGCATGGTGAACATAAGTGACAGACTTTAACGTGGAAATCATGACATGCAAGTCATGGAAAATATCAATAAACGTTACGCTCTTGGTGTGCTCGCGGTTGTTTTGCTAGCTTCACATATATTAAATTGTGTATTACGGAACGTGAATGAATAATGAAAGTATATGAGATGTTCAAATATGACGTCCAAACATTTCTTATTATTGTTCTAGATTTTGACCAACAAGATCTCAGCATATACCTAATATTTTTTTTGGCTCTAGCACACTAGAGGCACATTAACGCCACGACCCTTTCGTCAAAGCTCCATGAGGTTCTGCGGAGTTCCTTTCTTCACGACCAAACCTGGGTGACCCAGCTCGCCCGTGAGGCGGCGTCGAGGCAAGCCCTTCACATCCCCTCATGGGAGGCTAGGCCCGGCCACCTAACCTGCTGGTTTCTTATGTTAATGTTTATTCCTCTCCCTTCTTTTTACTTTCCAGTTTCGCAGTATTGTTGTCAGTTAAAGTCTACTTTTACCACCGACAAATAAATAAAGGTATCTCGGTTGCACAATAGACTACCCTTTCATCGTTGCCTCTTCGTTGGCTTATGTACACTGTTTACTTCTTGCTCCACGGTATGCATGCTACGCCTGATATACCAAATCTCTGGTGTGGTGTTTATTTCGATTCACCCTGAGTACCCGACTTTGTTCAATCAGAGTTCCCGACTTAAGCCTTGTTTATCGAATACCGCAAGCCTGTTTTGTTGGTTAAGTGCTGCCGACGAATATTAGCACATGTAGCAGAGAAAACATATTTACTTCAGGAGCATTTCTTTATTGAGATCTGTTCCTGGTACATTCGCCTTCACAGATAGTTTATACTGCATGGGCAGCGGTTCTCTGTTTGGTATGCCTTCTAGAATAGAGCATACCCACGGTTTTCATCAGCACAGCTGCACTGCATATGCTGCTGAGTTAAAACAACCTTCTTAGTTTGGCCAACTCAGAAATTGTTGTTTTAACACGCTACTCTTTTGCTGAAAGTACTTTGTGCTCCTAACAATGAATATGATGCCGTTTTACCTGTATTAGACTGAAAAGCATCTGTATAAGGACTATTTTTAGGAATTGACATGAAATAATGAAAAAAAGTCGTCAACATTGCAAATTTCAACTCACGTATGTGTCTAAATGAGCAGCGCAAAGAGCGAAGATGCCAGCAGAACGAATGGACACTCTGCCGCAATTTCGCTACTAACATTATCATAGAAACACTTCAATCAGTGGCAAATGCGTGACTAAATCTTACAATTCAAGAAGTAGTGTTGGAACTAGGAGGTGCTTATTTCAATACATGTTCTACCAGAAGTTGCTCTTTTTATTCTTCTAGCACACAGTTGACAATCGCTTGCATTTCAAGAAGCACCAAAATAAATTTAATCTGGGTACTCGTAGAACTTTAATGTTAAACAATATCTTCTGAACACGTACCTCCAAAATAGAAGAAAAAATTCACAATGTCACCTTACAGATAGCAGATGGACAATCAGACGCCTAAGACTCGCACTTCATCCTCATTTGGAATTAGGCAAAATGAACCTTTGTATTACATGGTGATGAGACGAAGGACGTTATTCCTGGGAATATGGAATTCCCCAAAACACAGCCGTTCAAACAAGCGTTGAGTTCAGATATCACCGTATTTTAGATACCCTACTAATTGATGTTTGTCATCATAATGATCATCATCATCATCATCATCATCATCATCATCATCATAGGCAGAAGCAGCAGCTTGGCGACCTCGCTGCAGGGGAAAAAGGCATCTCCCATATTCGGCTTTTCAACCCAGTCATGATTTGCTGCAGGTGCTTTATCACGCTTCTCATCAGCCCATATAGGTTCCGCTTCTCCTCAGATGTTCGCCTTCTCTTGGAGTCTACTCCGTTACTCTTAATGACCTGTGGTGACTATGTATGTGGTGTACATTTCCCACCCAAGTCTATTTCTCCTTGATTTCTGCTAAAATGTACTTAGCGCTTGTTTGTTGCCAGACAAACACCAACGTCTTTTTTTCTCTTAATGTTCCACTGTCATATTTTCTACTATATCTCACACAAGGGAGGTATTAGTGTGCTTCATAAAAGCAGTTACAAATTTTGAATAGTTTTTAACGAGCGTTGGAGAACCGCGAGCATATGTGCAAAGGTTCCCCTGATGATAACAAAAATGAAATAAACTTCACAGTGTGCTCATGCCCTGGTGTCGTGGAAGATGAGCAGGAGGCTCACGAGACAAGACGTCATAGTCATACGATCTTATTGTCTCGAATAATCTTGTAAATGAAGAAAAAATTATTGTAACTGATACGAAAGAATTTGATTATTCATTGAGCGCAGACAGAAAACATACGATAGTTTAGGAACTTCCTTCAGAACATACACTCTGCTCCAAGCGAGAAAGCGCACTCTAAAATTGGCGGAATTATTACTATTTGAACAATATCACTAGAGAAGAGGCATGAAAGTCACAGGTACAGTCTTAAGAGTTTACAATGCCAAGCACCCCCAGGAGAAAAAAAATCTAACAAAAAAGTTCACGAACCAAAGTCCGAAACATAACAGACTAAAACTGCAGAACTTTCTGTGAGAGAAAGGCGAAAGAAGAGTAAAGGTAGGGAGTTCAACGAGCTTCGGCTTGGTTGGCTACAATACACATGGAAAAGGAGAGAACATAAAGATCAAAATTTAGATAAATAAGGAAGAGCTCATTAATGGAACACACCTTACAAGCTCTCGTTCTGTTAGTTAACCGACGCTCGTGAAATCTGGTCATCTTAAAGAGGCACAATTGTGTTATCGTACGAAGGGTTGTACTTGTACGAAGCTATGAACTTAGGTACTAGGATATTTATTTAGATTTGTATTCTTGCATCCATACAATAAAGCTTGGCTTTCAGACCACATAGTTAAGTCTGGTAGGATGAACAGTACCATATAATAGGCTCAAGTGTCTTGTGCCAGGCGGAAAGCTTCGTACAACACTGCCCCGCCGCGGTGGTCTAGTGGCTAAGGTACTCGGCTGCTGACCCGCAGGTCGCGGGTTCGATTCCCGGCTGCGGCGGCTGCATTTCCGATGGAGGCGGAAATGTTGTAGGCCCGTGTACTCAGATTTGGGTGCACGTTAAAGAACCCCAGGTGGTCAAAATTTCCGGAGTCCTCCACTACGGCGTCTCTCATAATCAAATGGTGGTTTTGGGACGTTAAACCCGACAAATCAATCAATTCGTACAACACTACTGTCCAGTTCAATAGGATATGAATGCGCATTCGTAAATTCCACATGCAATCACATGGAACACAACAGTGTTGCAATGTGCCATAAGATTCGGGATGATGAACTAAGTTCCAAGTCGGGATACAAACGACAATCAATAGGTGTGCGGTAGCCGACATAGAAGTTCAAATGTGGAGATAACCGAAAAAGCTCCACAATCAGACGAAATCTCAAAGGGGAGAAAACGGAACTGCGCCTAGACAGATACCACAGTGCATCGCGTTGTGAGGTTCCGCATGACAATCTAAGATGCAAATTTGGGAAAAAAACGACAATAAATAGGTGTATAATAGCCGACACAAGAATTCTTATATGGAGACAACCTCAAATGCTCTAAAAACATATGAAACCTCAAAGGGAACAAGATGAAGCTGGCCGCATAAATAAAAACGACATGGTATAAAAAGGTCATATCACTACTAATATCAGAAGAATATTTAAATAGTTGACGAATCTCAAAGATTAGCAGAATAGAAAGGGCAACCTGGGCGACATTGGAAGATGATGCATTAGCCTCACAGGAATCAGACAACCCAACAGTAACGACAAGGCAAATACGAGAACATTGAAGGTAATATAAAGTAGAAATCCACAGGTGTAGATCAAGTATCATCAAATCTACTGGAAAACTGTGGACTGATTATGTTAGAAGCTTTGACAACTGTGAAGACGAACTGTAGTTCATGGTAAAGGTACGAGTATGTCACCACAGTGGCAACATAACCTTAAAACACAACAAAGAGACGTAAAAGACTTCAAAAGGTCGCTCAGCTTCATCCGTCGTCCATAAGCTATATACAAAGATTCGCTCTTACTATCAGGACTATGTTAGAATTGGCTGAACCGAAAGACCAAGCTGGATATTCGAGAATTGACAGTATTCACACTATTATTCAGCCGAAAGCGAAGTGCGCTTACTACAAGGAAAATCTATAAATTTTCAGAAGAGATTTGATCTTGTTGAGCTTTGAATGATCTTGATGGCAATGTGGAATCAGAAAGCTGACAAACTGTCAATGAAAATCCTCGAATAAACATATAGCGGCTCCATGACACCATCGTCTTCCTTAAAGAGAGTGACAAGTTTCTAATGGAGAAAGCTGTAAGGCTGTAACGCATGATTTTCTCACTTCTACTCACCGTGTACATACAGAATGTTTATGGGGTCTTAGAATGGGGAGTTTCAGAAGTACAAGCAGATGTGTACAAATGCGAGTAAACCATGATGCGCTCCTGAAATTGCATCAGCCAGTAAATTGGAAAGAACTACGAATTGCGGTCACTTACTTGCAAAAAAGCAGAAGAGTGCCTTTGAGCATTTTTTTGTAGAAATTATAAGTGACCTGAAGCAACCTCGGGAGAGAGCAACGTTTTGTGCCATGTAGCGAGGCACTGAGGGTGGTAAAATTCACAACCGCTTAGGACCGATAGTGACAGCTGAGCTGAAGCACGACATAATGAACCAACTGGATGAATAAAATAAAAAAAGTTCAAATACTTCAAATACTTCAGGAATTCTCCAACCATCAATTATAGGTTGCGATCGTTCATAAAGAAGAAAATGCATGAGGTGAACCTTACCAATATCATCCTATGGTACCGAACCATAGAAGCTTAGAAAGAGCATTGCATAGAAACTGATGACAATGCAGCCTTTAGATTCCCCAGCTTTATTTTGAATGCAGTGCAGGAAATTTATGCCTTTATTGTTTCTATTTTTTGAAACATGCGTACAAATTCTGCGAAATTTTGTAGCAGAAAATCAGGCACTGCTATAGACATTTATTCAGGTTGTAATTTCGGACACCTCACACAAATTCAACAAATGCCTGCATACTACCTGCACGTTTTGCTTTGAAATAGAAGGTGCTGTGTGAAATTTAAGTTCATGCAGCACCTGTTTTCTGTTGTTTCTGTTTCTGTTGTTAATCTGTTTTCTTAGCCTTCACTAAAGCAATTTACACGATTCATCGTCAAGTGCTATTTATACATCTTGATTGTTACAGCAATGTTGGTCCTGCACTAATATTTAGAAAAAACTACTTGCCTGAACGAGAATATACAGTACATGTAGCAGACATATTCTCGGCAACTAGATGCATTAATCAAGGCGTACCATATGACTCAGATATAACTTCTGTACTGACGAACTGGTCTATTGTAAAGTGTCCCCAAAACAATCGTTGCATTTTATACGCCAAGGACACTACAGCATATCGTCTGATGAATTTATTACTGTTTTTACCGCAAGGCTTCATTAAGTAACATGAGAAATTCGCGTAGCAATCGCCACTCAGTACTTGATACATTAGGATAACTTTTAGGGTGATTTAGACTACTCAAGTACATTCACATCAATTCCCGAACAAGAAATTTGGACCCATTATAGTTATGTTTGTGATGATGCCACTTTTCTTGGCATGCATCAGGACCCCCAATTCTAGATTTTGCTTTTAATGCTGCCACCTCAAGCATAAGACTTCGTATAGCGTCCATACTCTTTTTCAGGGGCCAGGGTCCTTAAGACGTGGGTCGTTCCTTCATCTGTAATTAGTTGTTGTATGTAGCCACCTCTAGTTATGAACTGCTGAATAGATGGCATTGAGTGGATATGTCCTTGGGAATAATAGATTTAAATGGCACTAGTGGTTTTCACAGCATATCCATGGAGTGAATGATGATGAGTGGGGCGAAGCATTCATCTGTCCATATATGTATCCATCCGTCCGTGCTACCATCCCTGCACCCGTGCTTCTGTCTGTCCATGCTTCCGTCCGTCTGTCTTTAAGTCTGTGCTTCTGTCAGTCCACGTGTCAGTTTGTACATCCATCCGTTCGACCGTTCATGCGTCCGTCCATGCATACATCCATGCCTCCGTTTCTTCTTCTGACGCTTCGCCTAACTTTCTCGCAAGGCTCTCTTTGCGTTGCACTTTATGAAACTCTGGGAGCGTCAGCCCTAACTTTAACGAAGGGTTATTCTTTTCACAAACGAGTGGCAGATACATCAGGCTTCAATGACAGAGACGTAACGTATGAAAAAAAATACTGTGTTTCTGCGATTGTTTTTCGAGTGAACTCAACGTTCCACAAAATGCACTCAACAGTGCAGGAAAAATCAATGCTCACGCAGTGCAATGATTCGTTCACCGCCAATTCGGTAGCGCTTGTTTATGTATACGCCGATTGTTCAAGCGTTAGATTAAGCAGTATTTGGGTTGCCTTGGCATGCCAACAAATGACAACACACGTTTTATTTAAGGACTGTAAGTTGACACCTGATCTCTGACTGCCAGAGAGATAACAGAGGTTCCAAAATCTAACAGTCTTTGTGTGTTTTGGGAGAAATAAATGTTTTGTGACCTTGCACCTAATTATGGGCTGGTCAACCTGAATGTTCACTGGATTTGGAGCGTAGTATTTTTCCAGTTCGTACGTTTACTTGCGTTTTTTTTCTAAAACATAAGAAGAAGGTTGTACTGTATCGAGCACCAGGGCCTGTTATTCAAAGTACGAATAGCCTTCAGCTTTTATACGTGGCTGTGGGGGCGTGAAAAAAAGCGGGGCGACATTATCTTTAGCACACCCTCAGGATATTTGCCCCGCGAGTGGGTGGCAGTGTATGAAAACCTTGCCATCCTTACGCACTTCAAATATTTTTGTATACAAACAACAGTCAGTGGCATGTATAAATAGGTCGGAAATACATTGAACCATGTTTTAGGGGAGTGCGAAGCCATCGGATCCTTTTCATCGGCAACAGTTCGGCAGCACTTTTGTGCAGCTTCAGACTGAACGAACACTCACTGGCCTTCCAGTGTGCCCACAATCGGGCCCTTAACTCGGCCTGGCGGTCTCTTCGCGGCACATGTTGGGTGGCATGGGGTCTTCCCTGCACCTTGTCTGGACAGGCATAAAGTTGGTTCAACCACGGCAGCTACTGTTAGTATGTCGGAGGAAGTGAATATGGTGACTCAGCGACATGACGCACCACACTGTCGAGTCACAGGCTGCTGCTTCAAGTCCACGGCGAATCCGTCGAAATAATTTTTCATTGAAAAAATTGTCCTTCGTGGTTTTTATGTATTGATACCTATACATATACGGACTGACGTGGCAACGCCAACGGCAAGAGCCTCCGAAGGTGTAGGTAGAATTTCTATGACAATTAAGTTGAGATGCTGTTTCAATCTTTGGGTTCTGCACGTCCTATTTTCCCCTGGTGTTTAATATACAAACAACAGAGAAGAAAAGCAAGTATACAGCACCTGCCACTCAGCAATCTGGCTCTTGATAGTCAGCTCCTAATGCACGCCAACGTACCACTACATCTAGGGGAAAAATCTATGCTCATTGAAATTCGCTACCTTTGAAGTGCGATATTGTAACCTCGATAAAAGATTTGCCAAAATAGAAAGGTGTCTGCATAATAAGACAATGAAAATGACATTACAGCAATTCATCCATTCTAGGTTCAGTTGCTGTTCATATGTGGGTAAAGCAGGGACGCGACATTTAGGCGAAATTTTAACGGACTGCCCTGAGTCTACGCAGCGTTTTTTATCGCTGCTTTTTATCGCGAATACTATTAGAAATATGGAAGTTTTGAGAGGGGACGCAAAATACTATACTTTAGTTTGCTAACTTGGATGGTTTCTGTAAAACTACCATAGTTTTCGCTTATTAAAATGGTTATACGGATCGTAGAAAAGGTGTTCATTGCTCAATGCCTAATTGAAACGTCTTCATTTTTATGGTCCGCTTAATTAGGAAGGCGATCGCCAGGCTGATTTAAGGGGCAGCTGTTTCGGCCCCCTGAAGTGCACCATGAAAGCACGGACAATTTAGAATTGGTTCCCCTTTGGCATGCCACTGAACGCCGGCTGTGGTGCAAAGAAAAGGCATAGCCGAGAGTTCATTAAAAAATATTTTCTAAAATACAGTACAACAAACAACACAAAAACATGCACACTTGCAATTAATTCAATACAAGTCTTCACCAATCACAAGATACTCAAAACAATGGTCTACACTGCGTAACAAGATACACTCAAGACAACGGACACAAACATGTGCCACATGCAATCTAATGCATTAACTAACCAAGACACTTGTATAATAAATTGTTCGTCTAACAAATTCAGTCCAATGTTTTTGAAACAAAGCTTCAATGATTCTTCTCTTCAGGAAAACGCTTACTTAAAGTCCAGCGCAAGTTGTTTCACTCCTCCCGAAGTTTATCTTTCGGAAATCTTCCTGTTGTCAAATATGCGCACTTAAACAACGAAACTTCTTTGCCGGTAAAAGACCGACCACTCACGTGCTGTGACTGCATAACACGCCATCGCCCACGGGCGGTAAGCACACACTTTTTTTTCTGCTTGTAGCACCAGCCTTCAACCGCAGGTGGGAACACTCTTCGTATCCTCTGTTGCTTGGTCACTGTAGAACAAGTCTTCGACTCACGGCGGAAAACTCTCTTCATCTCCTGATGCGACTCCCTCCACTGCGGGTTATATGCATTTGTCGCTGAGTTGCCAAAATTTCTAGGCGTTTTTTTGGCACGCCGCACAGCCAAAGCTGGGGAATATACGGGAACTTTCTTGAACTATTCGCGACCCGTGACGCAAACAAGCAGTGACTCCCTTCTTCCTTCTCGATGTTTCTGGATTTGGCTTGGTGTTAGATTCAAGGAGGTCGGTCAGCGTTGCTACAGCGCTGTCAAGAAGGAGAGGCGGAGCGCGGGAGGCATCTTGTGATGCTTGTTACTGCTTTGCGCGGTTGATGTCACGCATGTACCTCTATTTCACGTTGCGGTTCAAGTTCCTTGGCGCACGCTTCGTCGAGCGCTCGTTTGTGGCAATTTAAAACAGCATAGAATGGCATAAAAATAAGACGCGATTATGTCAAACCACAGAATGTTAGCGCCTCTCAAAATTATGCAGACACTTTGCGAAAAACAGAAACGAAAAAAGGACACTCTTTCGAATGAAGGTTACAACCATTACTCCAAACACTTTATTGCATTGCTCTAATGGTTTGTAGTTTACATGCGCTTTTAGTGTGGTGCTTCTACTGATTTTGCGTTTCTTTCTTTATTTCTTTTTTTGAGTGCCAGCTGCGTCACTGATCACCAGACGGTCACAGTAGGTGACTAAAGTTTCTTTCTTGTAGTCAGGCCACCAAGCAAACCCGAAATAAACTATTCTTTGGCGAGACATCAGTGCGCCAGCTGGGGTTACCAAAAAGGCATCAGTCTGCTCAGCATCACTTTCTTTCCGGTCGAACGTGGTGGGTTGCCTTTCTTCTTTATTCTGCCGAACATAACGTGAAAGAGTACGCGTTCCAAACTTTTGACGGAATGGCACGTCGTTGCAAATGCGTTCGATGTGCGAGATTTCAGAAAACGTTTGCGTGATCGTGCCCAGTTGACAGGAGAAAGTTTCACATCTTACATGAAGGACGTCGTAGGCTTCTGCCGGCGCTTCAATCCGGCCATATTCGAAGCCGACAAAGTCAAGCATATCACGAAGGGCATCGATGACGATGAGTTCCACTTCCTTGTGGCGAGAACTCCTCGAACCGTCACAGACATCATTCAGCTCCGACGAGTTGCGAAAGCAGCGCATTTCCACGCGGCGTCACAGTTTCGACACGACCAGCACGTTAGTACTGACCGTTGGCGCGATCTCTCCAGATGCGGTAGTATTGACACACCAAATACAACAGTTCATCAGTGAGGAGTTTGCCCGCCAATTGTCTATTGCTCTCTTTCTCACTAGTAATAGTCATGCACTCCCCGCCCTTACTTGCCAAACCATTGAGAAGCAAGTATCAGAAGCTCTTCCGCGTACGCGCCAGCCATAACCTGTATCAGCGCCGTTGACCTATGCCGACGTCGCGAGAAGGCCTTCACAAGCAGTGCCAAACAGAACAGGCCCTCTTCAACGCCCTAACATCTTCTACACACAGCAGGCGCCGACAAGCCCGCAAGTTCCGCTTTATCGACGTCCTGCCACCCTTCCCAATATTCCTTGGTGCACACTGGACAACCGACCAATATGCTATTACTGTGGTCTGCCCAGGCATGTCGAGCGTTTCTGCCACCGCCTCGTTGCTCGTCCAACTGCCGTTGAAGCCAATTACAGCTATGACCATACAGAGCCAAAACAACCATGCTCTCCCACGCTCCTTCAAACACCTCATCGTCGAACCACCGCACCTCCAACTCGTCTCGATCCCCCTCCCCACGCCGGTGCTCGCTATTGCCAATGCTTTGACGCACTGCGCCCGTCCACACGGAAAACTGACCACCGCAGTTCCCGAGGCAAGAACTGCGCCACTGTCGAAATCAACAAGGCCTCGTTCCCGACCTGCAAACGAAATCCCAATCTTCATTGAAGGTGTGCCCGTGTCCGCGTTAGTCGCTACTGGAGCTGCTGTGTACATGTTGAGCGAAGCAATGTGCCGCAAGTTGAAAATTTTTACGACTTCGCTTTCTCTTGTTTCTCTCCGTACCACGCGGCACATCACATACAACCTTCCGTCACGTTCACAGCTCGTCTACTCATTCAGGACGTTTTGTATGTGGTTAAATTCGTCGTCTTTCCGCATTGCTTGCATGGCGTTAAATTGGGCTAGCACTTCCTTTCCATGCATTATGCCTTTGTCAATTGTGCCCTTGCCGAGCTTGAATTATCACCAATCTCAGACATAGCTCCTGCCAAGTCATCTTTTTTTCGTGTCGTCATCATCGAGGACATGGACATCCCACCTATGCCATCTGCTATTGTGCCAATCTCCTGCGACTATGCTTTCTCTGCCGCCTTGTTTACGCCGTCAGCGAAATTCACTTCCCGTAAGCACTTTGTTCTCCCATTTGCTCTTATCACGATCGAAAACTTCTCCCCAACAATTTATGTCATGAACCTGCTCTCGGTCGCAATCGCTATGTTCCGCAAAGAATGTATAGGGCAACTTAAGGACATTGATTCAGTCTGCCCTAATTCACTACCTGGTCGCACAGCAAGCCTCCATGTCACGAGCGTTAATCTCGATACCACAGCCAACACATCTACCCCAGATGCCTTCCTTTCATCCATTGCTTCGGATCTTCCCAGCGTTCAGCGGACGCAACTCTTGAAGCTTCTCGGCCGCTTTCGCATGCCTTTCGATTACGAGCAACCCAGTTTGAGCAGAGCAACTACGATCGCTCATCATATAGACACTGGCAGCCATGCACCCGTGCGCCAGCGTCCATACCACGTCTCTCAAGCTGAACGTCGGATAATTGAAGACCAGATGACTGACATACTTAGTCGGGAAATCATACAGCCGTCCCACAGTCACTGGGCATCCCCGGTGGTGCTCGGTAAAAAGAAGGACGGTACCATCCGTTTCTGTGTTGATTATAGGCGCCTTAACAAGATCACGCGCAAAGATATCTATCCGCTCCCCAGAATTGATGACGCGCTCGACTGTTTGCAAGGAGCGGAGTTCTTCTCTTCGCTGGATCTTCGGTCGGGGTACTGGCAGGTACCTATGGATGAAGCCAACCGCCCTAATACAGCGGTCGTAACTCCTGACGGCTTGTACGAGTTCAACGTGATGCCGCTCGGCCTTTGCGATGCCCCGGCCACAATCGAGCGTCTTGTGACAAAATACTTCAAGGTCTCAAGTAGCATACGTGCTTTCGCTATCTGGACGACGTCGTGGTTTTTTCAAAAGAATTCGATACCCATCTCGAGCGCCTAGCAAGTGTCCTGGAATGCCTCACACTGGCTGGGCTACAACTAAATTTGAAGAAATGTCACTTCGCCACATGGAAGCTCGCAATATTAGGGTACGTTGTCAGCAAGGACGGCGTTCTATCAGACCCACACAAGCTACGCGCCGTCACCGAGTTTCCCAAGTCGTCGGCACTCAAAGAACTCTGGAGCTTCATAGGGCTACGCTCGTATTTTCGACGATTTATTCGTAATTTCGCATCTATAATGATCCCTTTAACACGTCTACTTGCTGACAGCCAAGGTATCTCGGCATGGTCGTCCACATGTGATGACGAATTTGCGAAATTACTTCATCTTCTCACATCGTCGCCGATTCTCACACGCCCCTACCGAAATCCACACGGACGCTAGTGGAGTTGGCCTTGGCACTATCCTTGCGCAGCGAAAGTCTGCCTTCGATGAGTACGTCGTTTTTCACGTGAGTCGTGCTCTGACCAGAGCTGAAGAAAATTATTCACTCACGGAGAAAGAATGTCTAGCCATCGTTTGGACAATCGCTAAATTTAGACCTTACATATATGGTCGGACATTTGATGACGTGACTAACCATCACGCCCTCTGCTGGTTGTCGTCTCTAAAAAACCCATCCGATCGCGTAGCCCGTTGGGCATTACGACTCCAAGACTACGACATCCGCGTCGTCTACAGGTCAGGGCGCAGATATTCAGACGCTGACGCTCTCTCTCGATCTTCGCTTTGCCATGACTGTGCAAATGCGCCTGTTTCTACCTACAATTCTGCCCTCTCACACACGCTGACATGCCATCCGAGCAGCCTCAAGACCCTTGGATAGAGTCTTTAATGGAGTTCCTAACGAAGCCATCACCGAGTACCGCCAGTCGCTCGCTGTGGCGCACAGCTCGCCATTTCACCATGCACGATGGGCTACTTTGCCGTCGCAATTACCTCAGTGAATTTCGAAAGTGGTTGTTGGTGATTCCTCGCCATCTGCGTGCTCATATTTGCGCTTCGTTCCATGTGGACGGACCTTCAATGCGACCACGCTGGTGTAATAAAAACGTAGGCACGACTCCGGGTGCGGTACTACTGGCGTGGAATGTACAAATTTTTCCGCCAATACGTGTGTTCGTGCTCAAAATGTCAACGCCAGAAGAGTTCACTGCATGTCGTCACTGGACCGCTCCAGCCGTTGCCTTGCCCATCCCGACCTTTTGATCGCATCGGAATTGACTTATGCGACCCACTTCTTAACACACCTGACGGGAATCGCTGGGTGGTTGTCGCTATTGATCATTTGACACGGTATGCTGAGACTGCCGCGCTGCCAGAGGCTATATCATGTGAAGTCGGCTCATTTATATTCCACAAACGTGTTCTTCGCCACGGCGCTCCTCGCGTGTTACTCAGCGACCGCGGGCACACGTTCCTCTCAGAAGCCGTACAACACCTCCTGCGTGAATGCAATGATGTTCATTGAACGACCAGTGCGTACCAGTCCCAAACCAATGGCATGACTGAACGCTTCAATCGCACATTAGGCGACATGTTGTTCATGTATGCATCCGCTGACCACACCAACTGGGACCGCATACTACCATTTGTCACCTATGCGTACAACAGCGCCACTAAGTCCATGACTGGATTTTCTCCCTTCTTTCTTGTATAAGGCCGTGAACCCTCCTCATTTATGGATACCATTCTGTTGTATCGCCAGGACACTTCAGAGTCTGCAACTCTCTCAGAAGTCGCCACCTATGTGGAAGAATGCAGGCAGCTGGCACGTTCGTTAACTACACAAGACCGAGCACACCAAAAGGACTGCCATGACGCCAACCTGCATCGCCAGTCATCTTTGCCTGGAACATTGATGTGGCTTCGCGTTGCCTCCTCAGCTCCAGGTCTTTTTTCAAAGCTGCTGCCTATGTATGAAGGCCCCTACCACATCCTGCGCCAAGCATCCCCGACAAACTATATTGTTGAGCCCGTACAGTCAGTCATCCACAGACTGCCATCGTCACAGCCGTGAGACTCTTCACGTCAACTGACTGAAGCCGCACTATGACCCACCAGTCGTACCTGTGCCTTGGGTCGCCAGGATTGCTGCGTTTTTGCGGGGGAGTGATTTGGAGAATGGATAGGGTGCAATTAGCGATGCCTGCAAAAGATGAGGAAGAGGACCGTTGTTCGTGCTCGTGATAGCTCCGGTTCGGATCGCTGAGCGCTTAACCTGTGTTCGTTTATTTATAAACGCGTCGCGGACTTAACGCTCACTAGGTACTACCAATATATATATATATATATATATATATATATATATATACTTATATATATATATATATATATATATAATAAAGGAAATGAGTGTATACGTAAGGGCTCGTTTTTCCGTGTGTTAACACAATAATAATGAGATCTAACACACAGTAATGCCAAGTAATGTACATTGGAAGTTAATAGAACCAATGGAATGTAAATAAGAAAGAAAAGTGGATGAAAAAATAACCACCGTGATCATATATATATATATATATATATATATATATATATATATATATATATATATATATATATATATATATATAGTCTCCTAGCCATTTGGATATTGCTATCATAACCAAAAGTGGTGTCGTGTAACATGACTGCATGGCGAGCATAATTGACTTGTCATAACATGAAAGTATTCACAGCTATATTTGAATGTCATGATTTTCATTTCAGGGTCTTGCTGCACTTGTGGTGGTTTCGATTACATGACATATTGGAAAACAGGCATGGTTACTATGGTATGTGCTAACTGCATGGTGAACATAAGTGACAGACTTTAACGCGGAAATCATGACATGCAAGTCATGGAAAATATCAATAAACGTTACGCTCTTGGTGTGCTCGCGGTTGTTTTGCTAGCTTCACATATATTAAATTGTGTATTACGGAACGTGAATGAATAATGAAAGTATATGAGATGTTCAAATATGACGTCCAAACATTTCTTATTATTGTTCTAGATTTTGACCAACAAGATCTCAGCATATACCTAATATTTTTTTTGGCTCTCGCACAGTAGAGGCACATTAACGCCACGACCCTTTCGTCAAAGCTCCATGAGGTTCTGCGGAGTTCCTTTCTTCACGACCAAACCTGGGTGACCCAGCTCGCCCGTGAGGCGGCGTCGAGGCAAGCCCTTCACATACCCTCATGGGAGGCTTAGGCCCGGCCACCTAACCTGCTGGTTTCTTATGTTAATGTTTATTCCTCTCCCTTCTTTTTACTTTCCAGCTTCGCAGTATTGTTGTCAGTTAAAGTCTACTTTTACCACCGACAAATAAATAAAGGTATCTCGGTTGCACAATAGACTACCCTTTCATCGTTGCCTCTTCGTTGGCTTATGTACACTGTTTACTTCTTGCTCCACGGTATGCATGCTACGCCTGATATACCAAATCTCTGGTGTGGTGTTTATTTCGATTCACCCTGAGTACCCGACTTTGTTCAATCAGAGTTCCCGACTTAAGCCTTGTTTATCAAATACCGCAAGCCTGTTTTGTTGGTTAAGTGCTGCCGACGAATATTAGCACATGTAGCAGAGAAAACATATTTACTTCAGGAGCATTTCTTTATTGAGATCTGTTCCTGGTACATTCGCCTTCACAGATAGTTTATACTGCATGGGCAGCGGGCCCTCTGTTTGGTATGCCTTCTAGAATAGAGCATACCCACGGTTTTCATCAGCACAGCTGCACTGCATATGCTGCTGAGTTAAAACAACCTTCTTAGTTTGGCCAACTCAGAATTTGTTGATTTAACACGCTACTCTTTTGCTGAAAATACTTTGTGCTCCTAACAATGAATATGATGCCGTTTTACCTGTATTAGACTGAAAAGAATCTGTATAAGGACTATTTTTAGGAATTGACATGAAATAATGAATAAAAGTCGTCAACATTGCAAATTTCAACTCACGTATGTGTGTAAATGAGCAGCGCAAAGAGCGAAGATGCCAGCAGAATGAATGGACACTCTGCCGCAATTTTGCTACTAACATTATCATAGAAACACTTCAATCAGTGGCAAATGCGTGACTAAATCTTACAATTCAAGAAGTAGTGTTGGAACTAGGAGGTGCTTATTTCAATACATGTTCTACCAGAAGTTGCTCTTTTTATTCTTCTAGCACACAGTTGACAATCGCTTGCATTTTAAGAAGCACCGAAATAAATTTAATCTGGGTACTCGTAGAACTTTAATGTTAAACAATATCTTCTGAACACGTACCTCCAAAATAGAAGAAAAAATTCACAATGTCACCTTACAGATAGCAGATGGACAATCAGACGCCTAAGA
Source organism: Rhipicephalus annulatus (assembly GCA_013436015.1). Lineage (NCBI taxonomy): Eukaryota > Metazoa > Arthropoda > Arachnida > Ixodida > Ixodidae > Rhipicephalus > Rhipicephalus annulatus. The sequence continues at coordinate 278,539 of WOVY01002134.1, forward strand.
CTCGCACTTAATCCTCATTTGGAATTAGGCAAAATGAACCTTTGTATTACATGGTGATGAGACGAAGGACGTTATTCCTGGGAATATGGAATTCCCCAAAACACAGCCGTTCAAACAAGCGTTGAGTTCAGATATCACCGTATTTTAGATACCCTACTAATTGATGTTTGTCATCATAATGATCATCATCATCATCATCATCATCATCATCATAGGCAGAAGCAGCAGCCTGGCGACCTCGCTGCAGGGGAAAAAGGCATCTCCCATATTCGGCTTTTCAACCCAGTCATGATTTGCTGCAGGTGCTTTATCACGCTTCTCATCAGCCCATATAGGTTCCGCTTCTCCTCAGATGTTCGCCTTCTCTTGGAGTCTACTCCGTTACTCCTAATGACCTGTGGTGACTATGTATGTGGTGTACATTTCCCACCCAAGTCTATTTCTCCTTGATTTCTGCTAAAATGTACTCAGCGCTTGTTTGTTGCCAGACAAACGCCAACTTCTTTTTTTCTCTTAATGTTCCACTGTCATATTTTCTACTATATCTCACACAAGGGAGGTATTAGTGTGCTTCATAAAAGCAGTTACAAACTTTGAATAGTTTTTAACGAGCGTTGGAGAACCGCGAGCATATGTGCAAGGGTTCCCCTGATGATAACAAAAATGAAATAAACTTCACAGTGTGCTCATGCCCTGGTGTCGTGGAAGATGAGCAGGAGGCTCACGAGACAAGACGTCATAGTCATACGATCTTATTGTCTCGAATAATCTTGTAAATGAAGAAAAAATTATTGTAACTGATACGAAAGAATTTGCTTATTCATTGAGCGCAGACAGAAAACATACGATAGTTTAGGAACTTCCTTCAGAACATACACTCTGCTCCAAGCGAGAAAGCGCACTCTAAAATTGGCGGAATTATTACTATTTGAACAATATCACTAGAGAAGAGGCATGAAAGTCACAGGTACAGTCTTGAGAGTTTACAATGCCAAGCGCCCCCAGGAGAAAAAAAAATCTAACAAAAAAGTTCACGAATCAAAGTCCGAAACATAACAGACTAAAACTGCAGAACTTTCTGTGAGAGAAAGGCGAAAGAAGAATAAAGGTAGGGAGTTCAAGGAGCTTCGGCTTGGTTGGCTACAATACACATGGAAAAGGAGAGAACATAAAGATCAAAATTTAGATAAATAAGGAAGAGCTCATTAATGGAACACACCTTACAAGCTCTCGTTCTGTTAGTTAACCGACGCTCGTGAAATCTGGTCATCTTAAAGAGGCACAAATGTGTTATCGTACGTAGGGTTGTACTTGTACGAAGCTATGAACTAAGGTACTAGGATATTTATTTAAATTTGTATTCTTGCATCCATACAATAAAGATTGGCTTTCAGACCACATAGTTAAGTCTGGTAGGATGAACAGTACTATATAATAAGCTCAAGTGTCTTGTGCCAGGCGGAAAAGCTTCGTACAACACTGCCCCGCCGCGGTGGTCTAGTGGCTAAGGTACTCGGCTGCTGACCCGCAGGTCGCGGGTTCGATTCCCGGCTGCGGCGGCTGCATTTCCGATGGAGGCGGAAATGTTGTAGGCCCGTGTACTCAGATTTGGGTGCACGTTAAAGAACCCCAGGTGGTCAAAATTTCCGGAGTCCTCCACTACGGCGTCTCTCATAATCAAATGGTGGTTTTGGGACGTTAAACCCGACAAATCAATCAATTCGTACAACACTACTGTCCAGTTCAATAGGATATGAATGCGCATTCGTAAATTCCACATGCAATCACATGGAACACAACAGTGTTGCAATGTGCCATAAGATTCGGGATGATGAACTAAGTTCCAAGTCGGGATACAAACGACAATCAATAGGTGTGCGGTAGCCGACATAGAAGTTCAAATGTGGAGATAACCGAAAAAGCTCCACAATCAGACGAAATCTCAAAGGGGAGAAAACGGAACTGCGCCTAGACAGATACCACAGTGCATCGCGTTGTGAGGTTCCGCATGACAATCTAAGATGCAAATTTGGGAAAAAACGACAATAAATAGGTGTATAATAGCCGACACAAGAATTCTTATATGGAGACAACCTCAAATGCTCTAAAAACATATGAAACCTCAAAGGGAACAAGATGAAGCTGGCCGCATGAATAAAAACGACATGGTATAAAAAATGTCATATCACTACTAATATCAGATGAATATTTAAATAGTTGACGAATCTCAAAGATTAGCAGAATAGAAAGGGCAACCTGGGCGACATTGGAAGATGATGCATTAGCCTCACAGGAATCAGACAACCCAACAGTAACGACAAGGCAAATACGAGAACATTGAAGGTAATATAAAGTAGAAATCCACAAGTGTAGATCAAGTATCATCAAATCTACTGGAAAACTGTGGACTGATTATGTTAGAAGCTTTGACAACTGTGAAGACGAACTGTAGTTCATGGTAAAGGTACGAGTATGTCACCACAGTGGCAACATAACCTTAAAACACAACAAAGGGACGTAAAGGACTTCAAAAGGTCGCTCAGCTTCATCCGTCGTCCATAAGCTACATACAAAGATTCGCTCTTACTATCAGGACTATGTTAGAATTGGCTGAACCGAAAGACCAAGCTGGATATTCGAGAATTGACAGTATTCACACTATTATTCAGCCGAAAGCGAAGTGCGCTTACTACAAGGAAAATCTATAAATTTTCAGAAGAGATTTGATCTTGTTGAGCTTTGAATGATCTTGATGGCAATGTGGAATCAGAAAGCTGACAAACTGTCAATGAAAATCCTCGAATAAACATAGAGCGGCTCCATGACACCATCGTCTTCCTTAAAGAGAGTGACAAGTTTCTAATGGAGAAAGCTGTAAGGCTGTAACGCATGATTTTCTCAATGCTACTCACCGTGTACATACAGAATGTTTATGGGGTCTTAGAATGGGGAGTTTCAGAAGTACAAGCAAATGTGTACAAATGCGAGTAAACCATGATGCGCTCCTGAAATTGCATCAGCCAGTAAATTGGGAAGAACTACGAATTGCGGTCACTTACTTGCAAAAAAAAGCAGAAGAGTGCCTTTGAGCATTATTTTGTAGAAATTATAAGTGACCTGAAGCAACCTCGGGAGAGAGCAACGTTTTGTGCCATGTAGCGAGGCACTGAGGGTGGTAAAATTCACAACCGCTTAGGACCGATAGTGACAGCTGAGCTGAAGCACGACATAATGAACCAACTGGATGAATAAAATAAAAAAGTTCAAATACTTCAAATACTTCAGGAATTCTCCAACCATCAATTATAGGTTGCGATCGTTCATAAAGAAGAAAATGCATGAGGTGAACCTTACCATTATCATCCTATGGTACCGAACCATAGAAGCTTAGAAAGAGCATTGCATAGAAACTGATGACAATGCAGCCTATAGATTCCCCAGCTTTATTTTGAATGCAGTGCAGGAAATTTATGCCTTTATTGTTTCTATTTTTTGAAACATGCGTACAAATTCTGCGAAATTTTGTAGCAGAAAATTAGGCACTGCTTTAGACATTTATTCAGGTTGTAATTTCGGACACCTCACACAAATTCAACAAATGCCTGCATACTACCTGCACGTTTTGCTTTGAAATAGAAGGTGCTGTGTGAAATTTAAGTTCATGCAGCACCTGTTTTCTGTTGTTTCTGTTTCTGTTGTTAATCTGTTTTCTTAGCCTTCACTAAAGCAATTTACACGATTCATCGTCAAGTGCTATTTATACATCTTGATTGTTACAGCAATGTTGGTCCTGCACTAATATTCAGAAAAAACTACTTGCCTGAACGAGAATATACAGTACACGTAGCAGACATATTCTCGGCAACTAGATGCATTAATCAAGGCGTACCACATGACTCAGATATAACTTCTGTACTGACGAACTGGTCTATTGTGAAGTGTCCCCAAAACAATCGTTGCATTTTATACGCCAAGGACACTACAGCATATCGTCTGATGAATTTATTACTGTTTTTACCGCAAGGCTTCATTAAGTAACATGAGGAATTCGCGTAGCAATCGCCACTCAGTACTTGATACATTAGGATAACTTTTAGGGTGATTTAGACTACTCGAGTACATTCACATCAATTCCCGAACAAGAAATTTGGACCCATTATAGTTATGTTTGTGATGATGCCACTTTTCTTGGCATGCATCAGGACCCCCAATTCTAGATTTCGCTTTTAATGCTGCCACCTCAAGCATAAGACTTCGTATAGCGTCCATACTCTTTTTCAGGGGCCAGGGTCCTTAAGACGTGGGTCGTTCCCTCATCTGTATTTAGTTGTTGTATGTAGCCACCTCTAGTTATGAACTGCTGAATAGATGGCATTGAGTGTATATGTCCTTGGGAATAATAGATTTAAATGGCACTAGTGGTTTTCACAGCATATCCATGGAGTGAATGATGATGAGTGGGGCGAAGCATTCATCTGTCCATATATGTATCCATCCGTCCGTGCTACCATCCCTGCACCCGTGCTTCTGTCTGTCCATGCTTCCGTCCGTCTGTCTTTAAGTCTGTGCTTCTGTCAGTCCACGTGTCAGTTTGTACATCCATCCGTTCGACCGTTCATGCGTCCGTCCATGCATACATCCATGCCTCCGTTTCTTCTTCTGACGCTTCGCCTAACTTTCTCGCAAGGCTCTCTTTGCGTTGCACTTTATGAAACTCTGGGAGCGTCAGCCCTAACTTTAACGAAGGGTTATTCTTTTCACAAACGAGTGGCAGATACATCAGGCTTCAATGACAGAGACGAAACGAATGAAAAAAAAATACTGTGTTTCTGCGATTGTTTTTCGAGTGAACTCAACGTTCCACAAAATGCACTCAACAGTGAAGGAAAAATCAATGCTCACGCAGTGCAATGATTCGTTCACCGCCAATTCGGTAGCGCTTGTTTATGTTTACGCCGATTGTTCAAGCGTTAGATTAAGCAGTATTTGGGTTGCCTTGGCATGCCAACACATGACAACACACGTTTTATTTAAGGACTGTAAGTTGACACCTGATCTCTGACTGCCAGAGAGATAACAGAGGTTCCAAAATCTAACAGTCTTTGTGTGTTTTGGGAGAAATAAATATTTTGTGCCCTTGCACCTAAATATGGGCTGGTCAACCTGAATGTTCACTGGATTTGGAGCGTAGTATTTTTCCAGTTCGTGCGTTTGCGTTTTTTTTCTAAAACATAAGAAGAAGGTTGTACTGTATCGAGCACCAGGGCCTGTTATTCAAAGTACGAATAGCCTTCAGCTTTTATACGTGGCTGTGGGGGCGTGAAAAAAAGCGGGGCGACATTATCTTTAGCACACCCTCAGGATATTTGCCCCGCGAGTGGGTGGCAGTGTATGAAAACCTTGCCATCCTTACGCACTTCCAATAGTTTCGTATACAAACAACAGTCAGTGGCATGTATAAATAGGTCGGAAATACATTGAACCATGTTTTAGGGGAGTGCGAAGCCATCAGATCCTTTTCATCGGCAACAGTTCGGCAGCACTTTTGTGCAGCTTCAGACTGAACGAACAATCACTGGCCTTCCAGTGTGCCCACAATCGGGCCCTTAACTCGGCCTGGCGGTCTCTTCGTGGCACATGTTGGGTGGCATGGGGTCTCCCCTGCACCTTGTCTGGACAGGCATAAAGTTGGTTCAACCACGGCAGCTACTGTTAGTATGTCGGAGGAAGTGAATATGGTGACTCAGCGACATGAAGCACCGCACTGTCGAGTCACAGGCTGCTGCTTCAAGTCCACGGCGAATCCGTCGAAATAATTTTTCATTGAAAAAATTGTCCTTCGTGGTTTTTATGTATTGATACCTATACATATACGGACTGACGTGGCAACGCCAACGGCAAGAGCCTCCGAAGGTGTAGGTAGAATTTCTATGACAATTAAGTTGAGATGCTGTTTCAATCTTTGGGTTCTGCACGTACTATTTTCCCCTGGTGTTTATTATACAAACAACGGAGAAGAAAAGTAAGTATACAGCGCCTGCCACTCAGCAATCTGGCTCTTGATAGTCAGCTCCTAATGCACGCCAACGTACCACTACATCTAGGGGAAAAATCTATGCTCATTGAAATTCGCTACCTTTGAAGTGCGATATTGTAACCTCGATAAAAGATTTGCCAAAATAGAAAGGTGTCTGCATAATAAGACAATGAAAATGAGATTACAGCAATTCATTTATTCTAGGTTCAGTTGCTGTTCATATGTGGATAAAGCAGGGACGCGACATTTAGGCGAAATTTTAACGGACTGCCCTGAGTCTACGCAGCGTTTTTTTATCGCTGCTTTTCATCGCGAATACTATTAGAAATATGGAAGTTTTGAGAGGGGACGCAAAATACTATACTTTAGTTTGCTAACTTGGATGGTTTCTGTAAAACTACCATAGTTTTCGCTTATTAAAATGGTTATACGGATCGTAGAAAAGGTGTTCATTGCTCAATGCCTAATTGAAACGTCTTCATTTTTATGGTCCGCTTAATTAGGAAGGCGATCGCCAGGCTGATTTAAGGGGCAGCTGTTTCGGCCCCCTGAAGTGCACCACGAAAGCACGGACAATTTAGAATTGGTTCCCCTTTGGCATGCCACTGAACGCCGGCTGTGGTGCAAAGAAAAGGCATAGCCGAGAGTTCATTAAAAATATTTTCTAAAATACAGTACAACAAACAACACAAAAACATGCACACTTGCAATTAATTCAATACAAGTCTTCACCAATCACAAGATACTCAAAACAATGGTCTACACTGCGTAACAAGATACACTCAAGACAACGGACACAAACATGTGCTACATGCAATCTAATGCATTAACTAACCAAGACACTTGTATAATAAATTGTTCGTCTAACAAATTCAGTCCAATGTTTTTGAAACAAAGCTTCAATGATTCTTCTCTTCAGGAAAACGCTTACTTAAAGTCCAGCGCAAGTTGTTTCACTTCTTCCGAAGTTTATCTTTCGGAAATCTTCCTGTTGTCAAATATGCGCACTTAAACAACGAAACTTCTTCGCCGGTTGAAGACCGACCACTCACGTGCTGTGACTGCATAACACGCCATCGCCCACGGGCGGTAAGCACACACTTTTCTTCTGCTTGTAGCACCAGCCTTCAACCGCAGGTGGGAACACTCTTCGTCTCCTCTGTTGCTTGGTCACTGTAGAACAAGTCTTCGACTCACGGCGGAAACCTCTCTTCATCTCCTGATGCGACTCCCTCCACTGCGGGTTATATGCATTAGTCGCTGAGTTGCCAAAATTTCTAGGCGTTTTTTGGCACGCCGCACAGCCAAAGCTGGGGAATATACGGGAACTTTCTTGAACTATTCGCGACCCGTGACGCAAACAAGCAGTGACTCCCTTCTTCCTTCTCGATGTTTCTGGATTTGGCTTGGTGTTAGATTCAAGGAGGTCGGTCAGCGTTGCTACAGCGCTGTCAAGAAGGAGAGGCGGAGCGCGGGAGGCATCTTGTGATGCTTGTTACTGCTTTGCGCGGTTGATGTCACGCATGTACCTCTATTTCACGTTGCGGTTCAAGTTCCTTGGCGCACGCTTCGTCGAGCGCTCGTTTGTGGCAATTTAAAACAGCATATAATGGCATAAACATAAGACGCGATTATGTCAAACCACAGAATATTAGCGCCTCTCAAAATTATGCAGACACTTTGCGAAAAACAGAAACGAAAAAAGGACACTCTTTCGAATGAAGGTTACAACCATTACTCCAAACACTTTATTGCATTGTTCTAATGGTTTGTAGTTTACATGCGCTTTTAGTGTGGTGCTTCTACTGATTTCGCGTTTCTTTTTTTATTTCTTTTTTTGAGTGCCAGCTGCGTCACTGATCACCAGAGGGTCACAGTAGGTGACTAAAGTTTCTTTCTTGTAGTCAGGCCACCAAGCAAACCCGAAATAAACTATTCTTTGGCGAGACATCAGTGCGCCAGCTGGGGTTACCAAAAAGGCATCAGTCTGCTCAGCATCACTTTCTTTCCGGTCGAACGTGGTGGGTTGCCTTTCTTCTTTATTCTGCCGAACATAACGTGAAAGAGTACGCGTTCCAAACTTTTGACGGAATGGCACGTCGTTGCAAATGCGTTCGATGTGCGAGATTTCAGAAAACGTCCCGTCGACAGCAGTCGCACTCGTGTGTACTTTTGGAGGAATATAATACGAGCTTTCGGTAACCGAATGCTCATTTGGGGATCTTCTCTAATGTATGACAGGCGGCTGGAAGTAGCAGAAGGAATGAAATACAATACCGTGAGCCTCCGAGTTGGACATATTTTTTTTTCTGTAGAGCCGTCGCTTCGTTCACACAAGCGAGCGTTGCTCAAAAGTGCCCCGCTGTGCGTTCACAGTGTCTGTCGCGAGCTGCTCGTACCAATTGAATTTGTTTTGAAGAAACAAACCTCCAGCAGCAGAAGCTTTGCGAGAGCGACTGCGATCCAGTTGATACGTAGCCACAGTAAAAAACACGAAGTAAACATGAACAAGAATTCACACAGAAACAGCGCTGTCCTGTGCAAATTCTTGTCTGTATTTACTTCGGGCTCTTCGTAACTTTAAACCCGAAGCTTTTCTTTTGGTGTTCAGAGCCAGAAGCTGTCGATGTTAAAAATGGGTGTTGTGTTCTTCTCAAAAAACAGATAGGTGCGAATTGAGAATCCCACGCTGTCTTCACTAAAGAGAACAGAATATTACAAGAAACTCCTTGGAACCGACAGAGCAGGCCCATTTTTCTTAAGCGAATGAAACTTCTTGCGTGCATTACTTGCACAAGGTCGAAGAAAAAGCTGTTCAGGCACTATTCATTTCACTCGAATTCAACACAGAACTTCATTACAAAAATGGGATATCTGCAGAAACGCACACGTTTGAATTCTTCATGCAATCATATTAACACACAATTATTATGCAGATAACTGAGGCATTTGCATGACTGCTACAAGAACTACATAGCCATCAAGAGAGAATTGTTCTTTAGGTGCTAAATAAAATAAAGCCTCATTAAACCTGTAGCGCATTCCTCATAGCGAAGTATTTATTAGAGCAGAGCAAGCATACCTGAAACTGTTGTCTTTGAATTTGAAGCACTTGTGCAAAAAAAAGTAGAAAACTCACAGTAGAAAAATGAAAGCCATTGAGATCTTGAATAGTCGTAGCGCCTTTGGTTGCACAAAGTGTCGGCTTGTTAAGAAGCGTTAAAATACATATCTTAGCCGTATAGGGGAAGCTAGCATATTTATTAAATTGTACTCGACTGTACCATTCGTGCATGTGATCTTACAGCAGCATTCAGAGGCGCTTTCGAAAACCCCTGCTCCAGTAAAAAATCTAATTCAAGCAACACTTGGAATATAAGACCTGCGTGGTCCTGTGGTGCTAAAAAAACAGTTCTAACCCAGAAGAAACACTCCTCATAGGGAATTTCATGCGTTCCTCATTCATTCCATAAATAAGAAATATAATATTTCTAATTTTAATTTATATTTTTGTGGCTTTCAAAGGTTATTTGGTTGAACCTGCTGTTTCTTAAGTCAGATGTTCTTAAGAGGTACTTACATGAATTATTTCGTAGAATTTTAAATACTTTGTAGACATTTGCTAGTGCAAGAAAAATCAGATGCTTCTTATACCTAAAATACTCTTCAGTATGCACAATTTCATCTTGCCACGGTGGTCTATTGGCTTAGGTTCATGGCTACTGACCCGCAGGTCGCGAGATCTAATCCCGGCTTCGGTGGCTGCATTTCCGATGGAGGCGGAAATGGTTTAGGCCTGTGTACTTGAATTTGGTTGCACGTTAAAGAACCCCAGATGATCAAAATTTCCAGAGCCCTCCACTATATATACTGCGTCTCTCATAATTATATCATAGTTTTGGGACGTTGAACGTTACACATCAATCAATCAATTATGCACGATTTTAGAGAAAGGACATAGATAAGCCGGAGGGCTGAGGATATATTCAGGTCGAGTACGGAGGCTTTCTACGGGTATTCAGGCTAGTTGTGCTGTAGGGTGTATGCACTTCAAGTAAAACGCAATTTGGAGCGACGGTGCGTCGGGCCGGCCGCAATTTTGAGGTTTCAACGCAATAGACGACCTACGCTTGCCACTGTGTTTGTGGTGTTTATGCGGTGGGGATTGTGTTATGTTTTCTAGCCCTTCGTGTTCTCGTTTCTTGTATTTACATTACTGCCACGTTTTAAGTTTCTTCTGCCATTGCGAGCTGTACGAACTTGTAAAAATGTTCGTGTAGCAGCTTGATTTCGTTCGTTGTGTTGCATCGAATCAACGATCAAAAACGCTGATTACAGTTGCTCCAACTACACAAATAACAACCTTAACAAAGAAAATGGACGACAGCTACATTACATTCGTACACTGACCTACCTTGACTTTCAACACGAAGACTTCTAAGTAGTGCCGAAAGTCAAGGTAGGTAAGTGTACGAATGCAACGAAGCTGTCATCTAGCCTCATGGTTTTATTACTGAGTCGAATGTGCCGCGTATACCTAAATAAATATGTGTCGTATAACTGAATTTTTGGGCCTCATTGGATCAACGTTTGAGCACATCTCACTCGGGTCAGATATGCTCAGGCAGTGCGAGCAGAGAACTTCTCCGTGAACCTAAATCAGTTACCACAGTGGCGCTGGCTTTTCCTTGAATGCCTGTGAGTGGCGAACTTGCAATGCGACGGCAATATAATTAAGCGCTTAGCTTACGCTTTTTGACGAGCATGACCTCAGGCACGAAAAAAAACAGGAACATATCGATAATTGACTATCAATCTACTGAACAACAACATGAGAGTCAGATGGGCTGGTAGGCACATCAGCGATTGATTACTTGCTCTATCGCTAACTTAACAGATAACTAGAAAAAATGGCAGCATATCCACGGAGTGAATGATGGAGAGTGGGGCGAAGCATTCGTCCGTCCATGCGTCCGTCTGTGTGACCGTCCATGCGTCTGTTTGTGCGCCCGTCCCTGCGTTCTTTCATGCATCCCCCCTGCGTCCGTTCATGCGTCCATTCATGCATCTGTTTGTGTGTCCGTTCGTTCATCTATTAAACACTCCAAGTCCCACCATCTCGCATCTTTTTATCATATATTCCCCATATAGAAGCACCGCCATCCAGCAGACATTCCAAGGACTAAACGAGAGTTGGCACACGCACACTTTCTTACGGCCTGCGCTTTGGGTCCACTTCCCACCTTTAACCACCTCGAGTTCATGGTATATTCTAGTTCACTGTATTCATGGCACTGCGACCAAACGCTCGCTAAACCTTTCGAAAACCAAGGAGGTTACGTCCAGCGAGTATAACGTAGCAACCTTTCCCTGTCAGATAGGGCTCAATTTACATGCCAATGGCTGCTAATGAAAAATGAGAGACAGGAGAATTCGGCTTTCACTTTCTTACGGCTTGCGCTTCGTATCTACTTCTCATTTTTAACCACCTTGAGTTCATTCATGGTATATACAAGTTCATAGTATTCATGGCACTGCGGCTCAACGCTCGCTAAACCTTTCTAAAGCTAAGGAGGTTACACCCAGCGAGTATAATGTAGCATCCCTTTCTTGTCCGATAGTGCTCAATGTACATGCCAATGGCTGATAATGGGGATCGCAGTGTGCGCATTGACTAAAAGCCGAATGCTCATGTCTCTCATTCCCCATGAGCAGCCATTCGCATGTACATTGAGCACTATTTTTTATTGTTAAACAACGCACAGAAGAAATCTCTCACTGGCACTTCTTGGAGGTCAAGTGTTATACCTATTTCGGGTACGTGCCACTGGTGGTTACATACGAGGGACGCCCAAGCCACGCCATAAGGAGCTTCGCCCCTAAAAAACGCACAAATCGCTGACGCACGGTGAATCATGTACAACCTACAATTGTAACGACGACGAACTTCACCCGTTATAAATTCAGAACTGCTATTGACGAAATTATGAGCCTTCAAGGAATTGTAGCTCTATAAATGCTTCCATGTCTCGAAGTTTATTCCACATGGTAAACGCTATAATAATGCCACTTTACTTTTCTCAAGCTCTGCTATCGCCCTGATACACTACACAATTCTCAGCTAATCTCTCCTTGATTTGGCACTGGTTAGCAGCTCGTTCCAAGGTTGTTCAGCCAGTGTAGAAGAAGGAATATCCGATCACAAGTTGCTTGCTGTGTCATGTCCTGTTTCAGGAACACGTTCATTTACTAGACCATCGGATACTTTCGTGAGAGATTACACTCATGCGGATGATAACGCTATTTAGAATACTTGGAATCGCACTTTGATTGTTTTAGCCAAGTTGTTGATGTCAATGAAATGTGGTCAAATTTTAGAGAAATTGTTCTCTTTTGCGAGCAAAGATATGTGCCGTTAAAAAGAAACGAGTTAATAGGGAATATCCGTGGTTCACGAGAGAAATGATTCATCTGAAACGCAAAATTATGCGTCAGCGCAAGCGTCGGAACACGAGTGATTTTTCAAGCCTTACTTCAAAGTTGCGAGAACTAACGCGATCGGCAAAGGAAAGCTTTTTTTTCAGATACTCTACCGTCATTCATGAAGAATGAACCCCCAAAATCTGGAGCTATCTGTCAAAAAATAAACAAGGCATTTCAGAGATCAGGGTCGCGGGAGAAAGTATTGTTGGCGCGACTACCATTGCCAACAAATTTAATGTCTTTTTCCAGTCCGTTTTTACACGGACAGCCCCGCATGCTCAGTTGCGGTCATATGACTCTGATAGCCTTATGCCAGAAGTGGAAATCACTGAGGATGGAGTCCTTTTCCTTTTACACAAACTAGATGTAAAGAAATCACCTGGTCCGGGCGAGCTATCTAATACTTCTTTGAGTAGATATGCTGTTTGGGTGGCAAAATATTTACATCATATTTACACTGCATCGTTAGACGCTGCAGTTATTGATGACTGGCGCTCGGCAAAAATAGTTCTGGTACATAAATCGGGCACCACTTTGGAAGTTAACAATTACAGGCCTGTTTCCTTAACTAGTACTTGCTGTAAATTATTTGAGCACATTATATTTAAGGCCATGACCACTTACTTAGAAAATAACAAACTACTGTATGCCCAGCAGCATGGATTTAGGTCTGGTTTGTAGACCGTCACCCAACTGGCTGAAATAACTGATTATTTAATTAGAACACTTAATTTGAAAGGTCAAACCGATGCCATCTTTTTGGATTTTTTTAAGGCCTTCGACGTCGTACCCCATCAGAATTTAATAACAAAATTATTAGCTACAGGCATTGAGCAGAAGGTTGTAGCATGGATCGCGAGCTGCTTGAGTAACAGAAGACAGTGTGTTACCATAAATGGCTGTCTCTCGAAAGAGTTGGCAGTGCATTCGGGAGTTCCGCAGGGCTCAGTCCTCGGACCTCTTCTTTTTTTGGTTTATATTAATGATATTTATTTTTGTGTCGAGCCACCGATCCAGATTAAACTATTTGCGAACGACTGCGTAGTGTACACATCCGTAAATAACCAAGAAGACCAAATTAAACTTAATGATGCCTTGCGCTCAATTAACGAATGGTGTATAAGGTGGGGACAAAAAATAAATCGTTCAAAAACAAATTACGTTACGTTTACCAACAAAACGTTACCCCTTCATTTCACATATTTCATAGGAAATGCGGCAATCACGAGAGCTGATTGGGTTAAATATCTGGGAGTTACACTTACCAGTAACCTCAGTTGGGAAACGCACGTTGAAAATGTGTGTTCGGGTGCACTGAAGAAATTATCCTTTTTGAAAAGAAAACTGCGTAACGCTCCTCCCAAGTTAAAACTAAAAGCGTATAAAGCACTCGTGCGACCAAAATTGGAGTATGCCGACATTATTTGGAGCCCTTGGCAACAATATTTGATTAAGAAAATAGAAAGGGTCCAAAATTTAGCTCTGCGCTTTATATATTCCGCTTACTGTCGACAACATAGTGTAACTAATCTATGTAATAGGGCAAGCCTACAAATACTAGAACAGCGCAGAATAATATCCAGATTAAAATTCGTCTACCAACTTGATCACGGGGACTTTAAATTATCACGGGAACGATACCTTCAGCAGCCTTCTGAACTTTCAGCTAGGACAAATCACAACAAAACGTTTAGGCAGCCACCCAGACACATTAATGCCCACAAGTTCGCTCTCTTTCCTCGCGCAATTTTTCATTGGAACGCATTACCTGCCGAAGTAGTGAATGCTGCCTCGACGGCTTCATTCACTCAACAGATAGGAAAGATTAATTTCACCATGTAAGTGATGTATGCTGAAAATAGTGTCATTTGAGTGCAGATCATCCGGCTACAAATGTTGAAACTATTTTTAGTTGAGCGCAGTTCTGTTGAACAGCGAGAAAATATATTTGACTTTTCTGTACTTGATAGTCATGTATTCTTTCATTTATGCCCTGTAATCCAGTTGTATTACTAGTTATTGCTTGAATGTATCGTTTGTATCCCACTCCTGCATGGGTCTGGGTAGGGCCTCCAGTATCTGTAAATAAATAAAAAGCGCGCCTGCAGTTTTGGAGAAGCTTCAGGACTGTAGTAGATCATTTTGATAAGATCACGCTAACTCCGCGAACTGCACAGATTATTCTGGAACCTACGTCACCACTAGCGATAACGCTAGAACATCTGATGGAAAGTGTACAATTAATGACGCGCTTCGACGCTGGTCGGTTTATCGATGGCCGACGCTGCATGCACCGCTATCAGGGCAAGTGTGCTATCGTAACCCGACTTTCCTTTTGGTGGACAAAGGTTTCCCAAATAAACAGTTTGGTCTGACCATTCCGTCTTGTACTTTCAACCACGTCACGACCCTGTGACTTCTGGTGGAGCTGCTGGGTACCGATCCTAGTACCTCTCGCGTGCAAAGCGAGATGTCAATAGCTGAGGGAGGGGCTTGGTTCTTCTGAGCAGGTTCCGGAGAATCGGTGAGGGCAAAAGCAACGGTTACGCTCACGAATTTCAGCAATGAGAACAGACACGTGAATAAAAAAATGACGGTCACATACATCGAAGAAATTGTGAGAGCCACCAGTGTTTTCGCCCTCGCCGATTCTGCTGAACCTGCTCAGAAGAACCAAGCCCATCCCTCAGCTTTTGACGTCAATCCCAGCCTTCTGAACTATAAGCAAGAACAACTCAAGACACTGCTCTTGCAATACGAAGATTTCTTTTCACGTCATCAAAACTTTGGCTGCTAACTGGAAAGAGTTATTACGCCAGCCTGTCTATATCCAAAGCAGAAGTCAATTATTCCACAACCAAAACGGTGTGCTTCGCATCATCTGGGCTACGTCGAAATTCAGCCCCTACCTCTATGATAGGCCCTGCAAAGTTGTGAGCGACCACCACGCCTTGTGTTGGCTACCTACCTTGAAGGACGCTTCAGGTCGCCTCGCACGATGAATCCTGAGACTTCAATAACATTACCTTCATTTACAATTCCGGCAAGAAACACTCCGATGCCAACTGTCTTTCTCGTGTGCCTGTCGACCAACGAACGTCCGACGACCCGGATGACGACTACTTTGTAGGAACGATAACTGCCGACTATTTCGCTGAACGACAGCGGGCCACCCCGGAACCTTAGGCCCTAATAGAATACCTTAAAGGCAGGACTGCCAAAGTTTTGAAGGTATTCAAGCGCGCACTTGCGTCGTTCTTTATGCGGAAAAGAAAAACTTCTCACCGCTTCGCGCCAAGTACCTCCTTGTGGTGCCTTCAACTCTGCGACCTGAACACACTCAGGATCTGCACGATGATCCGACGGCAGGGCACCTCGGTGTTTCCCGCACGCTTGCGAGCATACAAGAAAGGTACTACTGGCCACGTCTCACCGCCGACATCACTCGTTATGTGAGGACATTCCGGGACTGTCAGCGACCTAAAACACCACTGACAACACCAGCGAGGCATCTGCATCCAATTGAACCACCTCGCCGACTATTCCAGGAGATTGGTATGGACCTACTGGGTCCAATCCCGACGTCGGCTTTTGGAAACAAGTGGTTCGTGGTAGCTACTGACTACCACACTCACTACGCTGAGACAAAAGCCCTGCCCGAAGGCAGTGAATCCGAGAAAGCTAAGTTCTTCGTCGAAAATATTGTCCTACATCACGGCGCACCGGAGGTCCTCATCTTCGACAGAGGAACAGAATTAACCGCTGACCTAACTCAAGCGATTTTGGCATACAGCCAGACAAACTACCGCCGAACAACAGCGTACCACCCATAGACCAACGGCCTCACTGAGTGGCAAAACAAGACGATCGCCGACATGCCGGCAATCTACGTCTATGACGAACACAAGACGTGGGTTCCATTCTGCCGCACGTGACCTTCGCATACAATACGGCGGTGCAGGAGACGACGCAGATATTTCCATACAAATTGATATACGGAAGAAGCCCGGCAACGACGCTCGATGTCATGTTATCCCACGTCACCGACGAAAAAAACCTCGATGTGAATGAGTACGTTCACCGGGCCGAAAAAGCCCGACAATTTGTGCACCTTCGTGTCAAGAACCAACAGACGACCGACAGCCGCAGTTACAATCTTCGACGACGCTTTGTGGAATACCAGCCCGGTGAACGTGTTTTGGTGTGGACGCTGATACGCCGACGATGACTCAGTGAAAAGCTTCTGCGACGGTACTTAAGACCGTACAGAGTGGTTCGACGTCTTGGCCCACTTGATTACGAAGTTGTTCCCGATGGCATCACGAACTATAAATGACGCTGATCGCGTTCTAAAGTAATCCATGTCGCGCGTCTCAAGCCGTTTTATGTGCGTTAACGAACTGGAACAGTATTATTTGTATATTGCTGTATCGTAATTTGTTTCTTGTACTTTCTTGCAATATTGTTGTACCTTCATCTTCCATTAAAGCATCGAGACGATGTCTTTAGGAGCGAAGCTCCTTATTGCAGCACTCGTTCGTTCCTCGTTGCCCTTGTAGTGTGTAACAAGTATAACATTTTGACCTCCAAAATGTTGCCGGTGAGAAGTTTCTTCTGTGCGTTGTTGAACACTAAAAAGTAATGCTCGATGTACATGCCATTGGCTGCTAATGGGGAATGAAAGACAGGAGCATTCGGCTTTTAAATAACGCGCTCACTGCGATCCCCATTAGGAGCCATTGGCATGTACATTGAGCATTATCTAGCAAGAAAGGGTTGCTACGTTATACTCGCTGGGTGTAACCTCCATATATTTAGAAAGGTTAAGCGAGCGTTGAGCCGCAGTGCCATGAACATAATGAACTAGTATATATCATGAATGAACTCGAGGTGGTTAAAGGTGGGAAGTAGATACGAAGTGCAAGCCGTAGGAAAGTAAAAGCCGAGTTCTCCTGTCTCTCATTTCCCATTAGCAGCCATTGTCATGTACATTGAGAACTATCTGACAGGAAAACTTTGCTACGTTATACTCGCTGGGTGTAACCTCCTTAGTTTTAGAAAGGTTTAGCGAGCGTTGAGCCGCAGTGCGATGAATACAATGAACTGGTATATACCATGAATGAACTCGAAATGGTTAAAGGTGGGAAGTAGATACGAAGCGCAAGCCGTAAGAAAGTAAAAGCCGAATTCTCCTATCTCTCATTTCCCATTAGCAGCGATTGGCATGTACATTGAACACTATCTGACAGGAAAAGGTTGCTACGTTATACTCGCTGGGCGTAACCTCCTTGGTTTTAGAATGGTTTAGCGAGCGTCGGGCCGCAGCGCCATGAATACAGTGAACTAGTATATACCATGAACTCGAGGTGGTTAAATGTGGGAAGTAGACCCGAAGCGCAAGCCGTAAGAATGTATGCGTGTGCCACCTCTCGTTTAGTTCTGTGAATTTCCGCTGGATGGCGGTGCTTCTATATGGGGAATATATGTTTAAAAGATGCGAGATGGTGGTACTCGGAGTGTTGAATAGATTGACGAACGGACAGACAGACAGATGCATGGATAGACGCATGAACGGACTCAGGGGCGGATGCATGGACGAACGCAGGGACGAACGCACGAACAGACGCACACACGGACGGTCACACAGACGGACGCATGGACGGACGGAAGCAAGAACGAATGGACGGACGAATGCTTCGACCCGCTCCATTATTTACTCCGTTGATAAGGTGCCAATTTTTAAAAATATTTTCTTTCTCTTCCACAATCCAACGACATCTGCAGCACCCACCAATATTAATTTGGTTCAGGCGTTCATACTTGTGCGTAGTATCGAATGAAAAGCAAACGTTGCCCATATTCGAGGCAAAGTACCAACACTTCAATTTAGAGCGGCGTGTTACTTTATACTATAAAAGTCATAAATAAGCAATTCTAGGCATTGATACGTTTATTAGGCTGAGCTGACACTGCAATGCTATGCACAAAAAAGCAGGTGTTTCTTGCGCTTCACTAAAACGATGCGGTGATGGCACATACCCACTGCGCGCATCGAGGCCATTAAACGCAGCGCCTCCACAATTACACTCACTGATATCTCGCGCCGAACAACAGACACAGACAGAGAGCGAACTTTAATAGAGCTGGACGTGTTACGGCAGGGCGTCGTAACGAGGCGTCGTTGCACAGCTTGCCGCGTCCACGTAGAGGACAGAATGCCGTGACGCTCCGCCCATTCATGCGCCCTCTGGACTGCCTGGAGATGCCTGCTAAGTTCCGTACTTCTTATGGCCTTCTCTCATTCGGCTTCGCTTGAAAGAATGTTGTTAGGCAGCGCAGGACATCACCAGAGCATGTGAGCCATAGAGCAGAAAGTTTCACTGCTGTCATAAAAGCTAGGGTCAATGTCCGCTTATATTTTACTTAGGAATCCCCACGATGGAAAAGACCCCGTCTGCAACATTCTCAAGGTGCCTGTGCTCTGCGGAGCTTCGCAAGAAGAAGAGGATAGATTCTTCTGCCAAGTTGGTAATGCAACGTTTTCTGATTGAATGTCAGTAGTGCATTGTTCTGCTGAGTCCCTCTCTGCCCCTCCGTAGCCTCCAGACCGTCGCGGCACGTAAGTTCTCGCAACCAATCATGAGCCAGCTCGTTGAAATTTGGGAAGTCTTCGAAAACGTTCTTTCCCTTTTGTGCGGGGAACGAAGTGATAACAAGATAACGTGGAAAAGCCCTTTTTTCTAGAGTGGAGGCCGCCTCTCGAGCAAGCTTACCCGATCGCCAAGCTCTAATTGCGTCTCTTGAGTCGGTGTAAATGTAGGAACGGTCTCGGTCGGACAAGGCCAGAGAAACCACGACTTGCTCTGCTATACCCAAAGTGGCTGCCTTTACCCCGGCGGAAGAGCGAAGCACCCCCTCGGGTCTATAATCGACAACGCGAACATTCTACTGTTACTGTACTGCGCTGCGTCTACAAACACGGCGGAGTCAATGTTATCCCTAACTCTCTTCAGGATGGCTCATGCCCGGGCTTCGCGCCTACCCTTGTTATGTTGTGGATATACGTTTCGCGGGAAGGGCCACACCATGTAGGTCACCCTTGTTTCCCGACTCGGTGTTGTTCGCCGTTCCTCTGTAAGCCTAGAAGACATGCCGACCTCGTCAAGCATTCTCCTGCCTGCCTAGGTCGATGATAGCCTTACTACCCAGGCAGTGACCTGCGCCTCTATGATCTCGTTGATGTTATTGTGCACAGGAAGGTAATCTAGCTTATCAGTGCTCGTTGCAGAACAACAAATGAAAGTTTTATTCACTCTCTTCAGACGGAAGAGAAGAATATCGTCATTCGGCGACATTTGCTGTGAAACATGCGGATACGGGGTGAATTTTTTACCACATATAGCGGCACGCTCGATATCAATAAAAAAAAAACCCGAATGTGAATGTTAGATGCAGTCTCAAGAAAAAAAGATTGTTATTTTAAAATGTGTCATTTACGCACAATGCTCTGTTCTTTTGAGAGAGTACGACACTTTGTTCTGTCCATAGATTACGGTTGCAGGCAAGTATTTCCCTCTGCAAACGTTGAGTGTAGGGTGATGTCACAAAGCGCAACAACAATCGGCCAGCCTTGTGGCTCCATTGTGACACCATTGCTACCAAAGTGAAAATAGCGCGAGTGACTAAATGAGTATAGCGTTCCAGAGCCAACGCCATACGTTCTGCGGCACGCCCATTCGTTGTAACAGTTATCGACCGGCCTTCAATTGCAGCTGACGGCACCCAAAAAGGAGCTTTGGGTTGCCGACTTGCACGTGCATTACAAATCGAAGGCCTGTTTCCATTGGTGGGCGGTGTCGGTAAGTACGTTTGTGACCTACTTCTCATAAGTGGCTTACACGTCTTGCTTTACTTATACTTCATTGATTCCCATTTGACTATCATGAATGCAAGTTGTACAAGAGAGATGCCCTGGTGATATCTGAATATCCTATGCATTAGCTACTGTGTTTTTGGCTTTCCTTTATGACATGATGAAAGTTTACAATCAATATGTTGAATTTTTTTTATGTAATCATAGCGGGCAACCGTAATTACAGTCCCATTCTGTTTTTGCAGTGGCAGGACGGTTCTTCAATACAATAATGCCAAGCACAGCAACCTAATTTTTTTTCTGTCAGGCACTCCTGCCATTGTCATCTCGGTGATTTCGCTTAGAAGATTATTTTCATACGTGCCTCAAATGAATACTTCGGGGTGTGTAACAAATGTAGGTTTTTGACTGAAGGCCATCCCTCGGCCGTGGTCTTGTGGCTAAGGTACTCGGCTTCTGACCCGCAGGTGGCGGGATCAAATCCCGGCTGCTGCGACTGTATTTACGGAGGATGCGAATATGCTGTAAGCCTGTGTGCTCAGATTTGGGTACACGTTAACTCATTAGGGACCGGTTTAATTTTTTATTGTTACGGCCCGTTTAGCAGCATTACAATAAAAAAAGCTTTTGCCACATGGTGTCTTTAAGGGGCAGTCTGAGCTATTGAAAAGCTTGTTGCCATGAGTTTGGCGCGTTTTCCTAAAGGATGCATAAAATAAATGGCTTCATTGGGATAGGTGAACGTATGGTCGCGCTGGGACGAAATGTAAAGAACCTCAGATGCTAAAACTGCTGCTTGGGCGAGTTGATTCATGATTATTTATACAGATTTATCAGCTCAAGAAACACGGAACTTTCATAGAAGAAACAAACACACAGCGCTTTACTCACAACTCTTTTACTATTTCAAACTCAGGGCGTTTTTGTCGGCACGCATCTAAACAACAGAAGATAACATGAAAAAACGAGGTGATGATAACCACGTTGCAACCACTTGCCAAAATCAAAGACAACCCATGATGTGCTTGCCTTCGGTTGTTTGTCTTTTTGGCAAGCGGTTGTCCTGTGGTTTTCATGACCTGTTTGTTTCATGATATCTTCTGTTGTTTTCGTTGCGTGCTTAAAAAATGCCCTGCATTCGAAATAGTAAATCAGTTGTGAGTACAGTGCTGGGTGTGTGTTTCTTCTTAAAAAATCCGCCTTTTTTACGCTGATAAATATATCTCAATAGCCCCAGACGGTTCATATTTCCGGAACCCTGCACTTTAGCGTCTCTCAAATATTACGGTTGTTTGGGATGTTAAATCGTCCATATCAATTAATCAAACATTGATTGAGGACGTCTTGCGCGATTGATAGAAAATGCTGTGGAACCTTACATGACCATTCAAAAGACTGCAGGGTTGAGGTTCAGCGTCAATGAAATGAGGAATTACGCGCAATTTTATTTCACCTCACAGGTGTGTACTAATGAATTCGGTCTAGGAATTAAACAATAACAAATTTGAATGAAAGACAAATGATGTGAAAATTCACGCGGGAATGTATTTTATATGACACTTGGCCTGTAGATTAAATTCCACAGACACTTCTTTAATTATTAGAAAAAATTTCAAGTCAAAGAAGCAAATATTAGTACCATATAAAATTTGATAACTTGCAACGAGTGATTATAATAGCTTTCGATCGTGAAAACTTCTGATTCAACTGTACAAACAGGTATAGTTCCAGATTACGTGTTTTGATGCACGCTTCATTTTATGTCTGCATGGGAGTTAGTTCTGAATTATTAAATGGCGGAGCTAGCAAAACTGGGCCATGTTGCTGTTAAAAACAATTACTCGACAAAAATATATCGCAATAGATCTCATTTATTCTTCGTATCTACATGTGCTCATGGCTTGTCTGGGGAGTGGTGTGTGCAGAAAGGTGCCGGCGTTTTGACGTTCGACTCTTTTGAAGTAGCTAATTTCATTGTTAGTAACAAAACAACACTATAGGCTTGATTTATTTCAGTACCAAATTTAAAAAGAAGCACAAATGACCGCAAGAAGAGTCGAGAATATACCAGATCGCTGGGTGGTATCCTAAAGCACTTACCAACGTCTAGGTAAGGATGTACAGATTCTTCTAACAAAACTCTAGATAGATATGTGGGGTTTAACGTCCCAAAACCACTATATGATTATGAGAGACGCTTCTAACAAAACTCTGTGGCGTCTTCATGGTTATTTTGTTACCTAAAACCATCACGTACTTAATGCTGCGTTTATGTACTAATTTTATATTCGAAGAATTTTTCATTGAACTTTGGCAAATTTGAGCATATCTACGTTTCTATCTATCTATCTATCCATCTATCTGGCCACTTACGTTTGGATGTTCTCGAGGTCACCCCCTTAACTTGGCGTGCACCAAACTTAGCCTGGGAGGCTAAAATGATTTGACAATTATGACGCGCTGGTTAAGACTTAAATATTGTCACAATCCCGTTACGCACGTCCTCAAACTTCTAGTTGAATAGTGGCACATACCCACGGTCGGATATGTGCCTCTGGTAGTTGGGTATGTGTCGCAGGTGGTTGACACTAAATATCGACCCCGGAACGAGGAGAACACGCATGGGCTAATATAACGCATGAGCGTTAAGTAATACCCGACATCAAAAGCGTAGACTCAATGAAGACAGAATAAATTTCAAGAGTCCAGAAAATTGTGCGTGGTAATGACACATTCTACCACAAGGCTACGCCAGGTCTCGTACTTTCCAAATAGACGCTAATCTTCGTGAAACTTCAATAATGCTTGCAGTGCTGGTTGATCTATTTTATAAACACCACATACGTACTGCTATGATACAGCCATCACGTGGGTTTAACGTGAATCGTTGTTAGGTGCCAAGCCCTGAGGTTGATTTATGTAGCAGTATCCAGGACCAGCAAATTCGCGAGCATCAGCGCTTCATATCAGCTCTTGGTGTTGGTGATACGCATGTTTCAGTGGGCGTCATTGCGCAAGTGGAAACAGCTGCTCATACCAACATTTGCAACTCTTCAACATATGTCAGTGCGTACAACATTTGTACATATATTTGGCATCATTACACAACGTGTAGTTCAATAAACAAATTCCAACATGGTCATTGTCCCTCCGCACGATTCACATAACGTCAATTCACAGGTACGCAGGGATCTGCCGAACTTCTTTAATTAGTATTGTTTGTTGAAAAGTTACATGTGTAATAATAATTGTTTAGTCTTTACATCTCAAGAGGTTGTGTTAGTATGAAAGACGATTATAAGAGCCGTCGGTATATAGGGCTCTATAAATTTTGACAATATGGTGTTCTTTAACCTGCTCTTGCATCGACGTACAGAATCGTGGAGTACTGTGTCGCCATCTTAATGCAGCTGCAATGACCGGGATCACTTGACTTCGGGTCAGAAATTCAGCAAAATTATTACTAGATAACCAGGAACGGGAAACTTGCAATGGCCGTAACTTTTTAGTGTCTCACAGATGTCTCTAGATAAAACATTTTTTTTTGCCTAAAGGCGTGGTGCCTCCACATTCATGGCCTGTGCATTCTTTTCTGTCAACGTATCTTAGAGCTCCGAGAAGCAGTATCCGCCCCGTCTTCTGAGCGTTTATTATGTTAAATGTTAAAGATCCTACCTGTCGAAGCATAGAACATCTTACTTTCTCTTTACGATGATTCAAGGTTTACGGGCGAGATGCCTGCTTCTTGAAAAGAGGCTATTCTCATTCCAATTTTATATATACTTTAAACCCCGCAAATAAATCAATCAATCCGACTTTATATAAGGGAAGAGCCTATCCTGCGGGGTGAGTTACAAACTTAGCGCGCTAACAAGGTGCCTTTGTAAGCCTTTGGAGACGATAATAAACAGGTGCCTAATACTCTTCCTTAAAACAGTCTACTTGACTCATACCAGTGCGGGTTTTGAGAAGTAGGACCCACCATTGACCATCTAGTACGTATCAATACACACATCTGAGACGCCTACGCGCACAAAGAACTCTTCCTGTCTATGTTCCTCGATATGAAAAAGGCTTACGACATCGTCAGCTACATGTCCAACTGGACGTTATGTGTACGGGTAAATAATGTGCTGTCTAAAACACTTGTGCAAGAGATGGAAGTGCTGAAATGTGGTGGATTTAGTTGTACTCTGTTTATTATCAAAATGATTTTCTTGCCTCTTTACAACGCACGAAATGTGTTGTAGCGCCCATATATCGATGATGAGCAAATTAGTTTTAAATCATGCAATCTGATAATGTGCCAGGGGCAGGTTCACCTAGGTCTGAACAAGATCACGAATTTTGCAGAAAAGAATGTTTTCAGTTTTATGGCTCAAAAACGCACCTAAGTCGTGCTCTCCCGGAAACGAGACCTTTATCTTGACCTAGAAATTGACATTCATGGTCAACGTCTCTCCGTAAAGACAGAGCACAAGTTCTCACACTCACTTCTGGATAGTGAGCTAACGTTCATATCACACAATAGGGGCCTGAAAAAACGTGCATCAAAACAATGTGTATCCTAAATGTTTCGTCACAGATTACGTGTGAAAGTTACAAAAAGTGTCTGATAAATCTGTACAAAAGCATCATGTGCACTCGTTCCGACTATGGGGCAATAATCTATCAGTACGCCACACCAAGTACCTTAAAGATGCTTAATCCAGTCCATCATCTAGGCATTCGCCTCTCTACAGGTGTTTTTCGCATCCGCAGAGAGGCGAATAAGCAGTCACTGGATTTTTTGATGTCTTATCTATCATTTACATATTTTCGGAATACTAACGCAAACAAACACGAAAAATCTTTCACACTCGACTATCACTTATTTGTCCACTTTTCGTAACCTCCCTTCGCTACGAGAGCCCTACGCACCTCGTGTGATGGGTCAAGCCTAGGAAATTGGTGTGCCCATTCAAGTACACTGCTTGCCGGCTCTATGCAAACCTCCCGCAAATGCATTGGTAGCTCGTA
This sequence comes from Rhipicephalus annulatus, assembly GCA_013436015.1. Classification (NCBI taxonomy): domain Eukaryota; kingdom Metazoa; phylum Arthropoda; class Arachnida; order Ixodida; family Ixodidae; genus Rhipicephalus; species Rhipicephalus annulatus. The sequence continues at coordinate 303,951 of WOVY01002134.1, forward strand.
AACAGGGATATTTGCTTCATATAGGATTCAAAACAGTCTTCTTTTGCACACATTCATAAGTACTTCTTTGAAATGCAAGAAAAGTACATCTACCCGGCATACTTTACAGGTGTATCGAAGTCTCTCACTTCTGTCTCACGCGCAACCATTGGTCCATCTTTTTCAGACGTCGGCGTTCTGTACACAAATATGAGCATTGTTACTGCACAAGAATGTGCAATACTTAAGGCCATAAAACATATTGAACTACAACTGCAGAAGCCAGAATCTATAATGATTCGCTGAGTGTGGTTAAAGCCTTAACACTATCAAAAGAGTCTCATGCTCTACCGACGTCTGCTCGCATCATTCCGATCTTAAAACCGGCTAATACGCCCTTGAACCTTGAATCCTTTCGTCCAATCAGTCTGACAAGCTGTCTATGTAAGGTAATGGAAAAAATAATTGATGTGCGACTGCAATGGTGGTGCAACAGAGCTGGTGTATTCTCCAACTACTTAACAAGTTTTAAGACACAGTGGTGCGCAATGGATGCAATACTGGGCTTAGTAACGTATGTGGAGCATGAACGCGCCTGTGGTAGTTTGACGGTCGCAGTGTTCTTAGACATTAAAAGGGCATTTGACACAGTCAGTCACACTTATGCTCTGCTGAGTATGTTGGAACTCGGACTGTGCGGCAGGTCTTTAGAACACGACGTCAGACACGGAGTGCCACAAGGAAGCGTACTGAGCGTTTTTTTCAACTGTTTTATGGCTGATTTAGCTAAACGACTGCCTTCCAGATTGAAATACTCCTTATATACAGATGTTGTGTTTATTTGGGCATCTGGCATGGACATACGGTTAATTCAGATTGCATTGCAAGACGGAATAAGTATTGTCAACAACTTTTTAAAAGAAAGAGGAGTGATTTTATCGAACGCAAAGACAGTAGTATTGCCCTTCACCCATAGGAAGTTAAAGAACTTCAGTCTCAATTTAGAAGGAGAACCACTAAAGATTGTAACACAGCATCGGTTTCTTAGGGTAATACTTGATAGGCAGCTATCATGGGCCCCACACGTAAATAAACTCGAAAACGAGGTGAATACGCTAGTGAATATACTCCACAGAATTGCTGGGACATCATGGGGCGGATCTGTATCATACATCATATGAATCATATGTATCATATGAATACACGACAAAAAGTCGCATATTCTGCAGCAGTCTTACACGGCCTTTCCCACACTTCCGAGGAGCGACTTTAAAGACTATAAGCTAGGGGACGGCGCGTGTGCAAAGGTGTTCCACGAGCAACTTTCAGCAGCCTTGTCATAGCAGAGACTCGACAACCACCCTTTCCAGTCATGAGAACAATAGAAACATGCCGCCAATTTTTTCACTTACAGACGCAACACAAGGACCACTCATTGGCACTAGAGATTTTTTTAAGAGATTAAAGGAATGCTCATAACGATGTACAAAGTAATGTAAATATATCACCCAGAAATGAATTTTGGAGCTCCGCAATGGACTATCCTCCATGGCTGCTTGCAAGACCAAGCATTGAATTCTCAGTGGATGGCATTATAACAAAGAGAGACATGTTCTTCCAAGCTGCTCAACAACTAGCGCTTTGTAAGATACACATGCGGTATCCAGGATACATACACATTTACACAGATGGCTCAAGTACTACAATGTCTTTAACATCGGCATTTATTATACCACAGTTCAATGTTCAGGAATCGTTTGAATTATGCCGCAAGACGTCACCTACTACATCTGAGCTCTTCGCTACTCTAGATGCTCTGAAGTTTATAAACTCGGTAGCAGACGCTCGAAAATGGGTACTTTTCAGTGACTCACAGGCCGCATTAGGATCACTCTCCAGTACAAACAGGACAGTAATAAGTAATAGTATGACATACGAAACACTGAAATAGCTCAACAAAGCAAAGAAGGCGCAACATGAGATCAAATTCCAGTGGATACCTGGCCATTTCAACATTCCTGGAAACACAGCTGCTAACGAAGGAGCAAGGCTAGCACATCGTAAAGACGTTACTGTTTCTTTACCAATTTCGAAAAATGAATTGGGTGGTATTATACAGAATACAACTTTCAGAATGAGCAAAACTGCTTGGTTTGACCAAAGTACAAAGAGCTGCGATTTATGTCACATCAATCCATTTATTGGATTCAAAATTACGCTGGCATTAGATAGAAGTATGGAAACACTAATTCACGGATTGAGGCTAGGCACCGCATACACCAAACATTTTTGCACAGAATCAGCAGAGCTGAAACTCCCGAATGCGAATGTGGATTTAGAGATGAAGACGTATGTCACCTTCTCATAGACTGTCCGCATCATGACACGCCGAGATGCCTTCTTAAGTCCGAACGGTTGGCATTAGACCGCAGACCGTTGAAGAAACTTTTGGGCCCGTGGCCTACTGGAGTTTTACAGTCACACGCTCTAAAGCATTAACACGTTTTTCTTACAAGACAGCGGGATAGCTGATAAGCGCTAAGAAATAACAAACTTTCATTTGTAACACATGTACTTATTATGTACAGTGTCATGTGACACCCATCATGTGTGGGTTGTGAAATGAATGACGTGTCGACTATTATGTACAGACGAGCGAATGCATCATTATAAGGACCAGACGTGTGCTCTGCTGTTTTGTGCTGGTGGACCGAATAATAAATAGGGACATTATCAGAAACTTTATTCATTGACTTTCGAACATTTCCTTACCATTATGTTGTGATATGTGCGTATAAGTGTGTCTTTGCATATCTGTGCCCGAGTTTTCTATTTTCCATGCACTGCTTTGTATGTTTTGCTTCAAGATACGTGTTCAAGTTTCACTCAACGGCCAAGGAGTAGCCAGCGCCAAAATGGTGCGCCAACATCTCCTTATATATCATATGAATAAAAACACTATCAAAAGCCACAAGTACCCGGTCCTTATTTGTGTATACACACAATTGTGCACGGTCTATGCACAGAAACAGCATGTCGCACTGTGCTGGGTGCCCTGGCACCGTGGTATCCAAGGAAGCGTGTTGGCGGACCAGCTAGCAGCATCCGCACAGGAAAGCGCTACCAATACGGCCATTGCCCTCCCTGCGCTTCCCCTGAAATGTTATCCTGACAGAAATCTAACGGATCATTGACAGCAATTGTGGGGCAGGCAGGCAAAGAATGAGCTTCATCTTTGAACCCATATCTAGGTAACTTGCCGCCATACCGGTCTCACGCTGCAGAATTCCCACTTACCAAATTAAGATAAGGACATACACATGCTACGCACTGACACATTTTGTCCGGTGGCGATACGCCATTTTGAGAGAGATGTGGAGAACAATTTGGGGTTCTCCACAACCATGTTCAATGCGACTTAGGTGCTCTAAAAACAGCACTTTTTATTACCCTACCGGCAGCACCTACCACTACATCCTGTCACGCTCATCGGTGCGTATGTGCTTTTAAACTTGAATCACTGTTTACGTTTTTAAATGATGTGCATAGCTTTAACCCCTTATACTGAGCTGATCTTTAGCGCGACATCTGTGCCGAGTACGTGGTTGTGGTGACTACAACCTCAACTTGGTTTTTTTATTACGACCTTTCACCGTTCACTCTCCCTGCACTGATTTCACGTCGTTGTCGTGATTTTGTCACTGCCCTGCCGCTGTGGCCAAGTGGCTAAGTTACTCGGCTGCTAAGCTGCAGGTCACGGCATCGAATGCCGGTTGTGGCGGCTGCATTCTCGATGGAGGCAAAAATGTTGTACGCCCATGTGCTCAAATTTCTGTGCAGGGTAAAGAACCCCAGGTGGTCGAAATTTCCGGAGCACTCCACTACGCCGTCCCTCATAGCCATATGGTAGTTTGGGGACGTTAAACCCCACATATCAATAAATCAATAATTTTATCACTTTTATGTTTTACCCGTTTTACCTCAAGAAATTTTAAGGCCCCTCTACATGCTTGTGTTCGTTCCCATCTGTTGTTTTGAAAAGACAATCTTTGTCCATCAATTATCCCATAAAGCACCACACATCATCATCAACATTACTGTTGTAGGATTGGAGGGAGATCAACACAGTCAAAGGTTGACTATGTTTTAATTGTTCGTTATTTCTTTCACGGTTCTGTAATTTACAGCCATAACGTATTAGATATTCAAAAGTAATTGGTAGCTTTTTGGCTTTTTTACTATAAAGGCCGCCGGCCAATCACGTAGGGAATGTGCGCTTAATCCATTCAACCATACATTATATATTTTTGGCGGGCGGTATTTTTGCGTCTTATTTTAATGGTTAGGACCTTAGAAGAAACAAACCAAGGCATTCCCGCCTCTGCGTGAAGCGAAACTTCGTTCAGCTTACTTCTTCTTTTGTCGTCACTCTAGACACCGCAAAAATGCCACAGTGGTGTCTATCGAAGTCAGCGGTATAGAAGGGGCACACCAAGTTCATGTCCCTGCCCCTGAGCTTTTTTTTGCCATCGCATAAACAGCGCTAAATTGACATTTCCTGCCTGGACCCCATGTAGAATCATTGTGTTGAAACAGCCTCCTCACCCCAAAAATATCTCAACCAACGCCCCTGATTGCAAGGGGGATTTCTTCATTCGCTGCCTTCCGATGCTCTATTCGGTATAACAAGGCGCACGAAAATGTTCCGGCGAAAATCCCAAATCTGAAAGTTGCACAGATTATCCGTTGCATTGCTCAAGAACACAGTCAACTTGTGGCGTAAAACCTTTAGCGTCAGACAGTGCAGTTACCTCCGTTGTACGCTAAAAGTTGATTTATAAGTGTTTTCAAATACAGATGCTCATGACTAGTTAAGAAGAAAATGTTCTTACTTTGACCCACGAGATGCTTGCATAAAAGGTGGGCAGTATACGGCTGCTCGATATCCCCTTAGGATTTATTATTCGTAACTAATACAGGTATGACCCCCATCGACGGTAGGGTTGTTGCCAAGAATTTTGGAATTTGTTGTTCTACAATCTACTATGCGAAGCATACGTACGGCTACACAATACAATATGAATATTGAATCGGCCACGCCGTACTCACGAGTGTTTGTAGCCGACAGGTCGTCTCTGTAAGTAACATCATATATTTCTTATCCTTTAATGAGAGGGTGGGGTGGTACGTACCAAATAGCATGGTGATTGGCACAAAAAAAGAAGTGTATTACAATATGTTCAATCTCCAAAAAAAACATTGTCAATGCGTGTGTAGCAACGTTTTTTTTTGGCACTGATATAGGAGTTGCATCGGTAGTGGGCATTGAATGATGTGGTGCCAGATACAACACGGGTCAATCGATAAAGCGGAAGTGCGGCCGGTGCTTGCGCCATCATCCGTCACCGACGTCTGAGTGGTTAAGGAGCGGGAATGTTGTTCCTAAAGTGTGTCTGCGATAGATGTCTCTTGGGACACGTCTGCCGCAGCTTACCATGCCAAAGTGCTCGTTCTGTCTTCCTCATGGTGTTGCAGCTTTTACTTGTGATCGGTTTTTAACAGACTAGCATTCGCTAAAGATGAATGGCTGATCTTTTTATCATTTCTTTCGTTGATTGATATGTGGGGTTTAATGTCCCAAAACCACTATATGATTATGAGAGACGCCGTAGTGAAGGGCTCCGGAAATTTTGACCACCTGGGGTTCCTTAACGTGCACCCAAATCTGAGCACACAAGCCTACGACATTTCCGCCTCCATCGGAAATGCAGCCGCCGCAGCCGGGATTCGAACCCGCGCCCTGCGGGTCAGCAACCGAGTACCTTAGCCACTAGACCACCGCGGCGGGGCTATCATTTCTTTCGTTATTATTGGTGTTAGTGTAAGTGCGCTTTATGCGTAAACATCGTCGGTGCCTTTGGGATTTTTCATTAGAATGAGCCACTCGGCAATGTCCTTTATTAGGCAGCGAATTAAGTAAGCCTGTTCTGGTGCGCAGCTTCTTCAAAACGTAAATTATGCCAATGAAGATTTTAAGAATAACTTCCAAGCCTTTGGTCAGAAGTGGCTCTCGCACAATGAAACACCAGCAATCTTTATTGAATGTAAAAATGAAGATATTGTCATTACGCGTATGAAGAAGCTCAATTTAGTACGGCTTATCGGCTTTCGCTTTTTTAGCCTTTCAACAGCAATACAGGCATGTACACAACTTTTTCTAGAATTTTTAAAGAAGGTTTTATTGTTACGCATGACCCAAGAGCAATTTCTCTGTATTGCGTAACTAAAGAAGTGAATAATTTTCTCTTTGAAATGGAGACATTTTAACGCGATAGCCTGAAGAGCTCGTTGAAAAAAAATCCGGTGCTGATGTCGTTGGTTGCGAGAGAAAAACTATCATCTTATATTTGACCGGAATATCGAGAACTGCGCAAATAAAAGAAATTTTAATATATCCCATGTTAGAGTAAGGATTTAATCCGGGTCCTTTACGTGCCAAGCGGGTGCTCTAAAGCAGAGCCACGTGTCTGCATGAAAATGCAATGGAAATAACTCTCTCTGCTTGTAATTGCAATGACGGCAACTTGCGTACTTCACAACCACACGAGTCCTGTGTGCATGCTTCACAATACAACATGCCATATCACAGAAATAATGCGTAGTACAAGCGTACATTGAAATCGGGTATCACAAAATGTGATGATGATTACTTCATGGATTAAAGCAGGCCACCTGCCACAAAAGGCACACACTTCACTGCGCCTTTTCTATTAAACCCACGTAGTGGATGCATAGTAAGGTCGGAAAGACTTCCCGCGTACCATTTCCGATTTCCCTTGGTTTGAAGCATGCTAACCATTGCACAGATTTTAGCCGTATGCGAAAGTTTCAGTTACACAAGTCATTTTGAGCTCAGTACAAACTAGGTACAGGATATTGCTGAGGCGTTTAACGATTAAAGCTGAAGTTTCAGGGACTCCCAATTTTTATATCAATTATGCCTACTTGTGAAATCTTCAAGACGACTAGCTGGTGTATAGATGTTAAAGAAGGAATGATACAAGAAAAAACACCAAGGGATTCACAATTTTTTTAGTGAACCAAGCAGTGAAGTGCTAGCTGAGCATTTCTTCGCTTGAAGCGACTATGTTGCTTCCAAGTGACTGATGACGTAGCAAGGCTTTCTATGTTTATATGAGCCCGTTAGTCACGTGTAGTTGAACACATGTCGCAAGTGGCTGCACTTGTAATTCGAGAGTGAGTGAGTAAAAACTTTATTGAACACGTCCGGCGTCATTGAGCGGGGTGAGGCTACAAGCACACTGGTCTAGGTGACGGCCTCGAGTCCTTGGACCCGGGCGGCATCCTAGGCTTGCCGGACGGCCCACAGTTGATCGGCAAGGTCGTGACTGAGCAGAGCTGCCTCCCATCGCACCACGCGGTTCGAGACTGCCATGTCTACCGGGTTCGTAGGGAACTGCTTCGCGTTACCGGTACACTTCCACAGCATGTGCTGCAGCGTCGCTCTGGCTCCGCACGCCTTACACGCGTCGGACATATAAATGCCTGGGTAGCACAGGCGAAGGCTCACCGGATTCCGGTACGTGTGTGTCTGTAGTAATTTGAGAGTCCACTTTGTATTTCTGGTCTGAACCATGTCTTGTTACTGCTACTTCTCTCGTAACGGCAGAATATGCACGTTATGCTACGAAAATGATTCATTTTGTGCCTACTTCGCACAGTGTCAAGTTTATTTTTTGGCCCTACGTACTCAGCCTCTGCTAACTGTTGATTAGTTGAATTATGATCTCATCGAAAAAAAGGGGGCATGCTTTATGATATATTTATCATGTGTATAGCACGTTTGACTAATGTGTAATGCAGGTGAAGAGTAGAGCATTTCAGTAAAACGCGCTTCGATAGAATACCATGACAGTTATTTTCAAATAAAAACTGTTTTCGCGTACCACGTTGGTCTAGGCTATCTAGATAAATTAGGAAAAAGAGCATTTTAGACTTCAGCGTGGCACCATATAGATTTTAAATCACATATATGGTACAGCAATTGCCCTTCTGCGATCACGCTTCATTGACGCATACATTGCCATTGCCGAGAACGAACACTGGCGTCGCTACGGTCACGGCGATGTGACGTCAAGGCAAGGACTCGCCTGCTCCACTGGCACTTATAGCCTTTTTCAGCGCCCCTCATGTACACGCTCTTCAGCGATGCGTTGGTGATTACTCCTCAGCTTAGGGACGCAAATTTCTCAACATACAAGGTGAAAGGTTTGACAACTAGTAAAAAATCTTAAAGCTGTAAGAAGGTTACATAATTTAGCTTAGGATAGGCCAACTCCCGTCCAAACAGAATATTCATTGTGAGCACGGTGGTGTAGGAGAAGACGTTCGTTGTTCTTATTGCGTAGACCACAAAATAGGTGCTAATAAAGTGTACTAAGTGCTGCTACCGTAATTACAACGGGGCGTAGACTCCAGAATTGAACCTACCTGTGCCGAAGTATCTGAAATGAAATTGAGCCTTTTTCAATTCACTGAATAGATTGCGCTTTACCGTGCAAGTTATGCCTGCATCTACGAATGATCTAAATTATTTGACAGAACTGCGCTTTTTAAGCAGGAGACAGTATATGAATATGACTGTCACAAACATTCCCGTATTATATTCATCAAACAAACAAAATAATGCCGCTGCACACGTACATAACAATTTTGTAAATATTGAGATTGTTTCATTCACTGGGATCATATGTACAGGTTTCTTCTCAACAGTCACCAGGATTTTGTAGTCCTATACCCTGATTTGGGTGAAAGGCTGGAGTGTTTTACCACTGCGTCAAAAAAGCTGATGGGAGCTTCACGTGGGAAAACCGCTGATAGCAACCATTTCAGCACGAACGTTAGAAAGTTTAAATGAACTCTTTCTATGGCGCACTTGTGGACATCGCCCAAGCAGTGGCATAACCATGGAATGGCTCACCGATCATGTGCAAAATATTTCATGTGGAGAAACAAATGACAATTTCAAGAAGATGCTCTCTTCAAACCTTCCCGAACATTCAAACCATAGACTTCTGGACCCATGCTATAGCTAAACAACCTTCGCCTCGATGAGGCTACGCCTATTCTCGCACGGCATGTCGACAAACAGGTAATCAACTGCAAGGATATTTGCCATATGAGGTGGTTATCTGAACAGGTAGTTCGGAGTGCGACTGCGCCATTGCTATGATTCTGCACGAAGCCAGAATCTGACCGCAATAGGCATTTCCGCACCTAACCTCAACCACACCTGACCTCTATACTTTTGGTCTAACAAAGCATCAAAATCATTGCAAGAGAAACATGAATCTAAACTACGTGTTGAGTGAGCAAGTAAATTCTTTTTGTGAGGTATAAAACAAATCCTCCGCCCGCACCTCAAACAAATAGCAGGTGATGCCAATCAGAAAGAAAACATAAACAGGGCAGAGCCAATTAAATTCGTTCTTGCTTCCCATTCCTTCTTGCTACCGTCTGTTCATGCGTCCGTCCGCACTTTCGTTCTTACGTCTGTCCGTCCACGCGTCTGTTCCTGCGGCCATCTGTCTGTCCATGTATCCGTCCATCCGTGCATCCAACCCTCTGTCGGTCTGTGCTTTCACCTGTATGTCCGTCTATATCTATGTACATTCGTCCGTCCATCCGCTTATCTAGTGAGCACTCCAAGTAAAGCCATTTCACATCTTTTCATCATGTATTCTTCATTACAAGTGCCGCCATCCAGTGGACATTTAAGGATCGCTCTTTCGGGTATGTGCCACCGGTGGCTATATACACCAACAGAGGAAGAAGACACCCATGCACTAAGGAGCTTCGTCCCTAAAAAAGCTCTTGGTTTGGTTTACAATGCTCCTTTTGCTGCTAACATGCCTGACTGAGTTAATATTCAGTGACAGCTTATTGCGATGAGCAACTTAATGGTACTGTTTTAGGGTTCTTGCTTTTCTTGTTTGTTGTGAGAGTAAAAGTTGCTTGTTGATTTAACGGAGCAAGTTCACGAGAAAAACACATAATAGCGGCGGCGGTATTCTAGAGCAAGCGCCTTCCGGTATATCTTGCGACACTCGATGATGCACATGAGCACGCGGCAAGATACACCTGTGAAGGCGCTGTCCACAGATACATGAATTCCTCCAGTACAAATGTTTCTAGAATGGGATAAGCCCTGATGTCCTCGAAAGGAATGACCCATGCCCTTCTAAACATTTCAATGTAAATAGGGTGTCTTAATTCTTTCTTAAAATGACATGTTGATGCGTCAATGAGTTTGTTGCGTCCAAACAGAAGCGTGTTCTTGATTTTCCCACCCGTCGGAATTCGGCTGTCATGGCCACAAATAGAATTCATCATGGGGGTCAGCAGTGCGACACGAACTATTTCATTCATCTCACATTGCAGAACAAAGAGTAAACTTTTTATTGTTTTACTTGAAACATTTACGATTGCAAATTTGAAAATTTCACAAGGTAGTAAATGCACTGCACAAATTACCGACCCTTTTATACCATAAGTTTGTGAAATGGGCTTGTGCGCAAATTCACTATATGAATGCTCACATGAAAACACCAGCGCGAAACACAGATGGACAGAAAGGCATAAAAAGTACTGGCTTCCGGCATCGGTTTTTTGATAGTGGAGCTTCTTAATCTAGGTCTTATATTCATATACCATCAAGCACACCCCCAAAATAAAAGCCGGTTGAGAGAATATAACTGATCCTCAGACCAGCTGCGAAGCAGCGTAAAGGTGGAGCAACCACAGTGGTCACGCAAGACAAAGATACGAAAACAAGGATAAAAAAACGGGGTATTAAAGGTATTGGAAACTTCTGTGTATTATTTAGTTTAAATTTTCTTTGAGAGGGAAAGTAAGGGCATGGTGACATATAATTCACCATTTTTCAAAGATAATACTCAACCCAAAGGTGTTCATGTGTTTTATGTTACATTCCTTTCTATAAGGGTGAGGCAACGGATTATTTTTTTTTCCATCAGCCAGTACTTACACCCTCGTTGCAGATATCCACTGAGGCCGTAATTGTTGACCGCCTTCATCTCAAACGCACTGCTTCGATTAAGGACTGGAAGTGAATTCCGAGACCTGCCTAAACAAAAATGCAACCCCTCGAACTAAACATTCGTACGAACCCAAGCTCATGGCTGCAAGAATCAAGGGAAGTTTAAATCCAGCAACATGAAGCCAGAGGCCCTTAGACAAAAAGATGTCGGACATTTTAAGAGAGCGTAAAGACCCTTTAAAGAGCAGGAGGCATTATAAAAAAGAGAAACAAATATTGCGTAATTCGCTATATAGGCAGAGGCCAAAATTAGAGCTTGTTCCTTAATTTCTGAGGAATGCATTGGTTACTATTTAGTTCATTAACATCACCGCATATGCAAATATATGAGATTGTTGAATACGCTGTTTTGAAATCTTCTGTACTATTTGTTATACATTGCATTTTGTGTAGTATATTGTATTAGTAATTGTATATTGCGTGTGTTGTGGAAATCTTACGCTTACAGACTTGAACCCTGTGTGCTTTACGGCAGAGACGTCTAGAGGATGAGGAAGAGCCGGTGCAAAATATTCACGCCAATATCTCCATGCATCACATCAGTAAAATAAATAAATATTTAACCTAATGGGTGATGCCCTTCTACAAGTGTTCATTGTGCGTCCATGTTTTAACACTTCTTTCCCGGTTCCCATCAATAATTATAGTCACACACATGTACGTGCGAAGCGAGACGTCCAAAAGCGTGGAAATAAGTCACTGGGTCACCTAAGAAGAAGAAACAATTCGACTGATCGCACACTTGCTATGCGAACCACAAGGACAAAAGTTTACTGTACTTGAATTTTTATAAAGCGAAATAATACAAAACAATGCTAAGAATATGTAAAAGCATTGCACGCATAGACATAAGCTGAACGTGTGCGTATACATTATATGAGCTGTTCTTTACACTTGCATAACGATCCCACCAGCATCATGGGTAATACAGACACCAGACACGGTGAGCTGATATCACGACCTACCGTACTTCTGACCTGCCCAGCTGGCGGCGGTCTACGGAGCTGCCTGCGCCGGCTCGGATTCCGAACTTTGCCGCCTAGGGGGCGCTCGAGTTACCCTAGCCGAGCGCCGGTAGATGCATGAAATTGCATGGGCTGCAGCCGGTTAGAGAACAGTTTCATCACGCATTGAGTGAATGTGGCGGCTATAGTGAATCATTTTATTTCATGTGACTTTGAGAATCTTCTTTTGCATTTTAGTTGACATTTCATTGCACTATTTTTCAGTTAGAATCACAAATCACGTAAAAAGACATGTATCAGCGTGCAAAACAAGAGAGTATGACGACGGAGACAGGTTGTAAAAATCGCTGGCCACCAAATGTTTATTGAACTCATGATACTAGCTATATGTGTTTATAATGTTAAACTTCTTGCCGTTCAAGTACACTAAGCTGGCTTGCATTCCCTGTCTGGACAAGAAAGGGCAAGGACTATGACACTTGACAGTTTCCGCGGCATCGGGCGCGCATAGAAAACAACCCCATACAGATAATTTTGCGCATGAATACCTTTGTCTTAAATGGCAAATGTAGATCGCAAGTACATGAATATTCAATGAAAGACACTCTGTTTTGAAACGAAACCGCACTTAAAATCACTTATTCAACGCTAATTATTCACACAATGGTGTGTTTCAAAACCTCGTTGCATAACCACATGTAGTGACATGGTTTCCATATGTGCACTCATGACATCTTTCTTTTTTATTGCTAATAAACAGTTGTGAGTATAGGGCGTCGTCGTTTACTTCCTTGAGGTTGTCGGTTTATTTTTTGTGCTAATATGCGTTTCAGTCGGTCATGCATCACAAACCAGCCTAGCAACTCACTGTTTCAGAGACACGTAGTCTTTACAACAAAGAAATCACCTTGATCCACTTTTCATGGACCTCAGTCACTGGAACCTTATGTAAAGTCACATCAGGAGTCTTCCATTGCCTTGATTCGGAGAAGGGCACGCAGCACACCACCATTGTGATGGTTAAGTTGTACCAAGAAACCTCGCTTCGCTAGTGTACAAACTCCACTGACCTGCACGCTTCTGTCGCAGCTCGGCACGAGCAGACGGTAACATAAGATCTTCATTATACTTTTATATTTGTTCAAAAAGAGGCTTTTATTCCTTTGAATTGTCCAGAGTGTATGCACGAGTAAACATTGCTGCTTTTCTCCCAGCGTCACGCGAGCAGACAAAAAAAAATGCGTGGCGACCCATGTTTTGGCCGCCAGGCGCCAGCAATCGGTGCGGATGAGGTAAGTTGCAGCGCCACAGGGCGCATTATGGCAGGCACCAATACCAGAAAGGGCGTGCTGGCGTTTCGCTCGCTGGGCAGGGAAGTAAAATACAGTAGGTCATGGCTAATAAATAGCGCTTGTTCTTGCAAGGATGGCCGCCCTGGATAGCACTACGTAGAATAACATCAGTGGATGGCGCGTAATCGCAATCGACGTTTCAGCAATATGATGCCTGCATGGAGTCTCTTTCCGAAACTGTTCTAAATCCTTGCATGACTCAGTGGTATAACAAGCACCTGAATGCCGTGCAGGATCCTTGGGTTTCATTCATCTCAAATTATATGTTTCTTTTTTCATTCGCCTGGCCAACACTGTTGGTGTATGTTTTCTTAAGGGCCAACTCCGGTGGTCTTTTGAGGTTAGTGGATCTCAATGCATTTCACTTGGCACGTTTAATTGAATGTTTGTTATTCACACCAAATTTCAGCTTCAGCGTTTAGCAAATTTTTTCTAATGAATTTTATAGCTTACCTCGAATTATCCACCTCGCTTGCCAGAATAATGGTAACCTTCTGTGTGTGATGTTGAATTTTCAAATCGACGGAAGTGACGGAACGGATGTGCCACTGCAGCGTCTGCTTGTCTGTCATGGATCGTGTGTATTTGGTCGGCGCTTGCTTGGTTGGGCATGCGGTTTCCTTTTTGGTGTGGGTGGGCGTGGGTGTGTGCCAAGTGGCGTTGCGTTGTGGGCCTCATACGATTCACTGTATATTCACCATGAAAGGATAAGCATTTTACCTGGTAAACGTGAACACCAACGTAGATGGCGTGGAAAAATAGTGCAATCTGCTGGCGTTATCAGAAAGCAGGCAAGCAAATACGAAAGCCTGTTTTGTTTCAAGGAAGAGGAACGACGATGCTTGTTGACCTCCAAATATGTCCAAATCATTGCTGCCATTGTTTGAAAGCTCCGAAGATTTTGTGCATTAGGCGAGATATAGCACAGTTTTGTTGGCTTGTCGGCCTATCCGTTGAACGTCTGCTCTCTGTGGCTTTCGCAGTTTTCCTGTTCCCTGTGGCAGGACTGACCTACGTTGCAGAAATTACGGTTTTGCCAAAGTAATACATTATATGTAGACAGGGAACTCGGTTGGGTTTCGTTATTGTGGTTTTTTGGTAATTGAAAATTTTTCGTTTTTGTTGGGCATTTTAGATATTGGGCGCGTGAGAAGAGTGCCTCAGGAACAAAAAAAAAAACACCGTTACCATGACATGATCGCAAAATCTCAGAAGCTGGACTCTACCACTCGGCCAGTAAATTACCAATGTCAATTCTCCTCTTTCCTGACGCTCAATAGATATAGGCTGAAGACATTTACAAAGGATGTACGCACAAACCTATGTTAAAAATTCGCATGTTTACTGTTGCATAAAAACGACAACAGCAACATTGATATTAGCAACAACCGAAGCGGTACGCTGACGTGAAGCATCAGGGCTTGCAAAGATGGTGGCCCTCCAGACTGCTACATAAAGAAACTTCAGCCCAAGAAAACTGACTGCGATTAATGTTGACCCGACGTGATACCTGTATTATAGGAGTACATACATGATGGTTATAAAATTTGAAAACCAGCACTACAACTACAATTCACGTTGCACACACACTAGGGTCTATTACAAAGGCAATTCCAAGAGCTGGCGCAGCTGTGTCGTAGAATACTTGATTGCCACGCATAGTGCTAGAGCTTCGTTTCTGCTGCGACAAGGACAATTATGTTTTGAATTTGTCCGACCAATGCAGCCGATGTCCTCGTTTTTTTGGTGATGAAGTTATAAATTAACTCATGTTTGTTCTTGCCGTTGCTTTGTAGATGTAGACGTAGATGCTAAACTTGTGGCTCGCACCCACCATAGCTGATTGACGAAGAATTGGGTAGCTTAACAAAAAGGAATATATATATTTAAATACTAGCCAAAAGAATAATAACAGAAATATGTGGGCATTTGTTACTTACATCGTCCTCATCCCTGCATCATCCCAATCGCCATCATACGCTTGTCTCTTTGCCCTCATCGACACTCTGGGTCATCATCATCGTCATCATTTGTGTACTGGCTCTGTCCGTTCGTTTTGCGAGGTCTTTCATCAAATAAACGCGGACGCAGCCAAGACTACCAAGACTTCATACGTGGCGGAGGTGGATTTTCGGTCCTCTTACCTCCCGCAGCCCGCTCTACCCCCTGGAGCTTCGTTCAGGCCGCCGCTTGCACCCACAGTCAGGCAGCATGTCCCAGATTGAGCCGGCCAGCACTGATGTCATCAACCACGCACCGCCGCAAGCTGCTCCTCCTACTTACATACACGGACATCAGAGGGAACCCCCGCTCTTCGCTGGTCTTCGGGGAGAAGACTTAGAAGACTAGCTCGATGACTACGACCGCGTAAGTGCCGCTAATAGGTGGGACGAGGCCACCAAACTGCGTTACGTACCTTTTTATCTTTTAGACGTGGTATTTTAACCACATTGTTGACTTCCCCGACTGGGCTACCTTCCAGCAGCAGCTACAACACGTCTTTGGGACACCGGACATTCGATCCGCCGTCACGAAGAGGACGCTCGATACTCGCCGAAAACGTCTCGGTGAATCGTACACTGTGCCGGCGTGTGAATCATTCCATGCCGGAATCAGACAAAGTGCGCTATATATTTAAAGGCATTGGGCCTGTTGCCTTTAATGCCCTTGCTGTGCAAAACCCAGCTACCATCGCTGATGTCGTGACGACATGCCAGCGCCTTGATGCGCTGGACTCCGTTCGCCTCCAACTGGACATTGGCGACCACCACTCCACGTCACATGGCCATCTGTGTGACCTCATCCGGGACATTATACGCGAAGAATTACGGTCCATGGGCTTCACACCTGCTACATCGCGTCCTACACAGACTTTGGGAGCTCCCTTACGTGGCATCATCAGGGATGAACTTACATCCCTGACTGGCTCTGCGCCCATACAGCCACCTGCTTCTCGCCCTATATCCACGTACCCTCAAGTTTCTGCCGCGCCTCTCAGCGACGCCCACGCGACATTGCAACGTCCATCCTACGCGTCAGTTGCTGCCGATCACATAACAGGCGTTCGTGGCCCACATAAAGATCACCACATTAACTTGGGGAAAACCGAAATTAGTAGGGAAAACTTCTGTGGGCCCACGTTCGGGGCCCACATAAATGTCCCCATAACAGGCATTTGGGCCCTGGGAGGCACGGCGGCAACTTGAGGGTAGGTGGGTATGGGGCGTGAAGCAGGTGGCTATACGGGCGCAGAGCCGGTCAGCGATGTAAGTTCCTTCCTGACGATGTCACGCAAGGGCACTCCTGAAGACTGTGTAGGACGCGGTGTAGTAGGTGTGAAGCCTATAGACCGCAATTCTTCACGTATAATGTCGCGCATGAGGTCACGCACGTGGCCAAGAGACATGAATTGGTGGTCGTCAATGTCCGGATGTAGGCGAACAGAGTCCAGCGCATCAAAGCGCTGGAATGTCGTCACGACATCAGCAATGGTAGCTGGGTTTTGCAAAGCAAGCGCAATAATGGTAACAGGCCCAATGCATTTCAATATGTGGCGCACTTTGTCCGATTCCGGCATGGATTAATTGACACGCCGGACTGTGCGAGGACACCCTCGATGTATAAAGTGTACGATTCACCGGAATGTTGTCGACGAGTATCGAGTGTCCTCTTCGTGATGGCGGATCGATTGTCCGGGGTCTAAAAACGTGTCGCAACTGCTGCGGGAAGGTAGCCTAGTCGGGTATATCAATGACGTGGTTAAAATACCATGTTTTTGTGACTACGTTCAGATAAAAAGAACGTAACGCAGTTTGGCGACCTCGTCCCACCAATTAGCGACACTTACACAGTCGTAGCCATCGAGCCAGTTTTCTAAGTCTTCTCCATGAAGACCAGCGAAGAGCGGGGATTCCCGCTAATGGCCGTGATTGTAAGTATGTAAATAGGAGGGGCAGCTTGCGTCGGTACGTGGTTAATGACATTAACGCTGGTAGGCTCGGTCTGGGACATGCTGCCTGACAGCGGGCGCAATCGGCGGCCCGAACGAAGCTCCAGGAAGTAGAGCAGGCTACGGGAGGTCAGAGGACTGAAAATCCACCTCCACCGCGTATGAAGTCTTGGTAGTCATGGTTGCGACAGCGTTATTTGAGGAAAGACCTCGCGAAACGAACGGGCAGAGCCAGTACACAGACGATGACAATAATGATGGCACCGAGTGGCCATGAGGAACAGGCTAGCGG
This sequence comes from Rhipicephalus annulatus, assembly GCA_013436015.1. Classification (NCBI taxonomy): domain Eukaryota; kingdom Metazoa; phylum Arthropoda; class Arachnida; order Ixodida; family Ixodidae; genus Rhipicephalus; species Rhipicephalus annulatus. The sequence goes on from WOVY01002134.1 coordinate 321,628, forward strand.
ATGAGGGTGATTATGATCATGCAGCGATAAGAACGATGTAAGTAACAAACGCGCACAATATAAAATATTAGGGGCGAAGCTCCTTAAGACCTCAAGATGTCTGCCATCTCCCGTCTGTCCGTAAGACATCTTTATCTGTCCGACATTTCAGAACCAATTTCCATGTAACCTTCAACTTATAAGCAACAGAGGGCGCTGTGGTTTATTGTAGATGTTACGGGGCTGCTGTGAATGCTATACATATATATATATATATTTATATATATACCCACGTTCCGTACCACACATTCTCTTCTCTCATGTGGACGAAGACGAATGCAGGAAAGCGCGACGTGCTGAGTATCAGCGTCACCATCGACGGGAAGCTCTCACGGAGACAAAAAAGAAGGAAGCGGATGTAAAGCGGTGACGGCGACAACAAAGTTCTACACCACAGATTAGGGCTAAGAAAACAAAGGCTAAGCGGTAAAAACGCCAAGCTGACGCGCAGTTGAGACTACTTGAAGCGGATGCAAGGCGGCAATACCAACAAGAAAATTCTACACCAGAGACGATAGCTAATGAAGCTGGGTATATGAAGTCAAAACTTAACCCGGAACTCGGAACCTCATATCAACTAAAAAGAAGAATCACCGCTGTAGTAGAGTTAGGCAGCCGAGCTGCCGCACTCAAAGAAACATCATTGTCAGTTGCAGAACAAGAAATCCTGTGGTTTATTCTTGGGCCACGCTTTTATAGGCATGCAGTTGCTTATCCGCTGCCGCGTCAGCGCAGCTGATGAAGTGGAACGTTACGTAGTAGGCGTTATCACATTCCTTCCCCCAAGGTTGTTTATTTATCTTCAGTGACGGAAATTGTGAGGCACGTATCGGTCTGGCTCTTTCTGTGTACGCTGGCGTCTGCGCAGGGCTATTGGAGAGTCAGAAGGCTCTTCAGCTGGCGTCTTAGGAAGTTCGTCGTGAGCCACAGGCAGGGACAATTTCTGCCCCCCTGTTGGCGGCGGGACCACCATTGTTGTGTCATCGGGAAGATGTTCTGCCGTGTTCGCCTCCGGATGCGCCTGCTGGGGCGTGGTGGGAGCCTCCCGATGACCTGCACAGTCCTCGGTAGCGGGTCGTACCGGGCTTCTGTACCGATGTTTGCTCCGGCATATTTGGAATAACTGAGTAAGCGCAAATGGTCAACATGAACGTGCCGGACTGTGTTCTGAGTCTCTACCAGATAGGTCACCGTACTAACTGGCCGCACCACTTGCCTTTCCGTCCACGATACCTTCTCTTGCCTGAGAGTTTTCACGTATACCCAGTCTCCTTCACTAAATACGCGAAAAGTCGATCTCCGTCCGTCATGCTGCCGTTTCAAAGTTTCCTGCTTTCTCTGCATGTCGTCTCGGAACAATGGCCTCAGTAAGGACAGCCTCGTGCGCAGCGTTCGCTCCGGAAACAGTTCGGTGGGACACTTGCCTGTTGCCGTGTCCCGATAGGCAAGCAAGAACGACAGGCAAGCAAGCAAGTGGTCCGAGAGGCAAGCAAGAAGTCGTCCAGTCTCTCCCTTCAATCCACTTTGAAAATGAGTCAATGCACAACAGGAATGTTGTTTTTTCGAAGTCGAAAAACTCCACATGCACTCTCTGCCAGCATCGGGCGGGAAATAGCCATGGCTCGAGTGGGGGACGAGGAGCGTTGTTTTGCATCTCTTGACAAATGCTGCATCTCTTTACTTTTTTTCTATGTCTACGTCGAGCAGCGGCCACCATAGCAGACTACGTGCTAGCATCTTCATGCGCGACGCACCATGGTGTTCTGCGTGCAGCAGTCCTAACACCGCGTCTCGCAACTTTGTTGGCACGATAACCCGACTTCCCCACGTGACACAACCTGCTTCCAACGATAGTTCCAAATGCCTATTGTAGTACGGTACGAGCTCTGCATCTTCGACTTGCGCTGGCCATCTTTCCAAAGTATATTGATAAAACTTGCTAAGCGTGCGGTCACACTTGCTTGCTTTAGCGACGTCCTTAGCATTCAGTGCCGTTGTTTAAAAAACAGCGAGAGTATCTGTGTCCTCCGTCTCGGTTCCACTTGAAATAGGCAATCTCGACAGTGCATCTGCAACTTCCATTTCAGATCTCTTTCTATATCTCAAGTCGTAACGATAAGAAGCCAAAATTAAAGCCTATCCTTGCATGCGAGCGGCCGCTAAAGATGGAACTTGCTTTCCTGGCCCTAAGATGCCTATCAGCGGTTGGTGGTCCGTGAACAACGTGAACGTCCGCCCATATAGACAGCGATGAAATTCCTTTAGGGCAAAATTGATCACCAACGATTCTCGCTCGAGTTGGGCATAGCCACATTCAGCTTGCAACAGTGTTCTGGAGGCGAAAGCGACGGGTTTTTTTGTGCCATTTGGAAGTCTGTGGAAGAGAACTGCGCCGAGCCCATACTGCGATGCATCATAGCTAACAGCCAAGGGGTTTTTTGGATTTTAAAAACCGAGTACTTGGCTTGTCGTGAGCAAGTTCATCGTTTCTTGAAACGCGAGAACACGTTTTTCCGTCCAATTTCAACGCTTTCCCTTCTCCAGAAGCTCATACAGCGGCGCAGCTCTGGTTGCCAAGTTGGACAGAAACTTTGAGTAGAATGTTACCATTCCAAGGAAAGACTTTAACTCCGTTGAATTTGTGGGCTCGGGTGCATTTTTTATCGCCCTTACATTTGACCCAAGTGGCCTGATTCCCTCCGCTGAAACTCCGTGGCCCAGGTAGCGAACTTCGCTGAAAAGAGCTTGCATTTTTCCATGCGCAGCGTCACATTGTGATCGCGTAACTTGGTCAACACTTCTTCCAGCTTCAGCCGACAGTCATCAATACTTGACCCTCCTATGATGACACCATCGATGTAACATCCTACTTGAGTGGCGCCCTTGAGGATCATGTCCATGAGTGACTGGAATATGGCAGGAGCACTTGCGATGCCTTAAGGAGCCGCTGGTATTCGTATAGGCCTTGGTGTGTGTCTACCGTTAAAATACCTTTGGCATCTTCGTCAAGCTCCACTTGCTGATAAGCGGAAGCAAGGTCAAGAACGCTGAATACCTTAGAGCCTGCTAAAGTTGTGAATAAGTCTTCTGGCAGAGGCAGAGGGTAGTGCTCAGTCAGTAGCGCAGGGTTCACTGTGACCTTGTAGTCGCCACACAGCCGTACTTTTGCTCCTCCATCTTTTGGTACTACCACTAAGGGAGTTGCCCAATCGCGCTTGGTGACCTTTTTCAATATCCCAGCACGCTCTAAGGAGTCCAGTTTCTCAGACACAGCTTGCTTCAGCGCAAATGGCACTGGTCGAGCCTTGCAAAATACTGGCTTGCTGTTTGGTTTCAAGAGAACTTGCGCTTCATAGCCACTTATGAACCCGATCTGCAGCGAAAACACTGCCTCGAAATTCTTCAATAATTCATCCACATTCTGATCTTGCTCTATGGCTCGAACTTCTAGCCAGTTTAATTTAAGCTTCCTCAACCAGTTGCGACCAAGCAGACATGGAAACTCTGGACCACCACCGTCAACTATCAACACAGGTAGGGTATCAGATTGATCACCGTGTTCAACTCGCACGTTCACTGATCCTACCAGCGACACTAGTTCCCCAGTGTATGTCCTTAAAAGAACAGTCGCTTTCTTGATAGTCAGTTGAGAAAATTCGCGCTGAAAAACGGATTTCGACATGACGGTGACGGACGCCCCTGTATCTATTTGCGTCTTGAAGGCTCGTCCTTCAATCCTGACAGTGACAAAGTAGGCAAACTTATTGATTTTTATACTGTATATTTCTTGCTCTTCATCCGAATCCTCTGCCGGACTGTCGTTTGCATTCAGTGCCTTTGTTCTGCCGGGGCGCTGCCTACACATTGTTTGCAAGTGACCTTGCTCCCCGCAGTTATGGCACTTATACTTGCGATACCGGCAACTTTCCGAAATATGGCGTTTGCGGCAACAGAAACACTCTGGGCACTCCGTTCTGCCACAACAGCTGTCCCTGCGACGACTGCTTTGCCTGAAAGCACCAAATTCTAGGCCGGAGCGCTTTTTTGAACTACCTTGGTGTTCTTCCAACGACAGTGCCCGGGTTTGTGTGGAAGCTAGCTCACGGTTTAAAGCAATTTTACACGCCTCTTCGAATGTCAGTTTTTCAGCTTTGAACAGCTCGTGTTGTGTATCGGTGCAGCGCAGCCCGGCGACAAGTCTGTCTCTAAGCGCTTCGTCGAGAAACTTTCCAAACTCGCAACTTCTGGCCAACTGCTTAAGCTGCACCACGAATTCGGCCACAGTCTCTCGTTCCAACTGCACCCTTCGGTTAAATCGGCATCTTTCGGCTATCACGGCCTTTCGGGGACTGTAGTGACCTTTCAACAGAGTCGTCATTTCGTCATACGTATTGCTGACTGGCGAGTGTGGTATTAACAGGTTCTTCAGGACCTCATACTCTCGAGGGCCTACAACTGTCAAGAATACAGCTAGCTCCTTGCCTTCCGTCACATCATTTGCCGAGACGTAAAGCTCGAATCTTTCCAGGCAGGACTCGAAGCTATCCCTCTTTTCATCAAGTCAAGTTTTCCCACCTTCGCCACTGCAGTGACGTCCACGCAGCCGTCGTCTTGACTTCAGCAGCAACAGAAGCACGTGGAAAGCTGACCGGATCCCATCCTCGTCGCCAGTGTAGTGGAGTTAGGCAGCCGAGCTGCCGCACTCAAAGAAACAACAGTGTCAGTTGCAGAAGAAGGAATCCTCTGGTTTATTCTTGGGCCACGCTTTTATAGGCATGCGGTTGCTTATCCGCTGCCGCGTCAGCGCAGCTGATGACGAAGTGGAACGTCACGAAGCAGGCGTTATCACAACCGCTATATTACAATTGGTATCAGTACTATCTCTTTGAATGAAAAAAGGTAATTATCACAATCCCAATCAGTCTCATTACTATCTCAACTTTATTCACAATAATCACCTTCGAAAGCTTCGCCCCATAATTATCTTGAAGCAGCTTGAAATGCAGTGATTTTTTTCTAAAACTTTTTGGCAAAAAATTCGGATGAATTAGTTCCTACTGAAGGGGCAATAAATAAGTAATATCAGAAAACTTTTTCGGTATTCTACATTGGTTAACTGAGAACGTTTTGAAAGTGAGGTTATTAAGTGAATCTCTTCGACCGTACAATAAAATCTTTCACGGGCTGCACACTTTCGAGTTGCCGTGCCCTAGATTATATGCACCTACGGATAGTAAATGAAATGTGACGTTGTCAATGCTAATCCAAGTATTTGTAACGGAATTTCAAGTGATACCTTTCTCAATGATGAAAACTTTCTACAAGAGATCAAAAAGTAAACTACAGTTTTCTCTTCTCCACAAAAAGAACAGAGTGGGGAGGGAGTCAACTCTGATCTAAAGGAATGAAAATTTAATGGAGGAATACGACAGCGTAGTCAAGTGAATAAAACTTCCAGGTGATAGTTATGACCAGAGGAAGCTTTTCGGGGTGTCATTCGATGGTTGAGGTCCGGAAAACTTTCAAAAGAAGGTGTAGAGAATTCTCGCATCATTTGCCTCCGATATTTAGACGCGACTATAATGGCTGTTGTTGGGGTAATAATGATAGCTGGTCCGTCTAACGCCGCTTTCGGTGGTGCATCACCTGTTTCATTTAGAGTTATGTCTCTATGCCCCGGCACCCATTCTAATTGCACCTGAGTTCTGTGCAATTTTTTTAGCACAGTCTGTCCTCCACTTTCAGCAGATATGGTTGATTGATTGATATGTGGGGTTTAACGTCCCAAAACCACCACATGATTATGAGAGACGCCGTAGTGGAGGTCTCCGGAAATTTCGACCACCTGGGGTTCATTAACATGCACCCAAATCTGAGCACACGGGCCTACAACGTTTCCACCTCCATCGAAAATGAAGCCGCCTCAGCTGGGATACGAACCAGCGACCTGTGGGTCAGCAGCCGAGTACCATGGCCACTCGACCACCGCGGCTGGGCGAGCAGATCTGGTGTTACCTCGTCCTCACCAGCAGCTTTGCATTTTTGCATTCTCTCCAAGGCTTTTCTGAATTCTTTTATCATCACTGGTGGCATGCCATCTCGGCTACTGCTAGTTCATAAATTAAGGTCGTGGTTGTCCCAGCTACTGTGCATATCTCTGTGAAACTTCTCCGCTATTTTACTATCCTATACATATTGGTAGTTATTTTGCCTTCATTGTCTCTTAGTGCGTACATCAGGCTTTTGCCTATCCCAAGTTTCCGCTTCACCGCTTTGAAGCTTCCTACGCTCCTCAAAGAGTGTTCAATATCCTCTTTATTATACCTTCTTACATCAGATACCTGACGCTTTTAATAAACTTCGACAGGTCTGCCAGTTCTATTCTGTATGTTTTGTTTGAAGCTTTTATGCTTTGACGTTTCTTGATGCGATTCTTTGTCTCCTGAGATAGCTTGCCAGTGTCCTGTCCATCTACCGTACCTTCATCTTCCACTGCACACTCCGTAATGATACTCGTCAGATTATCATTCATTGCGTCAACGCTGATCTGGTTTCCTCGATAGGAGCCGAGTACCTGTTCTGAAGCAAGAATCTCAATTCCTGTACTTCCTCTCTTAGTGCTAGCTCATTTCTGGGCATCAGTTTCTGTCATTTCTTCTTCAAGTCTAGGTGAATTTGAGACCGTACGATTCTATGGTCACTGCATCGTACCTTGTCAAGCACTTCCACATCCTGCACGATGCGGGGGTGTGCACTTAGTATAGAGTCTATTTCATTCTTACTTTCGCCATTATGGCTCCTCCATGTCCACTTACGATTTCCTCCTTTTGCGGTAGAAGGCTTCCAAGAACCGTAAAAAATAGCGTTCTGGAAATTTTACTTATAGCAACACTCTGGCGTTTCTAGTAGCGATGCCATATTCTCCTGGCACCTGCTTTGCAGCCTGCTTCTTCCCTACTTTGGCATTGAAGTCGCCCATTAGATAATAAACACCATTAACTGATCATTGACAACTATGCTTTAGCTGTTGTTCAGATTATCTCAATTCAATATTACCTTCAGGTAACTTTCAACCTTGAGTGGGCTCACGCAAATGGCTGATAATACACAATCATTTAGCTGAAGCCAACTACGTTCCCGTTAAACGACAGACTAATATTTCACAGTTGATGTTCACAGAGCGATGCTAAATACTTTTTCTTGTGTTGTTGCAGCGCTCAGGTACAACATTAAGTGTCTTAGCGATGAAAGTTAGCGTTCTGCTTGAGCTATGCTCACCAGCGGAGTTGCCGGAATCATTATAAGATGGCGCACGTTTGGAAAGAATACCTCTGGGCAATCGCAACCGCTTGCATCGCAGGCAAGCACACAACCTTTGCAATGCTGAAATTGAGATTATGTTCGAGTGTACACGTCAGTAAACTTCTCGTCAGTGTGAAGAGTAGCAGGTTCGGGAATGTTTCGTGGCAGAAGGGAAGAAAGCATCTCCTAAATGTGCCGATGCGTTTCAAGGTGCTCATTGAAGTGGTCATAAAAATGGCAGACCCCCGTACTGTCATTATCGATGATATCCGAAGCGCGAATGAGAAATGTTGATATGACACTTTAAAATCAACACAACGTTACGAGGTGAAGGTAAATGATGCCGTACAAAAGTTCCGTGTAATTATTATCTTGCTTTAATGTGTCGTTTACCTTAATTATCTATTCACATCACGTGATACCATATTAAGTATATGTAGAGCTAGCAAAACGGCCGTAAGCATGCTATGAGGTTGGCAGGTTGTCATGTTCTCACATGACACGCGTGTCAGGGTTATCATGTTTGCACTAGTCATATATTTCATCATTATGTGACGTCATGTAACCCCAAATTTTGTATATGTGGAGCTAGAAAAACGGCCACGAGCGCATCATGAAGGGCCAATATACTCTAATGTAGCGTTGACGCGCGTGCACGCTGGGCACAGCGACACTACGTTAGCAAAACGCAAGCACTCTATAGTCTGACGCCAGGTGCGACTAGCGTCCGTCGGTGCGGCCCGACGGCAACCGGCGCGAAATGCGACATGCTGCATTTCACACCGTTGCGTTACCCAGACAGCACTACGCCATCCACTTTTGGTGACGGAGGGACGCCGGACACACCGAAACACGCATGCGTCATAGAAACTCAGCGTGGCGTCGCCTGCGAGTATATGGCCGGACCGGCGCCTGGCTTGGGCACGCCGGCGTGACGCGGCGAAATAAACACCCGCGAGCACACGCAATGCGTCACGTCGAAATGTATTGGCGCCTTGACAGTGGCATGTAGTCATGTTCTCACGTGACAGGCATGTTGTGATTATCATGTTTGGATGTGTCATTTACCTGTGTCGTCCGTTTGCGTAGCGTAAAACTGAGTTAGGTACATGTGAAGCCAGTGAAACGGTCACGAGCGCTTCATGAGCATAGCACGTAGTCATGCGGTTACATGACACGCATCTCATGTTTATCATGTTTGCACCAGTATCATACCTTTGTCATTCATTCACGTCCCGTTATACAAAATTTGATACAAGTGAAGCTAGCAAAACGGCCGCCGGCGCATCATGAGCCTGGCATTTAGTCATGATGTTAAATGAAACGCATCTCATGATTATCATGTTTGCACCAGTCACATGCCTTTGTCAACCATTCACGTACCATAATACCAAACTTGGTATATGCTATACTGGCGAAATGGCCGCAGCCGCATCATGAGCGTGGCATGTAGTCATGTGTTTACATGACACGCATGTCATAATTTTCATGCTTCTGATTGTCATGTCAAGATTTTCATGGGTCTGTCGCTTGTGTTCGCCACGGAATCATATCATTCTATTCGTGTTTTTCAACATGCCATGTAAACGAAACCACCGTGAGAGCTGCAGGATTAGAAAATGTATATCATGACATTCACGACATACATATCATAATTTTCATGTTATGACTAGTCAAATATGTTCTTCATACAGTCATGTTACGCCACACCAAGTTTGGTGTCAATACCATTATTGAAATGACCAGGAGAGCTAAAAGTCGTAGGCGGATAGATAGATAGATAGATAGATAGATAGATAGATAGATAGATAGATAGATAGATAGATAGATAGATAGATACCCAACTGCAACAAATGCCCAATGCTTTTTGCTTTACCGTTGGCTCAGGCGGAGACTCCATGAAGCCTCGCAAGCTCTTTTTAAAAATACTGCAATTTATGCACGTAGGTTTTCTAGCAGGAACAGATATTAGTGGGTATACAATGTCAAATGTAACTGAATTGTGACCAATATTATTCTCAACATCAACAGTCAAGTAAGATGATATGCAAATGCCTGATACCGAGAATGTCTAATCTAAGAATGAGAATCACATTGCTCTGATAAAAATGGGGATACTTGAATTTTGACAAGTAAGACTATTACCCCTAAACGAGTCCCATAATCGAGCACCGCACGAGTCTGTCGTTAAGCCCTAAGTTATTTGGGGGGAGTTGAAATCTCTCGCCAATAGAACATTATTGCTGCTAAAAGAAATTATACTACCTAAAGCGTTTGTGTCTTGAATCACTCAGGGATAATATACACTTGCTATATGAAATGTTTCACAAAGAAGAATGCCCAAAGAAATTACTAAAGTTTAGTACTCCAGTTACAGAAGCTGAAGTGTTATTTTCAAAACCTGGTAGAAACTAAAGTGAGTAACGCGCCCCCTCTTGACAATCAATCAAGACGAAGTGATGCATACTTTTTAAACGAAAGTACTGATCTGTAACTCACAAGATTTTTTGTTACAATAATATATCAATACTTTTTTCTACAATGAGACAAGATAAGTCTGTGGAAGTTGTTAAAATAGAACGACAATTCTATTGGAAGATATTTAACGTCTCAATTGTGGGAGATACTAACAGGCAAAACAACCTTCTCTAGAATGCTGGTCTTCATGTTCTTCCTAGGCGGAGCCTTTTTTCACTTTTTTCTTTGACGACACGAAACAGGTTTAAGGGACATCGGCTACAGTTATGGACATTCGAATAGATTGAAACATCAGTGTTGACACTCAGATCTATAGCAGGGAGGCTATATTCCTCTCTGTAGACTTATAAACCTCCTGAGGGTCTTCTGGAAACAACCTATTTTCTCTCGTGCTGCTTGCTGCCTCCTGCTAAGATGTCAGTGTACAACTTGTCTGAGAAGAAGCTTTGAGTTATTCATCGGCTGAGTTAACTGAGCGCTCTGATACAGGCATTCTGAGAGGCTCGTAAATAACATGTCCATTGCTTTTGATACTGCCTTTTCTGCTGCAGCCTCAATTGTTTGGGCAATGCTAGCATCTGCCATTGTATTTTGTCGAGCGGAAGCCACAGCATACCCTTACGTCCTTTCCTTGACTACTGCCTTGACTCCCTTCTTGAGAATCGTAACCTATGCATTACTTCCAGCAGTTGCTGCTCTTTAAAGTTAATGGGACAACTGGAATAACCTGCTTTATGAGCACGCTCTGCCACGGTGGTCTAGTGGCTAAGGTACTCGGCTGCTGAACCGCCGGTCACGGGTTGAAATATCCCGGCTGCGGCGGCTGCATTTCCGATGGAGGCGGAAATGTTGTAGGCCCGTGGGCTCAGAGGTGGTCGAAATTTCCGGAGTCCTCCTTTACGGCGTCTCTCATAATCATATGGTGGTTAAGGGACGTTAAACCCCACACATCAATCAATCATGCATTATGATCACTCTCACCGAGACAGCAGCTCTCAGGTTGGACTGTGCAAACAGTGTGTGAGTGACCCGAGCCACAAATGCAACACCGTATTCCAGATTTACACCCACCAGCACTATGGCCAAAACTTCAGTCATTTTTACATTGCTGGGGACGCGATGCCAATGGTTCCATCCTAAAATTAGTGGCCCAGATTTTATTTTAGATGGGCACGATGTCCCGGCGAAAGTTGTGATGACTGACTCGGTGGCTAAATTTGCATGGTCTACTACTTCATTGCACCGGTAGATAGCTATTACTTCGGCCAAGCAGAGTTTTTCCAGCGTCTCAGATGGGCTTAGTTTTAGTCTACTCCACGTACAATGCCTTCGATGCATGCAAGGTAAGGTGGGATATATGCACTTACCGAATAGAGGAAAATGATGAGCGTTTCAGAAGATCCCCAACACAATTTTCGTCTGATGATCTGCACACGAGACCTCCACAGCCAAACTGTCGAGCCTCGGTGATGCTTTCGTACTCGGAGGTTATGACCTTAAGCTGCTCCTGAATCGCGTTAAGGTTGTTCAACCATATTGATTCATTACCCCAGGGTACCAGTGCAACGGGAATGTTGGTAACGCTGTTTCGTAAAAAAAGATCGAGGGGGTAACGCATCTGATTGAAGAGAGGCTGTTCATGCCGAACTGCCCTCTACAGAAAAATTCCTGGGCATTGCTGCATTCTCCTTATGATCTTTGAAAGCAAACTAGCATAAAAGAACAGATACAGTTAGACAGAAAATTTATAAATGTACCTGATCTTTAATAACCAAAATCACCAGAACGAGTCAAACGCGAGTGTTGTTGTTGTTGTTTTCCTTGTGCAAATGGCTCGTACCCAAAGAAGGGGATTGGCCGATTATAAGGTGAGTTTGCCCTAAACTTTCAGCATTGCGTCATTCCAACAATTTTTTTTTGTAACTTAATTTTGATTTGAAATACCGGTATCAAGTTTGCAGAAAAAAAAGAAGAAAATTAGTGAGACAGCAATTTAGCAAGAGAATCGTTTAGTCGCAGTGATGTATTCTTGAACGGCGAATAAAACATCCCTGTGGCTGAAACCCAGTGTAGAGGCCCCAAATGAAAGAAGATCAGGTTGAGATAGTTGCAAGCCCAGTCTTTGAAGAGGTGGTGTTAGTATGCTTTGCCTGAATAAATTGAAACGGCGACAATGTAATAAAAAATGACTGATCGTTTCCTCTTGATTACAGTAAATGCACATAGGGGAATTCAATATGCCTGATCTATGCAAGTAAAAATTGAGGGAGGTAACCCGGCAACGAAATTTCGTGATGACTACTTCCATCATCCTTGAATTAGTCAGTTCACTGCACAAGGGAAATAACAAATGTTTGTACTCTGGAGAAGCTGTCAGTGCAGGGTCAGATAAATTTTGCCTGATTTTAAGTGTGCGAAATCGCGCCACCGTAATGTCTACTGTATGAGGGAAAATAGGAATAATTGGTGTCGAAAGGGATGCCTTCGCAAGAGAATCAGCTATTTCGTTTAACAACAAACCTTTGTGCCCTGGTGTCCAGATTAAATGAATACTTTGGAGATGACAGGGGATCAACGATTTAAAAAGTTTCACTATAGGTGAGTGACCAGATGCGGACAGAGAAGAGCACACTGATAATGAATCAGTTATGACTGCTACGACTGGAATGGAAATATTTACCTTTCGCAAAGCTAACAATATTGCCATGATTTCAGCCAGAAAGACAGGAAGAAAGTCCGGTAAGCGAAGTGAAAATGACCAATCAAGTACGGGGCAATATATTCCAACGCCTGATTTTTCATGTGATTGAGATGCGTCCGTTGCTATGAAAAACCACCTGCGGCACGTGCTCGCATGCCAGAGGCACATACGCGCCCCCGGGCATGTGCCACTGTTTTTCAAAAAAAAAATAACGTACGAGATGGATTTGTGACATTATGAGTGTCATGAACAGCCAGTCATATTCGCCATATTGTTTTACTTTCGCCTACTAATTTCGGTTTACCCCAAGGTAATGTGGTGATCTTGAATGCACCGAGACATAAGTGGCTAGATAGACGCTCAAAGTTGGTAAAGTACACAAAGACATCGTTAGAACTTATATTACACTTCTTTTTTTCTTTAGAGCCAAGGTATCGTTCTGGACGACTTGATGCCTTTAGGTAAAATGCGAGGGATCATTCGTCAGCTGCCACATAGTAATAGGATCACGTGCGGCGGGACGCCAACAGGCCAAAAAAGAGTGTTCCACATTCGGCGTTGTGACAATCAGCGGCGCTGGCTGGCACTCCTACGTATGAGTCCACAACTGTACCCTATATAATAGATAGAGGGATGACCCCTACCATAGCTCAGTGGTACAGCATCGGACGGAATATTCGAAGGCCGCTGAATTGATCCCTACCAGTGGCAAGTGATCTTTTCACCCCATTATCTTTCGCCACAATTACAATACTGCTACTTCTAATAACATACCTATACTTTCTGCCCCGTTGTCTTTTATTTGTCAGTATCATGATGTATCTCGAAATTTTTCCCCGATGTACTGTGCCTTAACTCATTAACAGCGTGATTTATTGCACATTTTTTGTCCCCAACCAGGGATGTTGGTGCCCTTTCACTTGTTGGACTGTTTGGGTATGTTGACATTTTCAAATATGAATCTAAGACACGTTTTTATTTTACGCGTTGCCCCTTCTTGTTGCTTCAGTTGTCAGTGATTCGTGCATACCCATCCTGACAACACATCGTTATTTCTTATGATGTGGCCAAACAAAGATGTTGCCTCCATTGATTAGTCTTTAAATGCCCTAGTTACTGTGTTATATCCCGTGAAAAAGCAAATTTTGTCAACGCAAAGAACATTGAACCATGACTTAACCTCGTTTTATTGTTTATTTCTGCGCGGATGCAGTCCATGTGGTCGTTCAGGCGAAAAAACGCGCATCTGCATTTCGACAGCGACAGCACTTCCACCTTCGCTATAGCCCCCCAAAAGTAGAAAACTCGGATGCGTGGAGTTTCGTCTGCTTTCCGTTTCTTGGCGCTCCATTCATCAAAGCGAAACGTTTCTTCGGCTTTGAAAGGGCGAGGCAGCGCGGCACGCACCAGTGAGCATCAAACTGCGATATATAGTGGTCTGGTAGACAAGCACTTTGAGAGAAAGTGCCTTTAGAGAAAAAAAGGCTTCTGCAAACATATGACGATCAGGAACAGCCGCAGAGATACTTAGAAGGGCTACAGTGCGTAAGGCATGAGTCTGGCTTTTTGACACGACAAGCCTTTTCTCGTGTGGAGTTTATGCCGACTTTTGGCCGCACGTCTTGAGTAGTGCTGCTCTTGAAAGCGAAAAACGACCAAGCTGTACTTCTTTTTGTTGTGCAGGAATCAAAACTTCCAGGTCGAGGCAGTAAGTTGGTTCATGTCGATGTCCTAATAGAGATAGGCTGGAAGACTTGTAGGTGAAGGTGCTGCGTGTATATCGCTTTGACGTAGGTCTTGTAATTGGTATATTTTTAACGGCGCACAACATTAATCATCTGAAAGTTGAAGTTTGTCTCGTCTACATCTGATGATGATGACAATATCTCCAATATGGATCTCGCCCACTCAGGGGCATTGGTGAAGAATTGAGGATATAAAAATGAGGAAGGACCAGTTTGTGCATGATACTGACGGGAACAGCGCAAAAAACGGGACGGAGAAAGATTGAAATATACAGCTGTAAACAAGAACAAAAACAAAAACCATCACGTGCACGTAAGAGTGCAAGGCAAAAACGAATCTCCTTCGAGGCGAAATGTACAAGTTAACTACTCAATAACATTATCGCTTTTTCCAGGAGGGCGAGTGAAGGTTCACTGACGCACATGTTCTATTTCATCTTGATATAAAAAAGCCTCGTTAATTTCGCGCTCGGTCTTGTTACGATATCTTGAGAGCATCTTGAATTCTTGAAGAGCTGGGTGCAGCCACACAAGAAGCAATGGCCTGCCAAGGTGCTGTTTGTTGAAGTCCTGATATTTCTTGCGTGCTCTCTCAGGTGGTCGTTCAAACAGCGACGAGTGTGTCAGTACTGGACAAACCACGGGAAAATCGAGTGTCGTACACTACATTGCTCACACACTCAATGTACTGCGCCCTGTGTTTCTTGACGCACTCATGCTCCTTGGGATTGTCATCGTTCACTTTCTTTGCAAAGGTGGTCGAGCTTACAAGGAGGTGAGAAAACGAGTCTCACGCCTTCCTTGCCAACAATCTTCTTGAGCGCATGGCTCACACTGTGTACGCAAGGGATGACAGAAATGTTCTGCCTCTCCTGGGTTGGGCATATCCTGGAGCCATGTTTCTGAAGCTTGCACAGTAAAATCGCTGCCAAGGCAGCCATTCTACTGAGGGAATTCTACAGAGTAATTCAGTGGTGTAGCCAGCACGTTTTAGTCACTCGACTTGGGCTCCAAAGGTTCTTTGCACTTTGTGAGGGCAGGACCTCTTGAAAGCCTTCTTGAGAAGACTTAAAGAAACTCCGCGCTTTACAAGCTTTGTATGCCACGAGTTGAACGGAATAACGCTCTTCTGTGACTTCGGCGCATACTCCCAGCAAGTGTGCAGTCCACCAACATACAGCATCAGGTCTGAAAGCATTAAGCAACTGTCACTGGGGAGTTCCAAGGTTAATGTGAAAATCTAAAGAATGGCAGTGAACACACCAAATACTTGCTGTGATTCTTCATTGACTGGACTGTGAAGCATGAAGAGCACCAGGAAATCATCCACGAATCTGAACACCTTCAGTAAACTGTAGCCTGAAAGCGCATCCTGACTCTTTAAGAGCTTCAGTTGTAGAGGAACTACCGTAAGGAATGTATTTAAAGCATCTGATTTATTCGAAGCAGTAAGTGATGCACATATGAACAGGACGTCTCTAAATAATATAGCAGTATGGGTGTTCAAAGTAAGTTTACGTAGTGCTAGAACAACTTGTCCGCTGCATGTTCTTCGTCGGTATTGTCTTTGAAACAGCGCCCAATCAAGACATTGAAGCAGTCGTTTGGTAAAAGCGACGTTGTCATAATGCGATGTCTGATTGTAATGAATGTCCAGTTATCGATTTTACTCTAACGTAAATGCCACTTTTCTTCAGTTACCATAGCAATGTGCACTTCATTCAATGTTTTTCGTACCTTGGCACTAGCTCAGTAATTATAAAGGCCTTAAAACAATCTCAATAATAGAGAAGACATACCTTTAATCAGAGATATTCATGGAACCTTCCCTTTGTAAACCAATAGTCGTTCTTGAGATACATTGACGTAAAAATTTAGGTCTGTCTGCCTGTCTGTCTCCCGAAACCACATTCAATACGTTTAAATTCCAACCAAATCTAATGTGCCCACCAATATTGCTCAGGTTTTTTTGTTCATACATGTGCGGTGCCGAATAAAAAGCCCATATGGTGCACATCTGAGGCACAATACTAACACGTCAATGTTCTGTGGCATGGTTTTTCATACCAGAGAAGGCATACATAAGTAATTTTAAGAACCGTAGCGTTTATCATGCTGCGCTGACAAGGCAACGCACTGCAAGAGAAGGCAAGTGTTTCCAACGCTTGGCCAAGCAAACATGTTGGTGGAACCTTCCTATCGCCTTGCATTCTACCATCAAGGCCTCCAAGACGGGTGCCTATGCTGCACACTTGTTATATGCGGATACCAATCCTTTCATTTTCCAAGATTAGCTAAGATGGCGCTCATGTGTTCCGCATTTTAAAGCGCTTCAATGCAGTCCTTCACCTCCGCTTCGCGTATCCAGACAATCTAACGCAGCACCTCCAGAATACTATTCACCAATTTTTTCACGTAGAACATAAAATAAACGTTATGTTCACCTTCTCCAGACGCATCACTATTGTCTTTCCACGACATTGCAGTGAAACTTGCCAATACGGGGCCAATTTTTTGAAGGCATATTCGTTTTCTTCAGTAGCTGCTGCACTAAGCGTATTGAGATAATGCGTTTCCTGTTAAAGATTTTAAGTATTTGTTTATTTTGAATCCCATAAAGATGGAAACACTCATGGTATATTAAAACATTGAGGCACGCGGTTAGGCTCGAGTTGAAGATTGCTGTTTAATTAACGCTTGGTTGCCCTAATTACATCACACCTCGATTACCTTTGCTTAACTATAATTTCTGCATTACACTATATGTATACAAACATGTAAAATAACAAATTAGCCTAACTAACATAGAAACGCCACCAAAAATGCATTCATTTTGTCTCATCTGTTTAACATAAGGTATCCTACCAGGTAAATATCTCAGCGGCGAGGCTATTACCTTTTTGAAAGCGATAGTGTTCGTCCTTTTTGCCAAATGCAGTCTAAAGATGTGTGATTTTGTTATTATGTAAATAAGCTCATCAAACAATGCTGTTTATGCAGAAAAAGTTTGTTGAACATTTTTTGCGTCCCCGTAAAGCACCGAAATAATCAATTTTGTTACTTTTGCGAATATTATTCGTAGTAAGATGAAGCGATACTCTAAAAAGACACGTGTGGCCTTTTCATTATTGACATGTATTTTTAATATAAAACATAGCTCACAGACTACTTTCTTAACATAATACTTTCTTGTTCAAAATCTTTTTTTGCACCATAAACACCGAAGAATATTCTCTTTTATTTTTTTCTGAAATGTGGCACCGGTTACGCTTTGTAGATGTTGCAGTTTCATAACCGTCCGAGTACAAACTAGTGAGCAAATCCTTGTGCAACGAACTGGCAGAAAATGAATCTATTTTCTAATTAGGTACTTGGCAAATATTCTCCATCAGAACAACCACAGCTCGACTCCCTAGCACCAGAAAAACTGGCATTAACTTCCACATGAGCTAAGCAAATGAGCACACGGAACGAAATTGGTGTCATGCGCCCGTCCAAAAAACATAACGAATGATAAAGCAATAACTCTTCTTCTTATCGCCAACGAGACTGGGTTAGTTCTTTCGAGTCGCCATAACAGGAAACGCAACCATGGCGGTGTCGTGTCTGTAAATAAGCGCAGCAAGGAAACATGTAATCACGCCCCGGGAGATATGTAAGAGAGAGTCACACACTGTCACGCTCGGACAGATTGGAAACCCGAGAGCCATAAGCTTTGCCGGCGCGAGAAGCGATAACAGCATGATGAACGAAATCAGGCATGCGCACGCGTGGTTGCGCAAGCACAAAAGCGTTACGAGCAGCAAAAAGAAAAAAAGAACAGCACACATCAACGCACAAAACGCAAGTCTGCGTATTTTGTATAGGTGTGGATCAACATTTCATGCAAGTGAAATGATCGAAAAAAATGGATG
Source organism: Rhipicephalus annulatus (assembly GCA_013436015.1). NCBI lineage: Eukaryota > Metazoa > Arthropoda > Arachnida > Ixodida > Ixodidae > Rhipicephalus > Rhipicephalus annulatus. The sequence continues at coordinate 339,807 of WOVY01002134.1, forward strand.
ACCCTCCAGCTTCGCTTTAAGAGTTGAGAGCCAAAGCGATGTTCTGGTCCTAGTGCGCTCTTCAAATACTTCGTGTATGAAATCTTTTTGACATTGCTATACAGTCACTGCGTAGCATTAAGGGTGCAGTATTATGTGTGCCTTTTGTAGGGGGGAGACCGACTTTAAACAAGGAGGCCAATATGATAATACTATGTTCTGACGTGCGATGTCATCGTAGGCTACTACTAGGCATTAATTCAGCAATATTCCGTGTTGTAGTGTGAAGCATGTACCCATGACGCATGTGTTTGAAATGCGTGAAAGTTACTTTTACTGAATTTACAAGCAAAGAAAGTTATTTTCAGAGTTTGCACCAGCAGAGCTGTGGCTGTGTCATCTATAACGAGCAGAGCCTCTACCGTTTTTGACAATGATCGAACACATTCATTTGTTCCTGCTATGAAGGAATTTTTTCAAGGTGTGAGGTGCTTTAGCAGTGCTTGACAGAGGAATAATTGTTTTGTAATATTTGTTGTGCAAAGTAGCATATTTACCTTGTCATCCCGCGTGTTAAATTTATTAGGAAATAAAAAAGGCGTGGTTGTGTGGTAGAACACTCGCTTGCGACGCAAAGGTTCGATTTCCACTCTGGACCAGGATTTCATTATTTATTTTATATGCATCGTTACAGATATATGGGTCACACATAAGATGATTATTTTTCGCTCACCACCTACGACGATGACACTGACACCGATTCCAATGCCAAAATTTCTGGGTGTGCAATCTGAACACTAAAGTAATGCCTCATGCCGTACATGTGGGGCTGAATCCTCAAAGGGTTAATAGATTTTTGCATTGTCTCTGTCCTTGTGTGAGTTTACCCTTGTCCACTTACCCACTTCTTCAGAAGCGGATCAACATTTCCATATTTGTTTATTTAGCTTCTCCTTGCGTTGATTTATTGGACGTGCTGAATGTTTCTTTTTGAAAGAAATTAGCCGCTTTCTTATAAGCATCATCAGGAGGTAATACCAACGCATACACTTTGGTTTTGCATTTTCAACTTGTTTTCGAAATATTTAAAGTTCCCAACAGTGCTGTTCCGCATGGAAACTGGCCATCTGGCGAATCAGGTTAAAATGGCCTTGTACATCCACAAGAGCATTAATTGTTAAAGGGCAGATGTGTGGTAGATTCCCGTGAGAAAGATGCGGACATACCTCACTGCGTTGTAGGCCGCATTTCGACTTCTGTCACCAAGGACAGGTGCCTACGTGCACAAATAAATGTCAGAAGACGAGAATATATTTGTTTGTCAAGAGAGCACAGTTATGAGATCTACTTTTATTTCTTTCTGTGTGCGGTCAATTGCTGCAACTTTCCCGTCTTGTTTCATTTTATTTCTCTCATCTTGTTTTGAAGAACGAAGACGTCAGAGCAGAGACATGTTGACGAAAGGCTCTTTTTAGAGAACAATCTCCTTTTTCTGGATATAGGAATAATATCGTTTCTGTTACAAGACATACGGTAGATGTCACGTTCATTTTTCTTCCATATAGATGCCACAAGAATACTATAGCTGGCAGCGGTATATTTAGGATTGCGGAGCTGTGGTGTGAAAATTCACCGAAAGCCGGCTGTCGCTCGACGTCATCACAAAAATTGAGGAAAACGCGGGGCGACACACGCAGGTCATTCTGACTGCCGAGGGGCGACAACAGGCCAGAGCCCTTGCTTCTTTCTTTCATTACGATTTCTTGCACGAGATTCCTTCTGCATTTATATTTTAGTAAGCGCACTCTTAAAGCCAAAGTAATGCGTGAAAGGGCAGAAAGCAGGCACTTTTATGACCACGTTTTTTAGGATTTGATTGTCGCTTTTTGGCTCTATCCCCCAAAAAGACTTGATTTAGGTAACTGAACTAAAGCGGCACTTTGCGTCCACCTTGCAAGATCTTCAGAACTATCCCGAAAAATATATTTGACATATCTTAGAAGAAATTTGAGACTACTTGGAGGTTGCCTATTGAACAATTCTACACCCTGCTTTTATGCGGAGGCCGCCAATATAAATTCAGAAATGTACAGAATCACCATTTCAGGAAAATTTTAAACGCGTTTCAATTCTTACAAACGTGGAATATTGATGCAGGTGCAACATAAAGAGTGGGTCCCGGAAATATTGTGCTCGAATTTCAGTATTTTGTGTTCTTACAGTCTAAGCATTTGTGTAGTGTTGGAGCCAGGATTTAACAAAGGCGTATTCAGCATATTTATAAACTTCGAAATATATTCGCTCAAGTAAGTAAAGAAACCTGCAGCATGAATTTACTGTCTTACAAACGTAAATATCATTGCTTGATGAAAACGTTCTTTATTGAATGATTCAGTGCACCGTAGTCTTTTTGAACATAACAAAAAGGTCAAGTGTGTGAAAACGTTGCAGTCAAAGCATTGAGAAAGTTTTAAACAATACCTTTTAGACCAAGTCTCTTCAATTATTTCTATACACCTAGCATGAAGTATACTGAATGACGTATGACGCGTAGTCATTGGCGATTAAAAGCACCGTTCTTCAACACTCGGACAATTCCAACCCAGTTTCAAGTTCACAAAGGCAGATGAACTGCCATCATGAGTATGAGTCCTAATAGTTTCATTTTTACAGGCAGAACTGGGTACCTATATGTGAGGCATGATTGTGCCGCCTTAGAAACGTAAGTGCCATTGTTTGATGAAAACGTTCTTGAATGAATAATTCAGCACGCCGTAGTCTGTTTAAACATATCAACTGTCAAACGTTCTGCAACATCATTCATTCGTCGATGCCGAGCAAGCGAGGTGTGTCTAGCATTGGGAGCAAAAGAAAAATCTCACTTTCATAGGAAGAAAAACATGAACGCCAGTTGAATACTGTGCGTGCTTACAACACTATAGTGCGAAAACATATTGGAGAAAGGAACAAAAGGGAGCTGGAGAAGAATCAAATAATAAATTGATAAAAGTAAAAAAGCATTGGGTGGCGAAGTAAGATTTAGAGCCACACTCTAAACCCTGTAACTCGCACTGCAACTCCTATGGAGTTTTATTAAAATAAGAGTTACACAAAGAGTTGTTTCAACTTCCTGATGTTTTCCGCAACATTTAGGCATACGGGGCTTATCTGTTCAGCCACTATAGGTTGCGGAGCGATTTTATAGGCTACAGTACCAAAACCTCGAGTGTAACGTTTTCAGTGTAACCTTTCGACGATGGCACAACGTTCTCACGCAATAAAATCACTAGAGACGTCCTACTATGGGCAGCCAGAGTTGCGAAAAACGCCGCTACCAGCGCCCCATTAACGTGCCGGCCAAAATGGGTAGTGCAAAGCTAACCATCCGCAAGCGAACGTGCCTAGACCCTCCTCTTTTGCTGGCCTTGAGGCGCAATTTTCTGAAGCTCAAAGGCCTGGCAAGCTTCTCTCTTCAATCCAACCTCGTTTCAGAAAAGTAGGAAGCTCATCAAAATGAACTGCGGGAACAATGCAAAATGTGTTTCAGTTATTTCGGCGTACCAGAACTGGCACTTGAAGTGCAAGCGAGCATCGCATGACATGGACTTCGAAGCAAGCACTCCGCCGTTCGGTCTGTAAAGCCTAATTGCATTAAACTTGAACACACACATGATGCCAAAGCGATGAAGCACATACACTAGCAATTTATTTTACGATCAATTGTAGAAAGCTATCTTTATGCGGCACAAAGAGCCCCGGCGATTTTGAAATGAGAATAATTTTTTAGCCAGCTTCGGCGACATTGGGCGTATCTATCTATCTATCTATCTATCTATCTATCTATCTATCTATCTATCTATCTATCTATCTATCTATCTATCTATCTATCTATCTATCTAGCCGCTTACGATTGGGTGCTCTCGTGATTACCCCCTTAACTTGGCGGGAATTGAAAGCAGCGTGAGAGGCTAAGATGGTTTGTCGAAAATGACGCGCTGGTCAAGACATGAATAATCTCACAATCCCGTCGCGTACGTTGTCAAACATTTCTGGTCAGACAGTGGTACATACCGACGGACGGGTATGTGCCGCTGGTATGTGGGTATGTGCCACAGGTGATTGACACCCACGAACAACGAGAACACAACGCGTAAGCTTCAAGAAATACTTCACATCGGTAGCGTCGACCCAACGATGGCATAGAATAAACGTCAGTGTTAAGAAAAACCTGACACACGCAGCATTGACCCCCTGGTGATTGCAAATAATGAATTTTAGGTTCCCAGCAAGAATCTAACCCAAGCATTCTGCGTGGCAGTCAAACATTCTACCGCAGAGCTACGCCGAGTTTCGGAACTACTTTTCAAATAGACGCTATATTTCTTGAAACGTCAAGGGCGGTTGCTGTGCTGCTTACCTAACTTTATAAAAATTACATGTGCACTCCTTTGATACAGCCATCGCGTCTGGGTTAACGTCTATTGAGGTTACGTGCCATGCACTGAAGTTGATTTATGTAGCAGTGTTCAGGGCCAGCGTCTTAGCGAGCATCAGCGCTTCATATCAGGTTCCGGCTTTGCTGATACGCATTTTCCAGTTGACATCGTTGCGCATGTGCAAACAAGTGGATATATAAACATCTGCAGCTCTTTAACATATGTATATGCGTGCAACATTTGTACACATACTTAGCGTCATTTCATGACATGTCGCTCAATAAAAAAAGCTGCAACTAGGTCACCTTCACTCCGCATGCTTCGCATAATGTCGATTACCACGTACGTGGGTTCTGCCGAATCTTTTCTTGGTCGTTGCATCCTTGATTGATTTGTGGTGTTTAACGTCCCAAAACCAGCATATGATTATGAGAGACGCCGTAGTGGAGGGCTCCGGAAATTTGGACCACCTGGGGTTCTTTAACGTGCACCCAAATCTGATCGTTGCATCCTTCATAAATATTTCGCTCCCTGTGTGTTTAACTGTTTTATCACTCATGTTGGAATGTCTTATTGACGGTTATTATCAATTTGTATATACTGCCAATGGGAATACATGTGTGTCCACTTTCTAGGTGTACAGCAAAATACAAAACCTAGGCATGTAGTATGGATCCGGCAAGCGTGGAGACCAACAGAAAGAAAAAACTGATTTTGGTAATGATCATATTACGATTCACTTGTATGACATAGTTGTTCGAATTTCATGATTAAGGTTGAAACTTAAAGCCTTCAAAGCCCGCAGATGCAATGCTGTGCAACTGTAGATCCTTCGTGGTCTGACGTGTGTGATATTTATTGCGCGCGTCACTTGTCTACAGCTACACGATGCGCAGTGCAATCAGAGGCTCTGTCAAAACAACAGGTGACTACAACGGCTGACTACAGGTAACAGGTGACCTAATTATGACACCTTCGCATAAGAACGACAGTGGAAAAGGCTAGTAATTCGCTCATCCATTACGTTCACAACAACCCGTGTCCAACGCTTCAGCCATTCTGCTTCGTAGAAGCACTGGAAATTAGTAAAACTGAACTTCTTTGCACCCGTATAGCAATTCATAACGCAACAGTAGCGTCGACAGGGCTCTTTTTTTTCCTAGAGCACGGAGCTGTTGCGTCTGTTTTTGTTTTCGCCGTCGTTCTGGCGAGTAAACGAGCAAACACTTCCCCACGGTCCGGTGACGCGTCCGATGAGCGGAGAGAAATTCGTAGCTCTTTTTCTCTGTTCAACACACAAAGTCACCTAATATTTTGCCCAATTATTGTTTCCTACGTTACAGTTGCACCTCGTTGCGCAGCAAACTGTGAGAGGAAGTCGGGCCATGCTCTACACAAAACTGCGTCGACAGGTGACGCCGCATGTCCTCAAAACTCCAGAGTCTGACGTCTATAAAAATGCTCGCTTGTTCCTCTCGAAGATTCAAAAGGGGGCGCCCTCTTGCTAGTTTCCTTCCTTCTTGATTTGTGCTTTTTAGGAAATGGCAGCGTACGGGTATATGTTTTGCGCCTCGTGCAATAATTCTCAGTGGCTTGGATACTCGTCTCCGCATCCATGATTTCCACGAATAAGAGCATGTGCGGCATTGTACATGACCGAAGTAATGAGCAAGCGTGTGACTTCCAGCAGTATACCTTGACTACTCCAAGATAAAGTACGAGTATGGCAACCACTGCCCGGGAATCAACGCGAAAATATACTTGAGCCTAATGAGTGCCCTTTGTTCAAAATACGTGTGTTTGCGCTTAGCATTTCGAATGTATGTAGCACTTGCAACCTCTGCAGTGTTGTGTGCTGAGTTCGTGCCTATGATAAGTGAATAGTTTACCTAGTAGCAAGGTATGAGAATTCAATGCGCCGTAGCCCCCTGTCAATGAGGCTGTGTCGCTACACACTTGCCGCATGAAGAGTTCAAGCGGGAGCGTGTGTAAAGTTCCGGCTTTGTACCCTGGGCGCTTCCGTAGGAGCCCTCCTGTTTCAAGCTCAGTGAATACATTATTCCGTTCATTTCTTGCTCGTCCGCTTACATACAAGGTTCCTCACTTTTCTCACCTTCTTTTGTGACTCCTGAGGCTTTTCTATGTGGGGCCGTCGTTCACACCTGCGGTTTTTGAGCAGGTCATGCGTCGTTGGTTCGAACGCTTCGTAATTCCTTGCGAGAAAAAGGCGTCAGTGTTTTTTGCTCTGTAATTCAGTTTGAGCTGTTTCTTGTAATCGCGCAGTCGTTCGCGGTACAACGTGATAAATGACATGCGCGTGCGCTTGACAATCACCTCTTGTTTGAACTTCGTATTCCGCTGTCGAATGCTGTCAGGGTTTCGCACGAAGTGCGTTGCGACTGCGTCATCGGGTGTGAAACGCGTTCTTGAAAGCTCGGCAAAGTGAACGAAGCAGCTGAAAAATAAAGCGGTGCTTAACAAAATATTATACCGTAGTAAAAAGGGCACCCATGGCACACAATTTCAGCGAGGTTGCGAAGCATAGGTTCCTTTGACAGATTGTCATGTTCAGGTAATGCACTTTATTAACAAACATTTATTAAATGCGAAGCATGTTATGGTGAACTTCGGTGACATTTAGCGTATCTATCTGTCTATCTATCCATCTATCTATCTATCTATCTATCTATTTATCTATCATTCTATCTATCTATCTATCTATCTATCTATCTATCTATCTATCTATCTATCTATCTAGCCGCTTACGTTTGGGTGCTCTGTAATGCCTAATTGCATTAAACTTGAACACACACGTGATGCCAAAGCGATGAAGCACATACACTAGCAATTTATTTTACGATCCATGGTACAAGGCTACCTTTATGCGGCACGAAGAGCCCCGGCGATTTTGAAATGTGAAGAATTTCTTAGCCAGCTTCGGCGATTTTGAGCGCATCTATCTATCTATCCATCCATCTATCTATCTATCTATCTATCTATCTATCTATCTATCTATCTATCTATCTATCTATCTATCTATCTATCTATCTATCTATCTATCTATCTATCTATCTATCTATTTAGTCGCTTACAACTTTTAGCTCTCCTGGCCATTTGGATAAAGCTATCGATACCAAACTTGGTGCAACATAACATGACTGCATGACGAACATAACTGACTAGTCATAACATAAAAATATTGATATGTATGTCATGAATGCCATGATTTACATTTCATAATCTTGCTGTTCTTGCGGTGCTTTTTTTCAAATGACATGTTGCAAAACTGGTATGGTATAACATGACTGCATGGCGAACAAAAGTGACAGACCCTAACATGAAACTCATGACAAGCGTTTGTCGTATAAACATGACTACATGCCATGCTCATGGTATGCTCGTGGCCATTAAACGAACGTCACATACACCAAATTTGGTATTATATACGGGAATGGAGGAAGGTATGTGACCGGTACAAACATGATAATCATTAGATGCGTGTCATGTAACAACATGACTACATTCTACGCTCATGATGCGCTGGCTGCCGTTTCGCTAGCTTTACTTATACCAAATGTGGTATTATGGGACGTGAATGAATTATGAAGGTATGATACTGGTGCAAACATGATAATGGAATGCGTGTCTTGTAACAACATCACTACGTCTCACACTCACAATACGCTCGTGACTATTTCGCTACCTTCACATATGCGGAAATTCGGTATTACGTCACGTCAATGGATGACGAAGGTATGTGATTGGTTCCAACATAATAATCATGGAAGTCGTGTCATGTAAGAACAATAATACACGCCACATTCTAGGCGACAATACACTTCGACGTCAATTCATCGCCTCACGCCGGCAATGCCACGCCAGGCGTCAATATCCCCCTATAGAGATCAGTGTATGTGCCCACTAGCCTCCATATTTGATCTGCCTTGCATGTACTCGCAGGCCCAGGCTGAGTTGCTTTGACGCATGCGCGTTTGAGCGCACACAGTGTCCATTCGTCACAAAGAGAGGCAGACACGGTAATGCCTATTGATTGATATGTGGGGTTTAACGTCCCAAAACCACTACATGATTATGAGAGACGCCGTAGTGGAGGGCTCCGGAAATTTAGACCACCTGGGGTTCTTTAACGTGCACCCAAATCTGAGTACATGGGCCTACATTATTTCCGCCTCCATCGGAAATGCAGCCGCCGCAGCCGGGATTCGAACCCGCGCCCTGCGGGTCAGCAGCCGAGTACCTTAGCCACTAGACCACCGCGGCGGGGCACACGGTAATGTCTAAGTAACGTTGTCGGCGCGAAACGCAGAATGCCGCATTTCGCGCCGGTTGCCACCGGGTCGCGACGTTGGACGCTGGTCGCGCCTTGCGTCAGATTGTTGAGTGCTTGCGTTTCGCTATCGTGGCGTCGCTGCGCCCAGTCTGCACGTTCGTAAACGTTGCGTTGGAGTATATTGGGCCCTTCGTGACGCGCTCGCCGCCGTTTCGCTAGCTTCACACGTACCAAATTCGGCATTACTGTAAGTGAATGGATGACGAAGGTAAATCAGACGTCCAAACATGATAATAATATGCGTTTCATGTCAAATATGACGACTTGCTACACAGATAGCGTTCTCGCAGCCGTTTCACTACTTACACATGTACTAAATTCGGTATTACCTTAGTGAATGAATGAATAATGTAAATAACATGTCCAAACATGGTAATCACGATATGGATGTCATGTAAAACCTTAATACATGCTAAGGCTCTTAGCACGCTCGCAGCCATTTGGCTAGCTTCATATAATCCAAAGTTAATATCAGGTGACGTTAACAGATGATGAAGGTAAATGAAACGTCTGAACATAATAATCATGACATGGAAGTCATGTATCGTATAACCTGCTTCTGTCTCCTGAAGTTTTTCTAGTTTTGAAGTGACCTATCAACCTTCCTCATTCGTGCTTTGCATATGCTTGATTTCCACTGTACGTGCGATCTGCGAATTTTTACTATTATTAGAATCAATCTGTCACTTTAATATTTCTAAGATAGTAATGGCGCGAATTGGTAAGTATTTAGCGCTTGATTGGATTAGCACGCGCATGCAGATAGTGTGTGGACATTGTTCGCTGCAGCTTGCTCGGCGTTTCTTTGCTTACTTTACGTGTTACTATCTCCAGGGTTGCGGACAGATGAAGTGATACAGCCTGCAGTTGATCACGGTCAAGCTGGCACATTGCCAATTTTGTTGGCGCAGCTATCGTGCTAACTATAGTAGTGCGTATGTCACATTGGTTTGGAGGTAGTCAGATAACGCCGATTGCTTAACTTGTGGTGTTTTTCATGAATGGGTGAAGGTGTTAAAAAGCGGTGAATTAGGAACTGCACTAGTGCGCTTCAAGGAGTGCAATTGTCTATTGTGATATCTTAACATGCCTATTTCTGGAGCAGCTGCAACTGCACAGTTAATCCTAGACTTATTAAATTGGCATCATAACGAGATCATTTCTAACCCCCATAAAATACCGTACTGCCACTAATATATTACACATCATGCCTGGCAAGGGCAGGCGTTGCAAACATATAAAAAGAGACCCTGGCACAGCCAGATAAGTAGACTTTGATTATGCTTGCTCATAAGCAAAGTGTCTAGCACGTCATGGTATGTCGAAGAGAGCCAATGGCAGGTGAATGAGAGCCTGCGCGGCTATTTCTGCGTGATACTTTGTTTCATGGCAAAACTAAGTCGAATGCCTGACTTAACATGCCCAAAGTGGATTTTTAAGGTAACGCGTGGCTTGTGAGTGTAACTGAATCTTTCGTTTGATGAAATTTCTTACAGAGCAAGTAGGCACAGCGCTCGCCAGTGCTATAACCTGCAACGACACTGTTAACGAAGCTTCATCAGGGGATAATGTTTAGGATTGTGCGTGCCTCATGCTGAATTTGCAGCTTCCGTTGCCTCGTTCCATTGCCCTAATACGGTTGCCAAAGTATTTCACTTCTGCCTACCTAAGCCTCGAAACAAAGGACCGAAGTGAAATGCCCTCGGCCTCTCCACCACCGGGTTGTTCAACTGGTAAGGCTGCATAATGATTGGGAAAACTTTCTTTTGTCAAGGTATAATCTTATATCTCTCTTCCTTTAGAAAAGTCCTCCTTCTGTTGGTTAAGACAGTTCTCTATGTTCTGTGAGCTAGAGAATAGAGTCCCTAGAGCCCTTGTTCGTGACGAATGTATGGAAACGAAAAATTCATATTATCGGCACGCCAAAATAGTAAATACCTTGTGTATTCGCAAATGAAGTGACTCCATATAATACTTTTGTAGTGTAGGCTCTTTTTTCCAAATACTATTTCTGGTACCACTTTAATGCTAGTCCTTCCGGTCATGGCCATATGAATTTGTGGGTGATGCAACAAGTGTTAGTAACGAGCACAACACTTCAATTCCAGATTAATGTATAGTGTTCACTTTATCGTTTGTGCTGTGATAGAAAGGATGCATGTACCTGGTTTATTGTAAATATTCCAGTGAACGAGAGAGAAAGGAAATTGCACTTGGGACTTGGGCATTAAAAAACTTTGTGTCATTGTGTAATTACATTATGTAATCACAACGTGTCTTTACGAAAAGTGCTTGCGGAGATGTAATGTCTACCTTGTCGAAGTTTCTTTTGTGTTACTGTGAAAAACTCCATTTCATTCGATTTTTGTTATTGCAATCATCGCGCTTTAAAATTAAGATTACTACATGGCTCAGGAACTCCTAAGTGGCTGCTTGAAAGGTTGGCACTGTTTTCGGAATATGTAAAGCCACTACTGCGGAGAAAAGCTAGTTTGAAAAGCCAACCTAAAAGTTCTGCCGGCAGCTTCGAGCTGAATGTGCCCTATTCTCAGAGTACTTTGTATCGTTTTCGTGTCTTGTTTTCTTATTTAGCTGTGAATTATTACCAAAACTTCATGCTTAAGTATTAGGTCTTAAAACTTAACGAATAGCGTGGATGTTATGGAAGATAAATCGAGTTCATTTCATTGAACATTTTCAGAGAAATTGATAATATTAGAATCTCCACCATAGCAGAGGGCTGGTGGCATTATTCTGCGCTTAGAGAGGTACTCTCTAAAGAATAACCGTGGCTCACGTGTTAGGATCCGAAACCAGGAAGCCATCTTCATCACATACGACGTCATGTCTATATAAGTCAAGAATTTAACACAGGTTTGTAAATTGAGTCTAATTCAGCTCAGTTAACTGAGCTTTTAAGCTTCTGGCAATAATAAATTCAACAGTTCTTGGATTGAATACTGTTTGCCTCAATGTCATCAACCTAAAGAAATAATGAACAGTTATGTAGCAGCGTGTATTTGATATTTATGCTGTTTTTATGTATATTTCAATTTACAAAACCTAGCAAAGACTTTACAAACCAGCAGAGGAATAGCTGGATGTTTGTTTTGCAGTGTATGTTCGTACGAAGACTATCACTACCATGTAAAATGACAAGGCAGAGGGAAAAAAGAGATACACCTGTCTCATCCTCCACAGACAATCTGTAAATACAAGGGAAAGTGCTGCTTCTGAGTAGCAGGTTGTTGTCTGGTATGTTCGCAGAGAATTTGTAAAGTGCCCGGGGTGTATTACATAGCTTGAGGAGCTATGTTGTTTAATTTCTCGACATGATAAATACAGGGACATTTATTATTTTGAGTACTATATTCATCTGTCTTTTCTTGTGTGGTAAATGATATGTCAAGGATGAGGCGCCTTCTTGAAATAACGTTTCATGAGCGTTGTAGGAAACATGAGGATCCCTTACCTGGGTACTTCTTGGTGGAAGAAATCGTAAGTTTTGTGTTGATATTGTTGAGTTCTGAAACATATATATATATATATATATATATATATATATATATATATATATTTAGACAGAGAGAGAGAAAACATGGAACACAGGGGGTTGTTCGTTGGAAGTGCTTACTTTTCGTGTTTCTACCATTTAATTAGGCTGTGCATTGAAGCCTAACTGAGATTTCAGCTGAACATCAGTGACCTGCAGAAAAAGGTGAGCAGTGCCCTCATTGTGTTCTCCAAAGACAAGGACGTCATTGTACACTCTTGGACCTTATGAAGCACAGGCAGCCAAAGATGACACATGTTGTGATAAATGAGACATGTGAACCAGCTAAACAATATCTTGAAAGGCTATTCAAAGCGTGTTGCGGAAAACAATATTCCACTGTATGATGACTTGAGTACGATGCACAAGTATATATATATATATATATATATATATATATATATATATATATATATATATATATATTGCAACGAGCAAGGTTGCGTAAAAACACAGGTTATTATTCCAGAAACGTTAGCCGCAACAAGCTGGTACAGGCAGGAACCCGGCAAGCACGAGCCACACACGGACGTCAACGTCTTCTTTCACGCTGGCACAGAGCTGGCGCCACTATGCTTCGGTACAATTACTCCCCGCGCAGAAAGGAGCCAACCTGGCGACCTAGGGAAAGGACACGACAAGGGGGTCATAGCACGGTTTGAGGCGTGATACGTGTACTGTTTCACGCCTACGGCAGCGTTGGTTCGAGGGTGGATCAATGGGCTCAACTTCATAGTTGACAGGAGATGTTTGCCGCACCACACGGTAGGGGCCATGGTATTTCGACGAAAGCTTCGGGGAAAGACCAGGAGGGGTAGACGGGACCCAGAGCCAAACCAGCATTCCAGGGTTATAGTGTACAGTAGACGCAGAGGAATCGTGGTCAGTTTTCTGGCGCCATTGGTCTTGTGCGGTAAATGAGCGAGCGAGTTGACGACACTCTTCGGCATAAGCAGCTGCTTCGGAAACAGGCGTCGCTTCGGAAACATCAGGCCTGTAAGGGAGAATGGTGTCCATGGAGCATGATGGCTCACGTCCGTACAGAAGGAAGAAAGGAGAAAAGCCAGTGGTTGTTTGTGGCGCAGAGTTGTACGCGTACGTGACAAAAGGGAGCACTTGGTCCCAATTAGTGTGGTCGTCAGAGGCGTACATGGCAAGCATATCTCCAAGGGTACGGTTAAAGCGTTCTGTCATGCCATTGGTTTGGGGATGGTATGCCGAGGATTTCCTATGGACAGTGCGACATGCCTTGAGTAGCTCGTCGACGGCGTTCGAGAGAAATACGCGTCCACGGTCACTGAGTAATTCACGAGGTGCACCGTGTCGCAAAATGAGATGGTGAAGAAAAAAGGACGCAACGTCTTTCGCAGTGGTAGCAGGCAGCGCAGATGTTTCAGCGTAGCGTGTTAAATGATCCACGGCGACGATAATCCACCGGTGGCCTCGAAGAGAGTTGGGTAGAGGACCATAAATATCAATTCCGACGCGGTCGAATGGTCTCGCTGGGCAGGTTAAGGGTTGCAAAGGGCCAGCAGTGCTGTGAGAAGGCGTCTTGCGTCGTTGACACGTGGTGCATGACCGAACGTACTGGCGAACGTGCCGATACATGCCGCGCCAGTAGTATCTTAGACGAAGGCGAGAGTAAGTCTTAAATACTCCAGCGTGGCCACACTGGGGGTCATCGTGAAAGGCAGCGCAGATGTCCGAACGCAAATGACGAGGGATGACAAGGAGCCACCTACGGCCATCCGTCACGTAATTGCGGCGATACAACAAGCCTTCACGGACAGCAAAGTGTCTTGCTTGACGAGAGAGGGAGCGTGAAGTCGTTTCTGACGAACTGTGAGAGAGGACGTCGAGCAAAGAATTGATCCAGGGATCCTTGCGCTGTTCGGATGGCATGTCAGTGATGCTCAACGATGACGAATCGCAAATGGCAGTTGATAAGCAGGCAAGGTCAGGAGGCAGTGGAGAACGGGATAGTGCATCGGCGTCTGAATGTCTGCGTCCTGAGCGATAAACAACACGGTTATCGTATTCCTGAAGGCGTAAAGCCCAACGAGCGAGGCGGCCAGTAGGATCTTTCATGGACGCTAACCAGCATAAGGCATGGTGATCTGTGACAACATCAAACTGGCGTCCGTAAAGGTAGGTGCGAAATTTTCCTATAGCCCAAATGATAGCCAAGCACTCCTTTCCGTGACGGAATAGTTGGACTCTGCCTTCGTTAGTGTACGGCTGGCATAGGCGACAACGTACTCGTCGCAGCCATCCTTGCGTTGAGAGAGAATGGCACCGAGGCCGACACCGCTTGCATCCGTGTGAATTTCAGTGGGTGCATTGGGATCGAAGTGGCGGAGAACTGGCGGAGAGATGAGTAGCCGGCGTAGCGCCGTGAATGCCTCATCGCAGTGGGAATTCCAGCCAGAGAGGTCCGTGCTACGGGAGAGAAGCTGAGTCAGAGGGGCAATTATAGAGGCAAAATTGCGAATGAAACGCCGAAAATAGGAACACAAGCCAATGAAACTACGAAGCTCCTTTAGGGTAGTAGGCTTGGGGTACTCGGCAACGGCACGCAGTTTGGCAGGATCTGGCGATATTCCTTCTTTTGAAACGACGTGGCCGAGAATTGTGAGTTTGCGGGCGCCAAAACGACATTTCTTGAAGTTAAGTTGCAACCCGGCTGCCGTAAGGCACTGGAGAACTTGTTCCAGACGGGAAAGATGAGTTTCGAAACTCGCCGAGAATACAACTATGTCGTCTAAATAGCAAAGACAGATGTGCCATTTAAGTCCCCTGAGGACACTGTCCATCATTCTTTCAAAAGTCGCAGGCGCATTGCAAAGACCGAAGGGCATTACATTAAATTCATATAAGCCGTCAGGGGTCACAAACGCCGTTTTTGGACGGTCTGGTTCAGCCATTGGTACTTGCCAATATCCAGAGCGCAGATCCAGTGAAGGGAAAAACTCCGCACCTTGAAGGCAATCCAAGGCGTCATCAATGCGTGGCAGGGGATAAACATCCTTGCGTGTGATGTTGTTTAGTCGACGATAATCCACGCAAAACCTGATGGAGCCATCCTTTTTTCGCACGAGGACCACTGGCGAAGCCCAAGGACTGTGTGAGTGCTGAATAACACCACGTTGCAGCATCTCGTCGACGTGTTGAGTGATGACGTCACGCTCGGCCTGCGAGACGCGGTAGGGGCGCTGACGAAGTGGAGTATGATGACCGGTGTCGATATGGTGAGCGACAACTGACGTGCGTCCCAAGGGAGGTTGTTCTTGGTCGAAGGAGGCGCGGACACGGTCAAGTAGTTGAATGAGCTGATTGCGCTGGTCTTGCGTAAGGCCGGTGTCTACGCTGCGCAACAGAACGTCTTCGTCAGGTAGTGAGGGCACGGTGGCAGCTGTGACAGCATCCACGGACATCGGTGTCGTATCAGAACGGGCATCGAAAGGAAAGATGTCATTATAAGTGTCAAGACTCCCAATGCATTCGCCATGCAATAAGGTAGCGGGACAAGGGAACGGATTGCACACGTACACGGCACTGGAGCCATCGGCAAGTGTTATGACGGCAAACGGGACGACAAGGTTCCGGCGACGAGCGCATTCTTGTGACGGCATAAATAGGGCAGTTGAATCGGAAACGGAGTTGCACAAAAGAGATACCGCGGTGACCGAAAAAGCAGAAATGACGACGTCAGCGGCAACGATCACCTTTTTGGGTGAGCGAGGGAGATCTATGAATGTCGTGCTGAATGGAAACAAAACGAGTTGAGCACGAGCGCAGTCGACAACCGCATGATTAGCGGAAAGAAAGTTCCATCCCAGGATGATTTCATGAGACGCATGCGGAAGGACGACAAATTCTACGATGTAAAGCACTCCTTGAATCACAACACGAGCAGTGCATGTGGCAGAAGGTTGGACGTGTTGCGAACTCGCCGTGCGTAAAGAAATTTCAACCAGTGGAGTCGTCACTTTGTTCAGTTTGCGGCATAACACTTCACTGATTATACAAATAGCCGCACCTGTGTCGACAAGAGCAGTTGTGGCGAAACCGTCCACAAACACGGCAATCTCGTTAGGGGGCGATAGATGAGGCCTTGGAAATTTCGTCGGTGGCGCAGCTCTTGCCTCAGGAACTGCGACTGTTAGTTTTCCTCCTGGGCGTGGTTGGAACGGCGAAGCATGGGGGAAGGAGACCGAAGACGGGGTGAAGGAGATCGACGTCGGCTGAAGTCTGGTCGACGTGAGCGGGGGTCATGTGAATCAGGTGTCACATGCGATTCTGATGGCCGAGGTATGTTGCCGGAATGCTGCACATCATTAAAATAGAATCCACGGAGACGACAGTAGCGCGCGACATGTCCTGCAATACCACAGTTGTAGCAGACGGGCCGGTTATCCGGAGTACGCCAAGAGTTGACAGGTGCTCGAAGTGGAGGAA
Source organism: Rhipicephalus annulatus (assembly GCA_013436015.1). Lineage (NCBI taxonomy): Eukaryota > Metazoa > Arthropoda > Arachnida > Ixodida > Ixodidae > Rhipicephalus > Rhipicephalus annulatus. Next base: position 356,584 of record WOVY01002134.1, read on the forward strand.
TGGGCCGATTTACCGGATAAACTGAAACTGGTGACCTGTAGTAGTTGGTGGCTGTACTGTATGAAGGGAGCGGCGGTTGGGCAGAAGGTCGGCGGACGGCTTCTACATAAGTCAGCGGTGCAGCCACCGATATTGGGGATGTGGGCGAAGGGAGAGCCTCGGCAACTTGCGTCTGAATAGCACGGCGAAGTGAGTGGTCCAGTGTTGTGGGGGTCTCGTTGATGGTGGCGACAAGAGAGAGCTGTCGAGCAACTTCCTCCCGGATGTACTGTTGAATTTGAGACATTAACACGCTGTAGTCGGGGCCACTGCTTTTGCACTCCAAGGCCGAAATATCAGCTGTCTGCGTATTAGCGCGACGTGTAGAAACTCGTTGCTTGCGCAGCTCATCGAAACTTTGACATAACTGAATCAAGGCCGTGACGGTCTGTGGGTCTTTGGCCACAAGCATATGAAAAGCGTCGTCATCAATGCTTTCATTATGTTCTTTATTCTGTCAGCCTCCGTCATCCTGGCATCAACTCGCCTACAGAGGCTGATCACATCCTCAATGTAGCTCGTGAAGCTCTCACCGTTTCGCTGAAATCGTCCCCGCAGTCCCAGTTCAGCTCGAAGCTTACGCATGCCTGGACGACCGAAAAACGAGGTGACGGCCTCTTTGAAAACCGACCATGTCGGAATGTCGGCTTGGTGGTTGGTGAACCATAGGTTGGCCAAATCCGTCAAGTAGAAGATGACGTGAATCAGCTTCGCAGGGTCATCCCACTTGTTATTCGCGCTGGCATGCTCGTAGTCTGCCAGCCAGTCCTCGACATCTTGATCTTCAGTGCCGTTGTATACTGGTGGGTCACGCAGACGAAGTACACCAGAACACATGACGGGTGGCAGCGTGGAAGAGCCTTGTGGGGGATCGACGCGCTCGGTCATCGTGGACTGAGATGGTAGCTTACGGCTGCGGAGCTCCAGGACGTTACCCAGCACGTTTCCACCAAATGCAACGAGCAAGGTTGCGTAAAAACACAGGTTATTATTCCAGAAACGTTAGCCGCAACAAGCTGGTACAGGCAGGAACCCGGCAAGCACGAGCCACACACGGACGTCAACGTCTTCTTTCACGCTGGCACAGAGCTGGCGCCACTATGCTTCGGTACAATATATATATATATATATATATATATATATATATATATATATATATATATATATATATTGTGTATGTGTAAGTATGTGTGTGCGTGTGTGCGTGCGTGTGTGTGTGAAGCTTACAATGTTTACATTTCGATATACGTGTACTGTTGCCACTGCCTTCAGGAGAGCTTGCTGTTAACACCAGCCATATTGTCATGAGCTCAGAGGGAATCTGCATTTTGCTAGTACTCCAAGTGAAGCGATCACTTACAAAAAAACTAAATTGTAATTTATAACCTAATAAATCACATTTTATTTTTTAATAAATTAAAATAAATCACAATGCAACATACACTTATAAAATAAGTTAAAATGGTTCAATTTACTTTTCAAGCACTCTCCAGATGCAGAAGTCATTCCCGCGCAAGTGCCGCAACTATGCCAAGAATCATGGGCCATTTTTTACCGACAACACGCGAGCTTACAGGTACCGACATATCACACGCTTTTTACAGAAAATTTCGGCAATGAACACATTTGCAAATCTGCGCCCATGAGTGTCGGGTTTCAAGTGCTTTAATGCTCCGCACGTGCACCGGGCGCGCTTTGCGAGTTTCGGCCGAGAGTGAGAGGCGAGGAGTACATGGACCCCAGAACAACAAATAATAAAGTGCTTAAAACTAAAGCCAATATGCAAATAGTAAAGGCACTTATGCAAGGAGCGTGTTAGACGTCATAAACGTCAAATCAATGTGGTACGTTTAGCGTACATCACCGTCGTCTACAATTGGTTTAAACTATCTTTTAAAACATTATAACATTGATATTTATTAAATCATTCACGAAAACAATGTGAAACACAAATAATACCGTTACAGTGAAGACATTTTGTGCCTAAAGTTCACGAGCACCACGCAGCAAATAACATTGTTTGAAACTTGTAAAGCGCAAAAAATTATTTCGGGAATTAATTCGGTGTCAACGTGCAATATTTGATTATAGCTGATACATTATAGCTAACACAATTTGATAGAACTTATCAACTTTGTCTCGAAAACAAACTTTGTTTCTTTCTCTTTCCGACGGCAGCTACGTTTTCGGGTATTGGACTCCTGACCACAGGCTTGCACTTGAACACCTTCGTACGAACGATCGCAAACTTTCACGATAAGTATATTGATTGAACTGAAAAAAAGCGTTCACTCGCATAGTTATTTTTATGACTATGCCATTGAGACATTTCTTCTACAAAATTTGCACTGTCATGTGACAATATATTTTACGAGTAAAAGCACACCGCTTCAAAAAAGAAGATAAATAAAGTGAAGGAACGCAGACTTTCGCGATTGCCTGTGCTGGAACCAAATAAAAAATATCTGGGCGATCTCTTGCAGATGTGCTGCTATGAAGCGAAAAATATCGATTATGCTTTGTTTCTGGATAGCTAATTGGATATCAAATTTTGCATAAGGTTGCCCATAGAGATGTGGCTTGAAGTGATAAACCTTCACTTGTAATGGTACAGGCCACTTTAATCGATTGATTGATTGAGAAATGGGTTCAACGTCCCCAAAACGCCATAATATTAAGGAGAGACGCAATAGTGGAGGGTTCTAGAAAATTAGACGAACTACGGTTCTTTAACGTGTATCCGAATCTGAGCACGTAGCCCTACAGAACATTCGCCTCCATCAAAAATGCAGCCGCCACAGCCTAGTTCGATCCCGTGACCTCCAGGTCAGCAACCGAGTACCTCATCCACTAGACCTCCACGGCGGGGCAAGCAACCCTTGTACAAATTTTAGGTACATTTGGGCAAATATTGCTCATTAGTAAGTGTTTCGGGTATATTTCTTGTTTAGTTCAGAAGTTTTATTTCAGATCCTGCAGCAAAGACTCCTTCTAAAACTTATGTTTGCGGAGTAACTGGAGAGGTAACGTTTATTATTTTTTTCGCTAAGTATTGGTGACACGCTACCTTTTTTGTCGGTAATGCCTTTCATTTGTGTTTGAGTGATGAGTAACGTGTCTAGGTTTTTGTTTTGCTAGCGCATACCACACTAGTGTAATGTGGTGCAGCCTGCACGAAATAGGTCATGTTTTACATAGCATGCATGTCATAATTTCCATGTTTAGCCACATTACTCAGCTTGTCTTGCCGTCATATCACACAATATCATTTTGGTGTACATGCTAACAACTTGGTAGGGATGACACTATGAACATGGGCGCGTAAATCATATAAAATCAATATCATGATTGTCATGTTAAGGCACGCCATAAATCTTTTACACTCACGTCACAAATTCTTATTTCGGAACATCTCAAGCTAGCTAAACGGCAAAGTAGGCATCATGCGCATGGCATATATGTCATGTTACATGACATGCATGTCATGACTTTTACATTACTCCCTATATGCTACGTTAGCCTTAAAGAAATGTCTCAATGTACCCATTTTGGTACATCAAGCAAACGGAACGGCCGCTTGAGCACCATGACCACGACATATAAACAATAGGGTTCTTGGCAAGCAAATGTATGACCTCAATATGACCTGCCAATAATGGTCTTCAGGCACTCATGGGTTGCGAGACCAATTTGGATATAGCCTCCAGAACGATATGATCCGGGGAGCACAAAGTCGTAGGCATCTAAATAGATAGACAGATGCTCTCAAAATCACTGAAGTTCGTTAGAAAATGCTTCGGCTTTAAGGTATCATGGCACTATATGGTGTTTTCAATTTATATTACTCACGACTCATTATATTTTAACTGCAGCATTGTTTAGTCTTGTGCCCGGTGCCTAAACCGCAGTTCCAACCTCGTGAGTTTCTTTAAGGGTGATGCGTGAGAAAATGAACGCGAGACAAAATACATGCATTCAAAAAAATTATCAGTGCCGCGAGCAGTTCTAACACACCATGATGCAGATGTGTGCTTTGGAAACAAAAAATAGGCCCTTTATTATTTTGCTTGTTTTTTTTCTGCACTGCACAATCGCCCAACTAACGGTGGTACCTGCCATCATTCAAGTTGAAATAAGGTCCTGGTTGCACATGTATGCGTTTTCCTCGTCAGCGCGTAAGCAAACATGCACACGCGCTGTTTACTGACTATTCACTGGCTTTTCCGTTATACACAATAACGTAGTCTGTCAATTGAAAGAGTGTTTCTTGGACAGTCTAAAAGCGGGAGTTATTTTTGAAATCTCCGTTCTAACCTTTGAATTCTTTGTTTAAAAAGGCCAAAGTGCGACTAAACTTGAACCTTGGCTGTTTAAAGAAAAGTATTCAGATTGTCTGGGAAGCACGACACTGAGTGGCACGTTATTGAAATGACGCCTTAAATGTTCTAGTGGTTCTCCAATATTCAAAAGCGAGAGTTGTTTTTACTTTGTGTCCCGTTTGTGAGATATGAGTTTTTTTTTCATGCACTTTCTTTTCAGTTACGGTCGGGCGACCGGGCCCCGCCGAGAGATGGCGCCATATGTACATCTCTAGAGATCCTGATAATGCATGAAACTTCCACATGCGAAGGGCAGAGATCGTACTAAGATCTGAACAGCGGACAGTTTTCCAAGAATGGCGGCGACAGCTAATTCATGACAGTAGCCCTGTTTGGCAAAACGCAAGAAGGAGGAGTGCTCCGGTGATCCGGGAGCCTACAGAGAAGATTACAAGGAATAACGTTGAGCAGAGCAAACTTTTTTGTGCGCAGAGCAGTAGGGACGACACACTGAATAAAATGCTTTCGTCGCGGCTGACGGCAGCTTTTGACGGGAGTTTCTAGATTAGCGATGGCCTGCGAGAACTCAGCACGTCGGTGATCAGGAAAGAGCTCAGCATGTTGCAAGCACCTCACACTACAGCAACACTGTCTGTCGTCGACGTAGTACGAGATTAACTGAGGCAGATAATACGTGAGCCGGAGCGTGAGCCACAGCCGATCCAACGCATCTCAACGTACTCTGAAATACTCAGACAACCCACGGCGCACACCAACGCAGCAGTTGCGATGACCGCTACTTACCCACAGACGTTAGGCAGCGCACTTCGTCCACTGAAACCAGCGGCTACTTAGCTGCCACGAGCCCATAATGTAGCTTGCTACGTGGATCAAAGGTCCCGGAAAAGTGACTTATTGTGTGACCAAGAGCGCAGGCCTTTGTACTTTGATTGTGGGGAAGCAGATCACCTGTATAGGTTCTGCCCTTGCCGACAGGCAGGATTAAGGGGCTTTCCGTTGTACGCACCATGTTCTAGAAACAGTAAACGGCCAGCGGAGATCAAAGAGCACCTGTTCACGCGCCAGAGCCCACTCACTCTACGCCAACATCAGCCAAGATCGCCGTCACCCAGGCGTTACCGATCACACAGCCCTGTTGCTTCTTCCGCGCGTCCTGGGTACCGTTCTACAAGCCCACATCTGGAAAACAGAAGCAAGCGACCTGTGGAAGAGAGACCACTGATAACTACAGTTGAGAAGATCCTCCATCGCGGTTTCAAGGTGAAGATGCTATGTTTACATAGAATAAGCGTAGTAGTGCGAAGATTACTTCAGATTTGCGGTTCAAAACAGACGGATACAAGCTGAATGCTTTAGTTGACACCGGCGCTGTTTATTCGGTAATGAGTCACAAATTGGCAAAGAGACTGAAAAAGGTTGTGACGAAATGAAGTGGGGCGCAGATACGCACAACAGGTGGCCACACTACTACGCTGCTTGGCAGATGCAGCTCAAGGCTCGAAATAAGAGGCTTTACTTACGTTGCTGACTTCGTCGTACGGCAGGACTGTTCAAGGGAGCTTATACTAGGAACGGATTTTATGCAGGCCAATGGAGCCATCAATATTCTGTGCTGATCCAGTGTAACGTTTTCGACCAAACGAGCTATGTCGGTGGAGGAATCGGAAAAGCGACGTCTTACTGCTCTGCGCGTTGTTGATGATGACGTCACTGTGCCACCACGCTGTTTTGTAAGGGTGCTTGTCGAAAATAAGGCCTTTTGCTACCACGAAGAAATAGCGGATGGAAATGTAGGGCTCTTTTTAAACAAAGGAATTTGCGTGGCGAGGGGTGTTGTTCAATTAAGGAATGGCCACACAGTTGTCCTTCTTCCGAATTCTGGGGATAAATGTCAGCACATCACGCAATGTATGGTTATCGCCTGTTTCCACGAGCTCTGCTTGGCGACCGAACAATGCAGTTTAGTGACAATGCCAACCACTCCACACGAGACATGAAACGTTGACGCCTAAGTTAACGTCACCCATACGCCCCCAGAGTATCAAAAGAAACGATTGTTTGCCTTTATAAAAGAATTTTCGGACTGCTTTTCAACTTCCTCTAAGGTGCAATGAACGGCTATTGCAAAACACGGGATTATGACAGAACAAGCCACGAGACCGATTTACCAGCACCCATAACGAGTATCACAAAAGAAAAGAGACGTCATCAAGAAAAGAGTGGAGGAGATGCTTTCAGATGACGTGATCCAGCCTTCCAGCAGTCCATGGACGTCTCTCGTAGTGTTTGTTAAAAAGAAAGATAACAGCCTTCGATTCCGTGTCGACTATCGGAAACTGATCAGCGTAACGAAACGGGATGTATACCCTCTGCCACGTAACGATTATACACTCGATCGACCATGGAGTGCAAAATAGTTCTCCTCCCTTATACTCAAGAGCCAATATTGGCAAATTCAGGTGGAAGAGCGCGACCGTGAAAGATGGCATTCATAACCCCAGACGGCCTCTTTGAATTTAAAGCGCTTCCATTCGGCCTGTGCACAGCGCCAGCGACGTTTCAGAGAATGATGGATGCTCTCCTCGCGGGACTGAATTGGCAGTCCTGCTTGGTGTACTTGGATGACGTTGTCCTATTTTCCACTACATTTGACCAACATATAGAACGACTCCGCACAGCATTAGAAGCTATTCGTTCAGCAGACTTGACTATCAAGCCAGAAAAATGCCACTTCTGTTTTGAAGAGCTTCGATTTCTGGGACACGTCGTATCTCCGAAGGCGTTTGTCCACAACCCGAAAAGACAGCTGCTAGCGCGAAGTTCCCGACACCCAAAGACAAGAAGCCAGTACATCGCTTCCTTGGTTTATGCGAGTACTATTGGCGATTTGTAGAAACGTTTTTAAATATTGCTAAACCACTTACTATTCTAACAAAAGACGACGTGCCCTTTATGCGGGAAAGTGAACAACAGGAAGCATTTGATGAGTTAAGAACATGCCTGCAAGATTCTCCAATCCTCGCCGACTTCGATGAGACTGCTGAAACTGAAGTTCACACTGATGAGAGTAACGTCAGCCTCAGAACCATTCTAGTCCATCGGTAAAGTGGCCAAGAAAACGTGCTAGCGTATACCAGCCGTAAGCTTTCGAAAGCTGATACAAACTACTCTGCAACCGAAAAACAGTGTCTCGCGGTCATCTGGGCCATAAGTATAGTTTCACTAGGTTTACGGTAGACCATTCCGAGTAGTCAGTGACCAGCATTGCCTGTGTTGCCTAGAGAATCTTAAGGATCCCTCTGGCCAACTAGCAAAATGGAGCCTTAGGCTACAAGAGTATGATATTACTGTGGTATACAAATCTGTAAAAAGCACAGTAATGCCAACTGCCTGTCACGCGCACCATTGGAGACAAGTGAGCCGGAGGAAGAAGACTTCCCGTTTCTAGATGTCATACAGGCATCAGAAATGGCTCAACAACAACAAAGTGACCCCGATTTGCTTCCGCTTATACTGCGTCTCCAAGGACTCAACGTTAAAGTCCCGTGCACTTTATCCAGAGGGCTCCCTTCGTTCTGTCTTCGAGAAGGGATTCTTTACAAGAGGAACTTCAAGCCTCATTGTGACAAGTTTTTACACGTTGTATCTGCACATTTACGAAACGAGATTCTGCACGCATGTCATGATGATCACACACCATGCCATATGGGAGTCAGCCATACATTCGCCTAAATTCATCTAATAAACTACTTGCCAAAACTTTTCGCATTAGTTCAGGAGTATGTGAAAATTTTCCGAGAGTGTCAAAGACGCAAAACTTAATCTGTGAAACCTGAAGGCCTCCTCCAGCCAGTAGAACCGCCAGATGCCCCATTCCAACAAGTTGGTATGGATCCTCTAGGCCCGTTTCCGACATCGACTTCACGCAAGGAGTGGATAGTCGTAGCCACGGATTATCTCACTCTTCACGCTGAGAATGACTCGCTATACAGTGTAACAGCTTTTGAAGTTGTCAAGTTCTTCATCAACAACATAGTCCTCAGGCCTGGTGCACCCAACGTCATATTTACTGATCGTGGCAAAGCTTTCACTGCAGACCCAATGAAATGTTTGATGCGAATGACCCGTACAGACCAGAGAAGAACTACGACATACCATCCTTAAACAAATGGCATAACGGAGTGCCTGAACAGAACTCTGACTAATATGCTTTCAGTGTAGGTCGACGTCGAACATAAACTGTGTGACGGAATATTGCCCTACATCAGGTTCGCATGTAATACATCCGTTCAAGAAACAACGCAAGTGACACCATTTGAACTTGTATTCGGCCGAACAGTCACTACTCCACTGGATGCCATGTTACGACTGAATGATGAAAGCAGCAATTCACCCAACCTAGACGACTACTTGCAAAGAGCCGAGGAAGCACGACAGATGGCGAGATACAGAATACGCCGCCAACAGCGTATCGGCTCCTACCGGTACAAACAGTGTCGTACCGAAGCGCATTATCAACCAGGTAATAAAGTATGAATATGGACCCCAGTGCGTCGCCGTAGACTTTCTGAAAAACTTCTTAGCCGATACTTCGGGCCTTACGAAGAACTCCATCGTGTAAGCGATGTAACATAGCAAGTCAGATCCACTATACACGGGACCTGAAAACGCTGCAACCCTATAGAGGTTGTACATGTCGTCCGCATGAAGCCTTACTTTGAAAGATTATCGGAAAAGCAGTGACGCCGACCACAAATCTATTCATTGCCTGACGCATCGGAACGATGCGTATGAGGAGGGGGATTATGCCGCGACATCTTGCCTGCATTCAAACAACGCGCTCATCACCGCGTGCACAGGAACATACAAGCGCGCCGTTTAGCGTTGCGCAGAGACGACGATGATGGCACGAGCACCCAGCTGAACCCGGCTGATGTGTGCCACGCGCTCGGGACTTCTCTTGAAGAGGAAGAAGAAGGCGGACATCTTTGGTGTTCGGCTGTCTCGTTTACGACCATAGTCCCTTTGAGTGGTGGGCACAGGTTCACCTTTTAATAAATACGTTTTAGTACACCCCCGAGTCCTTCAACATCGTTACAATATTCATGATGTGCATGATGATGAGTGGGGCGAAGCGTCCATTTGTTCTTGCTTCTGTCTGTATGTGCGACCGTCCATGCATCCCTCTCTGCATTCGTTCATTAGTCCGCCCCTGCATCCATTCGTTCGTTCCTTCATCTATGCATCCGTCTTTCCATCTGTCTGTATGTATGTACAGCCGTTCCTCCGTCCGTCGATCTAGTGAACACTCGAAGTACCGCCTTATGGCGTTTTTCATCACTTATTCAGCATTTAGAAGAACCGCCATCCAGTGGGCATTCCAAGCACTAAACGAGAGGTGGCACTCGCGCACTTTCTTACGACCTTGCTTCGTGATTGATTTAAAATGAGAACGCACTACTTAGACACAAACACAAAGACAGAGACAAGCTCTTATGGCCAACTGAAAATTTATTCGGAAAACTATAATATATATATTGACAGATGAGACAGCGTCATGGCACATATGATAAGACCAAATCACGGACCAAAGTGACAAAACAGATCAAGTATCTTTGTACTTAAGCGCCACCTTACCAACGCCTACTGTGCCTTGGAGTGATTACTTAACTCTTATGGCATCTGCTACTGTCCAAAAATGCTAGCTCCATATCGGACAGAGTTATTGATGGTTTGCTGATGAAGCAAAGTGTTCACGCGCTATGTATGCTGCTTCAATTGTAAGCCTTGAGCGCTCACCTTTGTGTTTGTTATGTACGACTGTGATATCAAATTGTACTTCACAGTTACATCTAGGGACATGCTGGGCCAGAAAACCGTTGTTGCCGCTGAGAATATTGCACGCATGCACACGCAATTCGTCGTTGAAAATGAGAAACATTATTTATTTAAACATCCTGCATGTAGGAACATCCATGCTCTGGCCTCGCAGAGCATGGATGTTCCCTATCGTTACATTACGGAGTCCGAAAATTCGATAAGTAGAGATATGTCGTTGAGGCATCTTCCAGTTTGCCCACATAAGAGGTACCACACGAAAGTATGATGATATAAACAACGTTGTTAACGCAATTGACAAAACGGTTTCCGTGCTTTGTTTTGCACAGCTGTTTCTTCTGTCTAGCGGCACATGTAAGCCTAGACAGCTGAAAAAGCTTGTGTGGCGCTGTGGAAACTACACGCACTCCCATGCGTTGCCCCACCTTTTTCAGGCGGTGGGTAACTTGATGGATGTGGGGACAACAGCTACTTTTTCTCTTTCTTTTTCGTGGTTGCTGTTGTCATGTCCTGCTGCACCAAGTGTTTGGCCCTCTTTAGCTCTCCGTTATCTGCAGATACTTTCAGTCATGGAAACCAAGACCACCTCAGAATATCCAGCTGACTTGAGCCTAGCAACCTGATTGAGGAAGCTGGCTTCTATTGAATGAACAAAAGAACCGCCAGTTGCAATAGTGAAACACGTACTCACTATGCCTCTTTTGACATGTTTTCTATGAGCCGAGGTGTACTGCAGCAGCCGTTTTCCTGCACGTGGCTCATACGCCCAGCAGGTGTGTTCTGCCCTAAACGTAAGCCTAAGGTCAAGAAACCTGATGGACGAGTTTTCCGGCATTTCATGGGTCAACACAAGTGGATATAGCCACTTATAAATAGCGACAACAAAGCGATGGCCTAAGACAAAAAACTTTGCAGATCACACTTCACTATGACTGAAAAATTATGCAACTCTAAACACTTTTTTCACTGCAGTGCTCACCGATTCTTGATGGGTCCCCCTGTTCAACTTCGCCAGCAACAAATTGCTATAAAGTGTGGTGAGACATGACCCAATCAACATGCCCTTTTTCTGACGATATACGTTATCATTCCACTCTACATATTAGGAGCCTAGATACAATGCCCATTAAGTCTAGAAAACTACGCGCACTCATTCCTTGGCTGTTTTGAAATGAAACTCCACCAAACTGGTCAATGCATTCTTCAATACGTGAGCAATGCATCATGAGGTGGTGCTCACGTACATAGATATTTGATCGGTTTTGTTATTGAATGCGAAGCATTTCTTAGCGAACTTTCGCGACTTTGGGCATATCTATCTCTCTATCTATCTATCTATCTATCTATCTATCTATCTATCTATCTATCTATCTATCTATCTATCAATCTATCTATCTATCTATCTATCTATCTATCTATCTATCTGTCTATCTATTTATCTATCTATCAACGTACGATATTTATTTCTCCTGGCCATTTCAAAAATGATAATAATGAACTTGGTATGCCGTAACATACCTGTCTGAAGAACACATTTGACAAGTCATAACATGTAAACCCTAACATGGATGTCACGAATGTCATGAGTCGCATTTCGTGGTCCTGCAGCTCTTGTGGTGGTTTCGTTCGCATGGCATGTTGGAAAGCTGGTATGGTATGACATGATTGCAATGCGATCACAAGCGACAGACCCTAACATGAAAATCATGCCATGCATGTCATGTACCAACATGACTACATGCCGAGCTCATGATGCGCTCGCGGCTGTTTTGCCAGCGTCACATATACCACATTTGGTATTACGGTACGTGAATGAATAACGAAGGTATGTGACTGGTGCGAATATAATAATCATAAGATGCGTGTCATGTAACAACATGACTACGTGCCTCACTAATGATGCGCTCGCAGCCGTTTCGCTAGCTTCACATGTACCAAACTTGGTATTACGTGACGCGAATGGACGACGTGGGTAAATGACGCATACAAACATGATAATCACGACATGCGTGTCATGTACCAACATGACAACATACCACATTCATGATGCGCTCGCGGCCGTTTCGAAAGCTTCTCACATGCCAAATTTGGTATTACATCACGTCAATAGATGGCGAACGTATATTCATGGTGGAAACATGACAATCATGAGATTTATGTCATTTGAGTACATGACTACATGCCACAGTCATTGCGCCAATACGTTTCGACGTGACGTGGTGCGCTTGCTCGCCGGCCTTCATTTTGACGCGTCACGCTGGCGTTGCAACAACAGGTGCTGGTCCTGCCATATACTCGTAGGCACGTGCCGCGCTGCGTTGATTTGAAGCATGCGCGTTTCAGCGCGTCCTGCGACCATCCGTCACTAAAAGAGGGAGACGCATTCTTGTCTGGGTAATGCATCGGCACGAAATGCAGCATGTCGCATTTAGCACTGGTTGCCATCGGGGCGCGTCGACGGACGCTAGTCGCGCCGGTCGCGCTCTGCGTCAGACTATAGAGTGCTCGCATTTTGCTAAAGTAGCGTCACTGTGAACAGCGTGCACGCGCGTCAACGCTACATCGAAGTATATTGGGCCCTTCATGATAGGCTCGGGGCCGTTTTTCTAGCTCTACATATACCAAATTTGGTACAAAGTGACATCAATGGGTGACAAAAGTATATGACTAGTGAAAACATGATAATTATGACACACGTGTCATGTAAGAACAAGACAACAAACCACGCTCATAGCGTGCTCGCGGTCGTTTCGCTAGCTCCACTTATACTAAATCTGGTATCACCTGACGCGAATAGATGGTGAAGGTAAATATTTCAGAAGAAAAAGAAAGTAATTGAAATGGATAAAAACATGATAATATATACGACAAAAAAGGCAACGACATTAACTACCCATAAGTGATAAGTGTCAAGAAGGATTCAGATAAAGGCGAACTGAATGTTTAGAGGCATTTACCAGGGGACAGGTTTTAGTCTCTAAATGCTGAGTGTTCTATGCCTTTGATTGATTGATTGATTGATTTGTGGGGTTTAACGTCCCAAAACCACCATTTGATTATGAGAGACGCCGTAGTGGAGGGCTCCGGAAATTTTGACCACCTGGGGTTCTTTAACGTGCACCCAAATCTGAGTACAAGGGCCTACAACATTTCCGCCTCCATCGGAAATGCAGCCGCCGCAGCCGGGAATCGAACCCGCGACCTGCGGGTCAGCAGCCGAGTACCTTAGCCACTAGACCACCGCGGCGGGGCAGTGTTCTATGCCTTCATGGCGTAGAAGCTCACTGTCTTTAGTCCATAATTATTGCGCGCCATGGGTAATAAGATATTGTTTTGAAAGGAGAATTGTGTAATACCAGAGGAAGTGATTATGTTATTGCCTACAATATAAAAGATCCGGATTATGTACCAGGTGGTAAGCATTTACAGCTAAGTTAAAAACGAACGTTCTTTAAATAGGGAGAATAATTAGTGAACAAAATATTGGAGCTGAATGGGCATGATAATCACAGTGCATTATTATGCAGAGAGCCTGTTTTTGAATATGCGCTAACGGGCCTACATATGTTTTGTACGTGAGTCCCCAAGACACAATACAGAAGTTGAAATGACTATGAAGGAAGGCAAAATAGAGAGCAGATAGTGTAGGAAGTGCGAAAAGTATGCAGGCTCTGAGCAGAACAGGAATATCTTAGGTGGGTTGTCTTTCTATAAGTCAATACTATGATTGAAGTTAAAAAACAATCAAGTGTAACACCGAGAAGTGTTACATCAGAAGGAAATATCAGAAGGAAATATTTCATTATTCAGCGGGAGTGCGGTATCTTGCTCATGGTCAAGATCAGAGCGAAATTCAGCCATGCGAGAGCTGAGTGAACGGAATATGCAACCGAATACCATTTTGCGTGAGTTGCTATTGACATCAGGACTATCACATTCTATTCAATTTGCTTGACAATCGGGTACATCAGGAACCAAGTCTGTTCTACGTTTGTAGGTAACATTGTTAAATATGAATATGGCGGTGTCCCCGTAGCACGAGGTTACACGGTGGTTGTACTCTGCGTTGTAGTTCGGAAAGCAAAACAAACTTTTATCAGATTTAGTAAGCCGAGTCTCTGAAACACAGATTATTGGAAGCGTAAAGCGTAAACTGCAAAAAAGGGCGTGAAAATTATCTAAATGGTTGCGGAGGTGGGGCGCATTAAAATGAATTATCGAACTATAGGTCTGAGATGATGAAGAATGAAGGTTACAATATCAATGTAAGACATGATAACGTCAGGGTATGAGAGTAGCTTAGTTCGAGAATACCCTTAGGTCACCTTCGTCTCGAATTCAGAATACACGGCTGTCAATTGTTTTGCGGGCCTTAATCTGACAATAATCCCTCCAGAAAAATTGTCATTTTTTTCTTTTTTTAGGTAAAGGGCCATCGCGAAAATTTCTTGTTCTGTTGGGTAAGTGATCATTTATATATACATGCCGTACATCATCTTCTGAAAAAACAAGATCGCTTGTCTGCAGCCGTGTTTTCCGTGCCTTGCTTATGAATTGAGCTTTCTTTGATCGGGAACAAAATCGTGCTATTAGATTTTTTGTATTCGATTTCGAGGGTACGCAATGAGCTCTGTCATCGTCAGAGTCAGAAAGAGGGCATTGAATTTTGTTACCGATGCTCTTAAGAATTGCTAGGCAACTTTCACCCTGAATAAATGGAACTCGTTTGATTTCTACGTTATTCTTACGGGAGTATTGTTCCATTTTAGCAATTCTTTTTTCTAATTCAGAGTTTTGAGCTTTCAAATTCTTGTTTTAAACTAGCAAATGATTCTGTTCTGCTTTGAGCTTTTCTACTGTTTCGCTGAGGAAATTCATACCAATTTTCATATCGCCGATTTCTTTTCTCAACTTTTCTATTGGCTGTCAGGGTCAGCATCCATCCGAGATTTAACGCGAGAAACGACATCCTCAACAACCAAACCAGTTTTACCCTGCAGAACATTTTCTAACACTTGTAAACGTTTTGCAAGTTCAGCGCACCTAAGCATAGAAGCAGCAGCAGACGCGGTACAAAAAAAAATAATGCAGAAGGAAGGTGGGAGTCGCATCTGTAGGCAGAAAGCACTTTAGTAGGCCTCTCGTAGCCGCCACTGCTGCTGCTAAACTGGCTGGTAGGGAGAACGTGCAGGGCCTTTTATCCAGGAATCTGGTACCACACACCGATGATCTGCACAGTTTATAAGGTTGTGCTGCCAAGAGCCACCGGAAATCCTCACGCAGGCGAAGCCTATGTATATCCAAGTTCAAGGGCACGGTGGTAGAACCCAAACAGCTGTCTTGATAGGTTTGCTGCTTCCACCTATAGGCAGCAAGCACTTTAGTAAGCCATTCGTAGACACAACTGCTGCTGCTAAACTGCGCAGATTCTGTGACATCGACGTGGAGTCGACATTTCTCGCCACCAACACGTGCGCCAGCACTATCCATGGTGTTGACGTGGACATTAAAGCTGACCGCATCGTTTTCCCAACTTCGTGTCAGCCGTGCCCGTTGTGGCATGTGCCCGACAAGGCCAGCACATCTCCTTAGCCTAAGAGGGCACCATCGTCCCACTGAACGAGTCAATACTCAAGCTAGAAAGGCCGTTCCAACTTCATCTGCCACGGCCCCTCAATGTGCCCGCTCCTCTTGACAGGGCCCCGCCATCGCAACGTGTTCGCGTGATGAGAGCTTCCTTCATTGTGATGGCAACCATCCCGTGGGCCTGTCTATCCCGGAACAGCCATCTTGCCTCAATGTAAAGGGTAACCATGCAGCCAATGAACCGGGCAGTCTGTCCTGCTAGATCTAGCGCATGGCCGTCGTCATCCTCGCCTCGCCAGAGGGCTTCTTGACGCGTTGCCAGGCGCTCGAACACGCCAGGACCACTGTCAACAACACCGACAGAGGGGCAGTGAGGCGGTCGAGCCAGACCGCTCATTATGCGACAATCTCGCTGGTGGTAGCCGAAAGACTTCGGCGACCACCATCCACTTCTCCACGAATACGCCAAGTCCAACGAGTTCGGCCCCTACTCCACCCGTTCCGGCGAGGGCGCCGACTTCTACCACCGAGCGAATGGATGCGGTGTTGCACGCACTTGCTGTGCCATTACGGATAGTGTCGATGTTTCAGCTGAGTGACTCTCGGGTTCACGGATTATGTTCCGCGGTGCTTGCCCACATGACTCTACCGCACTGAGGATATAGTCGGCCGGTGATGCGCACACATAGATACCATTAGGACTCGTATCCATTAGTCTTCCAAAATCAAATTTTTTCGTGCCAGGGCTACGCTCTCAGGTGAATGCTTCTCACGCTCCCCCTTTATAATGCACCCCTTGGCCCCATTACTCTGCGGCAAGTATGCTCCCCCGCCTTCTCGGTGGCTCTTTCGGACGGTTGCCTATTGCGGTGGTTTCGGCGAGGCTGAGGGAGGCAGAGGAAATGTATCCTGTTTCTCTTTTTATCTTATCTGTTCAATCCTATATCTTTCATGACGATTACCGCCGTCTCTTTTCTTACCGGCTGAGGTGTCTTCTTAAGGAGAGAAAGTAACGGGTGGCATTTCTTGTTATTTTTTTCACATAAATCCTTAGAGAGAGGAAAGCTTGCATGTACATAGTCCTGCTTACACAACCTGTTTGGTGCTAAACATGCTGTTTATAGCAAATAAAAGTGAACGTGGAAGAAAGATTTATAGTTATTCCCTTCTCGTGTGGTTCTCGCAAAGGAAATAGCTTTTAAAATAGCGTCGTAAAACTATATCAATCACCGAAATAATGCCTCTCGCCACTTATGAGCCACTTGTGTAAATATTATATAGACCGCAGTTTTATAAAATCAGTGATGTCTCCTTATTACTATCTTTATGTTTTAAAGAACGGGCATGGAACCACGTGTCGTGTTTTTGGTATATTCTGTTGTTGCAGAATAATTGGATCTACCGATCTGCTGAAGAGTTTTCCATCCTCAGCATGGCAGGGGAATTAAGTGGGGTGTAAGGACTAACTCCTATCCTGGCTTCAAAAAGATGTAACTGGCTACTTGTCAACAAACTACTGAAAGAATGTAGACAAAAAATAAACAAACCAAAATGCGAGTAATTTTATCTGCCTTTTCATTAAGTTGATATTTTCTGTTAAATTCTGAAATAGTGCGCGCGTGGCGTCTGGCAGAGTCGTACCATGCGCCGTGGTAATCGGGCCTTGACTATGGCAATGACAATCGCCTTCGCAATCTGCTTGATTTCACACACCCTCACCGCAAAGCCAGACATAAAGTTGACGAAGACTCCACGCGACAGCTGCTGACTCCGCTGATCGCACGATGAAACTCCGTTCGCGAAGGGCTCGCCATCGATTTCTTTCGACGCAGTGGAGTCAGCTACGCTGACATGGTGCTCTCTCCTCCTTCACCTCTAATCTTTCTCTGTCTCTTTCTCTCTCAAAGAGATGGTAGAAAAAGCGAAGCGCCCAGAACCGAATGACCGCACAGACATGCGAGCAATGTGCCGCCCTAGTAATCCCGACTGCGAAATGGCTAAAGCGGGTGGTTTTACCCTCATCCACCAGATGTTCCCTACGCGTCATGACTAAGGGACACAGCCGTTGCTTTTTTTAAATGCAGGATTATCTATTGAAAGGCTTTTATTCGACTCATTCCAGCTTTTATTATTTATCTTTATTATCCGATAACTTTACCGTCATCATATATCTCCCTAAATTCGGAATTTTAAAGCAAGCGTATCAGAAACATTAAAGTAATTATTATTTTCTGAGGACTAATGCAGATAAAAGAATACCATGGTTCCGTATGAATGTTATGTATTGTGTTGGTTTTTTTCCCACATGTGGATTGTGAGTCCTACAAGTTATTCATAGTTTTTTTGTGTGTAGATGAGTATAATGCAATTTTGTGCATGTAATTTTTTATAAAATTCTACTTGTTTTCTTCTTGTTTTTTATTGCTATATGACTGTGTATTGATTAGAGGTGTAGTATTTGTTTTTCATGTACCCTTTTATATTTGTGATTGTATTTTTCTGCTGCTGCTGCTGTATGGGTGGCACAGCCAAATCAGGCAATGTTTGCCTTTTGCCGCGTCTTCTTGAACAATTTTGTAGATCTTCTATTGAATAATAAAGAAAGAAAGAAAGATATACCCTGCCAAGTTTTCAAGATCTCGGCGACAGCACCATTACAACTTCTGAAATCAAGCCGAAGGAAAATAAGAGTTAGAGGAAGTAGGTTGCGAAATTGAAGAATTTATACGTGTTCACAAAAATTATTTGACGTTTTCAATGTGTTTCACAAGTTATACGCAGGTGCGCTACTACATCATTAGATAAAAATAATGTTGGTAAATTTTCTCAATCAGGTAAGGAAATGGAGTGGATTTTGTAATCTTCATAGGCAACGTGAAAAAAACAACGACATAAAGAGTGGTAGACTACAGAAATACGGTTTTGAGTCTTGTATATAACGGAGGAAATCCTATCTCAAGAAGTTTGTATGCACAAGAAGACGGATTCGCGTTGCTGGTAGAAATGACGGCTGTGTCAAATCGGAAACGCCGTAGCAGCGTTAATGACAGAGATGTGGTCACACCATGAAGAAGTCGATAGGATGTAGCATATAGGTAACAGCAAACTGTTGACAACAGGATCAGGCAAGTCGTGACTCAAATAACGTCATGACAAATGAATCGCAATGATGCCGTTCTGGCGACTACAGTATGATAGGTGGGAGCAGCAAATGCAA
This sequence comes from Rhipicephalus annulatus, assembly GCA_013436015.1. Lineage (NCBI taxonomy): Eukaryota > Metazoa > Arthropoda > Arachnida > Ixodida > Ixodidae > Rhipicephalus > Rhipicephalus annulatus. The sequence continues at coordinate 375,604 of WOVY01002134.1, forward strand.
AATAGAATTGTAATACGCAGTGTTACAACGACAACAATCATACGTAACGCGCAGACATTAGAGAAGTGACAATATTACAACATCGATTCCGTGTGTGTTTAGAAAAAGTGGTTTACGCTATTGCGTACTTGACACTTAACTATGGGAAAGCATGAAGCCGTTCCGTGGGCCTCACACTTGCCGAGGGCAAATGACGCTCCAGCGGACATCGTAGTAAATGTTCTAGGTTAAAAGAACCATGTCAATGACATTAGGCATGCATGAAAATTAGTTTCCTCCTTTGATCAGCCCTCCATAACGTTTTCAGTCGGCAGACACTCGCATACTGAAATCGGAAAGCATTAGCATAAAAATAAATGTTACTAAGCAATAGAAATCGCAACACATGAGACTAGTGATTCTTTTTTTTAACTCACGCCCTTTCATTTATCGTATGAATATACGCGGGACAGAAAAAGAATCTAGTAATCGAATACCGCCTGATGCAAAGCCTGCACTTATGTCAGTGAGAATGAGGCGATGTTTGGTGTGCATACCTGCAATATAGAACTATTTGACTAAATAAAAATACTATTAAAGACCATAGTCTTTCTGCGAGACCTTGACAAAAAAAATTTGGTCTGTCTGTCTGTTTGTCTGCCCCTAACGATATTTCAAACTGCACCAAACGGCCAACACCATTCGCAGCGCCTACCAATATGGCTCAAAGTTTAGTGTTAATAGTTGCGCGATGGTCCTATAAAAAGCAATCATTGTGTACATCTGAGGCGCCATAACAACACGTCGATGTTTTGTATGTCTGCTTTTATACGAGAAGAGGCACACACAAGTAACTCGAAAGACTGTAGTGTTTATCGCGCTGCGCTGACAGTGCAACGCGATGCTCAAAAAGGTGTTTCTAACGCTATGCTACGACTTCACAGTAGTGGCCCCTGCCCGTCGCCTTATATTCTACACCTTATCACCTCCGAGATTGGCGCGCATCTTTCTCCGCGGGTGCGCACGCCTTCCTTTTCGAAGATAAATGCCAGATGGCACTCTTGTCTAACGTGCCTCGATGCGCTTGTTTGCCTCCGCTACACGTTCGAGGCACTATAACATAGCGCATCCATCATACCACTCCCCGATTTTCTTGCGCAGAACCTCAAATAAGCGTTTCGTTCACTCTTTCCAGGCGCAAGACGTCTTTTGACGACATTTGCTGTGTAACATGCAGATAAGGCCAATTTTTTTTAGTTCTCGTTTTTGTTGGTAAAACCTTAACAAAAGCGAAGTAATAACGATGCTAGTATAGGCGTGGAGGTCGTTATTGTAGTGTTTTTGGTGTATTCTAGTACCTGTGATTCAAAAGTGAAGATAGTATTGCGGCCGGAAAGGCGCTTTCACTCCGACAGGCAGTGAACCAGCCGCCTCAGGATTACACGCTTGATGCATACACCTGGTACACAAATACTGCTACGACGGCAGTCATCTCTTTGTCCTCTTTATCTGCTGTTTCTGTGCATGCAAATTACGTGTTTTAGTTAAGGCTTCTCATTGTCATAATGATGAGTGCACAATACTTTTCTTTTACCACAAAAGTGTTTTATGATGGACCCTGCCTATTTTTCAGTGACCTTTATCCATCACCGAAATGACGTCGAAAAGTGCACACCAACGAATTCGTCAAAACGTTCCCTCAACGCAGTAACCGAACTCACGACCACTCGGTTAACACCACCAGATGCTGCTCACAATATCCACCGAGGCGTACTTCTTTCTCTCGCAGTGTTCTTGGTCAGCGTAAAGCCTCTTCATATATGGCTGGTTACAAGCTAAGTATAAGCTACACCCACTGATCTCCCAGTCCTTCCGTTTTCCTACTCCTCCTTCACCACCCACAAAGCCACATTGCCCTTATTCTGCATGGCTCCGTGCTACTAAGAATCTAGTTCTAGGTAAGTATATCGTAGAAAGTAATTCATAATTTTCACGCATATGACCCTTGTATTGCAATACGTCAGCGACACTGAATTAATGAAACCAAAGTTAGAGACAAAAAAAGCTAATGAAGTTTGGGTATTTGTCGTACCCTATAATTCATATAAAGAGCACAAGGGTAAGACTGCTGCAGTGCGTTATTTGATAAAGCGTCCGACACGTTGGTCGACAGTTGCAGCTCGGTCCTCACTACTGGAAAGCAGCCTTTTCGTCAACATTTTTTCTCCCAATTACGTTACAATTACGACCTATACCATGCACTATACTTTTTTATCATCACAAAGTCGGGTGGCATCATTGTCTGTGAGTTCTCACAAATATTTTGTCTAATTAAAAAGAAAAAAATTGGCAGCAAATCCACGGACTGAATGATGGAGAGTGGGGCGAAGCATTCGTCCGTCCATTCGTTCTTGCTGCCATGCGTCCATGCGTCCATCTGTGTGACCGTCCATGCGTCCATCCGCCCATCCGTGAACGCGTCTGTTCGTGCGTCCGTTCCTGCGTTCGTCTATGCATCCGCCCCTGCGTCCGTTCATGCGTCCATTCATGCATCTGTTTGTGTGTCCGTTCGTCCATATAATCAACACTCCAAGTACCACCATCTCGCGTTTTTCTTCATATATTCCCTATATAGAAGCACCGCCATCCAGCGGACATTCCAAGCACTAAACGAGAAGTGGCACACGCACACTTTCTTACGGCTTGCGCTTTGGGTCCACTTCCCACCTTTAACCACCTCGAGTTCATGGTATATACTAGTTCACTGTATTCATGGCATTGCGGCCGAACGCTCGCTAAACCTTTCGAATACCAAGAAGGTTACGCCCAGCGAGTATGACGTAGCAAACTTTTTCAGTCAGATAGTGCTCAATGTACATGCCAATGGCTGCTAATGGGAAATGAGAGGTGGAGAATTCGGCTTTTACTTTCTTACGGCTTGCGCTTCGTATCTACTTCCCACTTTTAACCACCTCGAGTTCATTCATGGTATATACAAATTCATTGTATTCATGGCACTGCAGCTCAACGATCGCTAAACCTTTTTAAAGCTAAGGAGGCTACACCCAGCGAGTTAAACGTAGCAACCCTTTCTTGTCAGATAGTGCTCAATGTACATGCCAATGGCTGCTAATGGTGATCGAAGCCTGCGCGTTAACTAAAAGCCGAATGCTCCTGTCTCTGATTCCCCATTAGCAGCCATTGACACGTACATTGAGCACTATTATTTATTGTTCAACAACGCAGAGAAGAAGTCTCTCACCGGCACCACCTTGGAGGTCAAAATGTTATACTTGTTACATACTACAACGGCTACGATGGACGAACGGGTGCCGCTATAAGGAGCTTCGCGCCTAAAAAAAACGGGCCGTTAGATTTTACCTATTCCCTTCATTCCTTGCCAGGGCCTCGATCTCGCAAACTTTATACCTTCATGTGGTATGTGAAGGAGCCATGCTCGGTAGCCAGCCCATGATAGCAATAAGTGCTACGTAACGCCATTGGCAAAAAAAGAGGGTACCACACTTGCCAATATGGCTGCAAGTGGCACTGACAATCACTCTGAATTTTAGGTGCAAGCATATACCCAATAAACAAGACGCTCAAATGACTGCCGCTGTAGCTCAGTTAGTAGATTCACGGATGCAGATTCGGTCCCTGCTCGGAGACAGCAATTCTTTCATCCACTTTCTTCAAGTTTGTAACACCAGCACTACTAGCGTCTCGTATACTTTCCTTGGCGTCATTGTTAGTTTTCAAGAAAATTGCACCTAACAAATGAAACAAATCCTTAAATCCCCACTGCATTTCTTTTCAAATGCATTGCACCGATCTTCTACAATGAAACAACAGTTGCGATGAACTTTGTATTTCAGCATACAAAGGCGTTACTATATATCATTGTGGAACTATGGTAGCAAAACTTTCCTTGTGGTGAGATATATCGCTGCATATCTAGTTCAAAAGTTCTTGTGCCTAGGACCTTTCACAAACATTTCTCGTACAGGAAAAAAGGTGTAACACGAATTTGAACCACTTCAAGCAGTGGCCAAAGCAACGAGTGTGTGCACGAAACTGATGCATTTGGGAAACTCTACCCACTATCTTTAACTTAGCGTGCTCTTCAGAAGTTGAAATACGACTGAGAAAAAAAATAGCTGACTAAAAAGATCTTTGAAGCAGTCGTACAGACGTGTTCATCCCACTCACCGGCCGAACTTTGAATGACAGTGCGTGAAATCACGAAAGAGCTTCTGAACGTGAGGTGGAGTGCGTTGTCGATGAGTGCCCGCTGCTTTAATTAGGGCACCACTGCTTGATCTGTTCATGTATTCTTCACAGATATATAGCCAAGGTTTAACTCGAAAGCACTTTGCAGGAGTCAAGGTCTAATTTAGGGAAGTGGTTGTTGAACACAATGCAAAGAGTATAGCGCGCAAAACCACTTCCCAAATTGTTCGGTGCGTTTTCCGTTTATGAGATGCAGGCCACGCACAACTCTTGATTTCCCATCCGTTCATTTGACATAACTTACGTGTATAGTCAAGAGTTTTCAGAAAGGGAAGAATGGTTACTGCACCACAATTTTTCATGGTATGAGTATACCAACTTCAAATAAGGAGTATACAAGAACATTCCAGGACTGTAAAGATAGATGCTACGTGTAGCAACTGTATAACTCTTTGGTGTTTTGTTAACGTTCGTCTACAGCGCAAGCTTTTAAATGATTCGTTCTTCAACTAATGGCAAGCTTTGGCGTCTTCTGCGGAATGAGAGTGTGAAATGTACTCTAAAATAGGTCTATTTTTTACCATGGGATTTAGGATTATACAATACACAATAGAGTCAAAAAATGCAGTTGAAATATTTATTTTCGCGGACTAGTTACGTTGAAAGTAGTGTGCTTACAGTGCTGCACTTTATTGCAGTTATACAAAACAGTTGAGTTTCACATAAAAATGGTTAATTGCTCAGCAGTAATAATGGGCACGTAGATACTGCGATTGAAGTAGTTCAGCATAAATATTCACAGCCGTCAATCTAAAACATAAGACATTTTCACTTACGTATTATTGTCATCGTGGACTCCCTGTATACACTCCCGTGCCACTTGAAATAATAATAATAAATAATAATAATAATAATAATAATAATAATAATAATAATAATAATAATAATAATAGTAATAATAATAATAATATATAATAATATTAACAAATTTTAACAAGCCTAGGAACGATAATGAGGTGGTACTGCAAGTGCACGCAGAAATAAAACAATACACATAAAGAATGAGAACAATAAATAAAACATGGCAGCTTTAATTTCGGAACTCTTCCCCAGCATGATGTATACCTCCCAGATACAGCCGGAGCAAGTTGTTATAGGGGCGAAGACCCTCTTATTCTAACCTTGTCCTGCGTCATGAGTAACCGCCAGATCCTACTGAATAGTAGAATAGATGAAACTGTTTCGTCACAATTTCTCAACTCATTTCTTAAATGGCGTTAGTCCAATAGAACTGTGTGCAATGGGACGGACTCATGCTCGGATGGTCACACAGAGAAAAAGACAGACGCACGCAAGAACGCACGCATGGACGAACGCACGTACGCACGCACGGATGAAAGGACGGATGGACAGTTCCACGGACGGACGCATGGATGAATGCACTGAAGGACGGACGAAAGCACGCATGCACAGACAAACTAACGGACGGATGGACGGGTGAACGGATGCATGGAAGGACACACCAACGAGTGCATGGACGAACGCATGGAGAACGAACGCTTCACCCCACTCATCATCATTCACTCCGTAGATATCTTTATTGCATGGCGTAATGAATTGCGCCCGTGGTGTCTGTCTCTTGCATGCGAACCACGGCTCACATGCAATTTATGTAGACTTAAACTGCAAATATCTGCCATTTTCCTTCCTTGTGTGGGTATAATTTGTAGTGATTTTTTGGCATGCGAAAATCAGACTGTGTGGCTAGCACTGCGAACATGAGACAGCCAGCTAAGACTACTGATATAGCTTAGGAAACCTTGAAAATATTTCTCAAAAGCGATACGGGCGTAAAAAAAAACGAAAAGACACGAAGTGCAGCAGATAAAGTCGTAACACTAAAAGAAGTTCCAAGACACTTCCTGGAATATCTTTTGTGTGCAAAAGATACCTTCACAATAACCGTAAGGTGGGCTGTTCCTTGTTTCTGTTCAAGGCAAAACTGGCTGAAACGGGCCGGGCAAGGCCGTGTCGGGTTGGGCCCAGACCATTCGTGCCCAGGTGGGCCGGAGCATGAACTAGTCGGGCCATGCCGGGGTCAGCCTGAAAGGTCGGCCCGTGCAGTGCTCTGATACTGAAACGTTCGTACTGAAGCTGAATGCATGAAAAAACTGCCTCTTGTAACTGTCTGCTGCAGCAGTAAGGTTTATTCTGAGAGGCCTCATATTTCTCCCACAAAGACTGTTCACATAATCTACCACACCTCTCGAGCGATCATTATCCGTAAACAGTTTGAGCACTTTTCTTGAAGTTGCAATGTTTTCAACCATGTTAACACTTCGCGGAAAAACGTTGAGACGCTAAACTAAAATAAATTTATGGTGAATGCTTCATGCAACAGTACTCACGCTTATTAGTCAGAATTTATTATATTGGTAAACCGCTGGTCCAGAGGTCTGAAAGTAAAGCTCTAGTTATGATGCATTTAGCATTATTTGAAGTCGAGGTACATTGTTAGTTTATTTTAGAGATGTTCTTTTGTCCTCTTGTTCTGTGTCCATATTAACAAGTGCGCGTTTGAAAGTTCTAGTCTTCAGACAACGCACATGCCATTCATCTGTTCTTTCGAGACAAAAACATGAAACGACTTTGTTACACAGCTAGACCAATAATAACGAATCCTCCTTGGTTAGACACGGCCTGTAAAAGCTACTCAAGATGAAGTCAAGGAAGAACGCTGGTTTTGTCCTAATTCTATTGCTGCCATGTTCAAACAGCGCGAATGCTGGTCTGCATATAAGAAGTTTAGCTGCTACAAGAAGTTCCGTCCCCTAAAACCGCACAATATTGTCATCCCTAGTGAAAAAAACAGCGTTTCCAGTGTCTCACTGTGTGTTTCAGCGCGCTGGGTGACACTGTAAACGCTATACATTGTGTTGCAGTGTACTACAGCGCGTTGCGAGGCACTGGGACACACTGTACAGCGTGACCAGTGTCGCCCAGTGCACTGAAACGTACCGGGTCATACTGTACAGCGTCGCCCCGTGTCCTAAAGTGCGCTCAAAGACACTGGTTACGCTGTACAGGTTCTACCGTACACTGATAACGCTAGCGGCACATTAGAAGCGACTAGGTGCGATCGGCGAACTTTCTGTAAGGCTTCATATGAAATCGCGAGATGTCGACCGTAAAATTTACCGAATATGATGATATTCTCATCTATGTGCCACACATATATAGCTTCATATACAGCTTTAGGAAACACATGCGAGTGCGCTAAGGAATAATTATTTCGAGTGCGTGGGTCAGGGGCGCCGCCTGGATTTGCTGGGGAGACCAACGACAATTGTGTTCCTGCAAGTGGGCAGGGAGGCACAAAATTATGCGTCGTGTTTTAACCACGCTTGCTCTTGGGGGGGGGGGACAAAGCGGGCATGCGAGAATTTCGGGAAAAAAGGCTCCAGCTCAGCCATAAATCAAAGATGCCTCCCCCCCCTCCCTGGCGCGGGTGCGCTTTCCCTGACGTTTGATCGAGTTCCGTCCATGTATATCATAAACGGCATCAATAGAACTGATAATTCGCAACACTGTATGACAGTAGTATCAGTCTGATAATCAACACCAACCTCCTCTAGTAGTAAGTCGTTGCGGCTCGTACCGTAGAAAACCGCACGTCCCCGGCAGCAGTTATCCACTGCAATGCCCCATCTTGGTGTTTTTAGCTTCTGATTATGTTGTCGATGGTGAAAATATGACCACTCATAGGCCAGTTATGATCACAACTACCGTTTACCGGTTATTAGACTCTTTCTAACTGAATATCTACAACCTTCACAGATACCGTGGCACAAGAATTACGGCCTGAAGCCTAAAGGTCATTCCGGCTAGAGTGAACAACTGCTGCTGCTGTCGTACACGGAACGTGAACTAGGAGGACAGAAAATACTTCCAAACTATCAAGGGACAAGATCTACACTGTTCAGTGTGCAGTTTATATGAACGCTATTTTCTACAGAGATATGACTAACCGCATAGCGAGTCACTATTATTGCCGTAACACATCTGCAGCTACGCTTACAAGCTTTGCGGTAAAACGTGCGAGATAGATGTGATTCAAGGCAACCCATAAACAATAAGTAACAATCATTTGTTAGTTGCCGCAAGCAAGAAGAAACGAAACACTGCGTAAGTAGGCAACAAAATCAACATATTCAATATATATATTACTTTTAGAATGAAGAAAATACACTCATGCTCGTCTGTTAGGTATAATGTAGTGGGTAGCGTGTCAGGCCCAGGATGTGTGATGCGTAGGGGTATAAAGTTCGACTCTCTCTCAATCATTTTAGGGGCGAAAAAAGGAAGTTTATTTTACACTTAACTTGTACGTACACAAACGAAACATCAAAAAACAAGTGAAGACAGTGTATACATCTACAAATGAGCACCAAAATCTAATTGATCACTGAGTATCCAAATGTTACAACTGAAAGGAAAATTAAAGAGAATCAAGTTAGTCACTTTTATTAGGATAACACTTATGCATGCGTACTAGAGTGGGCGCATGGCTAGTACGGAACAATTGGAAACCTCAGCTATCCCTCTCTTACTTTGAAGAAACGTGTGTGCCATCGTCGAAGGAAGGCCTCTTCGCCATACGTTTTTAGCTGCTGATCTAGGTAATTCCACACAATGGGCCGAATTTTCTGTAGTGCGGGATAGGCGCCTCTATGCGGCTTCTGCTGTACTTCCCCTAACAACGTCGCCACCACAGTACGTACAAGGTTACTGTAAAGAACAGTCCTGCAAAACTGCCCACGTTCTGTTCCCATGCGCGCTGTGCGAAAGCAATAGAGGCATTGTACCATACGCCAGACGCCCCCCGCCACCGAGCACTGAAATAGAGCATGTTGGGTCGTCTCTCTTTTGCCACAGTTTGGGCACAGACCATTTGGAACGACTCCCCAATGTGCTAACTCGTCACGCGTAGGCAATGCCCTCCATCTTCTCAACCAATCAAATTCGCGCACCTGATTAGGTACGCAATTGCAACGCCATCGTTTCCATTTTCTCGTGCAGGATGCTGTTTCTTCCTCTTGCTCAGTGTGCTACTTGTCACCATTTCGCCTATTTATTGCGATGAGACATCTTCCAGACTGCATAAACCTATTGATTCCACTGTTATTCTTAGGCCACTGGCAGCTCTGTAAAACTTAATAAGCGGAATTTCTGCTTGTGGTCCGATGTACGGATTGGCCGTGAAAGTACCTTTAGTGTACTGCTCCAGCACATCATGAGCCTCTACCCATGGTAGTTGCTGTCATCAAACAGCTTCTGTGTCGTTTTGAAGCCAGCGCTTTCGTGAACGTTGGTATATCTGGGAGGCTCAAGCCTCCACGGTTTGTGGGAAGCTGTAAAAATTTCCTCCGTACCTTTGCTGGTTTTCCTCCCAAGAGGAAGGTCCCCGCCATAGTGGCGAGGCGTCTTGCAACATGGCGAGGTAGCAGGGTGATGAGTGCTATATAAAACGCAAAAGCGCATGCCTGTGTCTTGATGACTGTTGCTTTTGCCGTTAGTGACAGGGTAAAATGAGTGGCTGCTGCTATGACGTCGGTAGATCTCCTAAGCACGTCATCCCAGGTCTTTTTTGATACATCTCCCTCCTCAAAGTAAGCGCCTAAAACCTTAACAGCTTGAACGTATTCTATGTCTCCTGTTAATAGTTCTCTGAAGGCTCCAAAGCACAATGCCTTACATTTGGTGGTGTTTAAAAGAGCACCAGACAGATAGGAATACTCAGCAAAATGTCAAGGAATGTACTATAGCTACACAAGTTACGAAAAAATACCAAAATATCATTGGCGTATGCGACAATTGTGAAAATTTCCTTGCCTGGCATCGGAAAACCTACTATGCGCTCGCAGTTTGCAACCTTTCTAATCAAAGGCTCTAGAGACAAAATGAATAATACCGGAGACAACGGACAGCTTTGCCTCACTCCTTTTTGAATTGCCAAAGCTTCTGGTCACTTCATTGTTTGAAATAAAGGACCGCTTGAAAGGACCTAATAAGTATTTCTACCAGTCGCAGATACTGCTCTGGGAGGCCAAATATGCTCAAATAGCGAAAAGATACCCATGTTCAACTCTACTAAATGCTTTGGTGCCTAATCAAGAGAAATATATACTCACTGAGATTTGTTTTCTTTGGCATAGTGCACAGAGGTATCTGATGATTGTAAGAGGTACGAAGACGAAACCTCCTGGTACTGCACATGACTGCAAGGGGGACACAATCTCTTCCAAGAAAGGCCGCAGACGCCGTTATAGGCAGCGTGGCTACTAACTTATTGTCTGTGTTAGAAGGGTAATGGGCCTCCAGATTGAGGATCTGACGGCTGCATACCCTCTTTCAGTAATATAATCACCCTTCCTCCGCTGAAGGGCTGCGGTTTATGGCCATCATGCAACAAAATATTCACGAGATCGGTGATCGCATCTCCCAAGATATCAAACAAACGCATATCCCGTGAGTATTTCCGTCTGGGCTTGGTGACGTGGACATATTCATTGATTTTAGGGCGTACCATACTTCTTCTTTATCAGTTTCTGCATATATTCTGAACAGTCTTCGAAACCTAGCGATGGCAAACCTTCGCAAAGGCGGAGAGTTAAGGAGTAAACTCGTCATCCTTTGCGTCATGGTCTGCAGTAAACAGTTTT
>WOVY01002135.1:0-22500 GCA_013436015.1 Rhipicephalus annulatus
CACCAACTTCCTTTAGTTGTCAATGGTTAGGGAAAAATCGAGGCCTTCCACCATGTATTCATGCCACTGATCAAAAAATATTCAAATGGTATATAAAAGACACGTTGAAATATGTGAGCATTGACGGAGTATGAACGCTGATCTAGGTAAAGCGGATAGTAATACTGAAGACGAGTAGGTATGACCATAGCTTGGCAAACAAAAATCGAACTCAGATTCCCTCAGGAAATGTATCTTGCACTTTGGACTCGCTCGGACTCAGAAACACCAAAATTTTCCAGAGAACGGACTCATTTAGACGCACATCACAGAAATGTTTAACTCATTCTGAGACTAGCGTCTCGATCCGAGTCAGAGTGAGTAGACTCCGAAGTGAGTTCGCTAATATCTACAAGAAAGAGACATTCCTGGTATAAGAGCAAAAAAGGACACTGCTAAGAGGCGAGGAAATTACACAAGCGCATGTGATATTCGTACAAGCCTATTTCTTATTCGGTAAAATGTTAAGGTTATTGGATTATAATAAAAATGCTTGATTTTAAATGATTCAACCAAATTACTACTTTTTCAACCTCTAATAACTATTTGCCCATCACTAAACCTTGCAGTTCTTGCTTCTTCTGGCTGTTTTGGACAGGTGCGTGAAAGAAGTTGTGGCTGAAAATCACATGCATGTTTTTCTGACAGGGCGAACTGTTGGAGGGCTATATTTTTCAATCAAATTTTGAATGGTAGAACTGAAGATTACCAAGCATATACAAGCTGTCTTGTCAGGTTTCATGCATATTCGGAATTCGCTGCGAGGAGGGCTCGACATATGTAATCAATTTGCAGTATATTCTAGTGCAATGAAACTGTAATATTGGCGTACAATTTTTTTAAAGGGACTGTCAACTGCACAGAACTTTTTGCTTATTATGGTGAAAATGAGAAGATTGTTAATCTCATCAGCACCAATGAGCATGTTTTTTTACCATATAAAAGGAGTAATTTGATGTTGAAAATCTACAAAGCAACTGCTGGCATCACCCAGCAGCTATGTGGTTCAATTTATCCACACAGAAATGCTCGCAAGTAGGCTGCTTTGCTTTAAAACAAACATGTTTAACTTGAAATTGCATTTCATTCCCTTGAGGCAACTTTAGACTGCGCAAGAGAGCACTTTTGCTTTGTTTTATCACGCGTTCAAAGAGGCACCGTGCACTGCCGGCGAGACGGTCGCGTGCTTGCCTACGGCGGAGAAAAGCGAGTGCTGCGCCTGGTGCCGCTCTCAACAACAACAACACAAAAGTCTTTGGCAAGTATTAGCACAACTGATTTCAGTAAATTTTCAAACCTTGCCCGTGGGTCCAGTGTCATCTAGTAATGTTGTGCGATCATTTGTGCTTAAAGTGCACAACAGTACTTATCAAAGTTCTAACATTGGAGAACATTTTGCATCACGTTTCGCTTAATCATGTTGCTCATGCTGGCTCTCATCCCATATGCATCGCAGAACACCTAAACACAACTGCAAGACAGTGGGGACATTCTGCTGTTTTGTGAAGGACATTCATGTTTGTTTTAGTTGCATGCACACTTGGCAGGAGTAAAACTACTACAGTTCGTTTCACAATGCTGGCGTACCAGTGTTGGCTGGAACAAACTCTTCCCCTCAACTGTGGTGGTTTTTGAGGCTAACTAAACAAAGCTGGAGAAACTTCAGTAATACATTATCTGACAATTTCCATGCTTTATACGACCAGTACGGTGTATGTAGTATTATTGGTGAAGGCCTTGCAAAAACTGCACACGGTTTCAGTTTTAGACTTTCACACCACTGTGATCACGTCCACCAGCCATCGTTCCGGGCGTTCATCACTCCGATGGAAGAAGACTGAACGCAGAATAAAAAATTTTTTCCGAGGATTTCTACACACTCGCCAGAGAAGCCGTTGGAATGTTGGACACTTCAGACGTATGGTTTTTATTGCGATACAAAACAGCAAAGCAGTGGAGGACTATCATAGTCACTTGAAAGTGAAAGACTTACTTGGGGTGCTGCCTTGCATTCTGGCCTTCAGAGCTTGCATTTGAATGACTAAATTACTTATGAGCCCAGACTCGGAGAGGACACAGCACTTGTTTGCACTTGTTTCATCATGAACCTTTACCAACACACCCAACTGGCAGTCATCCTACATACTTATGAGCGCTAAATAAAGCTAGAATAGATTTATCGTCATTGTGCCCTACCCACCAGAAGCTCCAGATGGTCTCTCAATGCCCGTGGGGTGTGTGAAAAAATGATGCAAACAGACAGTTTTTATTTCACTTGTGTATTTGCTTACTTGTAAATAATAAAATCACCAATGTTCATTTTCATGAGTTTGGTACAATAAAGACATAATAGTAACACGCCGTTAATACAAAATACTTTAACTCTCTTTTTTTTTCTTGCAAATGGTGCTTTCATTCCTTATTGAGCCACCTTTGCTGCTTCTCAGCGCACAAGCGCCACCATCCATTGCCGCGCACCCCCACAAGGCTGTCCTACATGCCCATGAAGTATAGAAAAATGTGAGCCATGTTAACTCAATACTGTGTGCCCACAGTTGACATGCATCTCCATGTGCAGTACCCTGTAGGTGTGCTGCTTGCCGAAAATATATCTGGTGGTAAGCTTAATGATCAAAATATGTCATCCACAATGCACTTCTCATGGTGTTGTATGCATTATGTCTTGGGGTCCTCTTTATTGTGCTGTTTGTGTGCTTCTCTGTGTGTTCAATTTCCTGCCTTCTTTTTTACTTGTACTATAGTTCTGATACATCTAGGATTGCTGACTGTTTCCATTTCCTCATATTTCCTTGCAAAGTTCTGAGAAACTAGAATAAAAATTGACTTGAAAGCAGGTCGCAGAACGCGATACTTAAAAACACTTTGGTATCTTTCCTACTTGCAGGCTGGCCACCAAACCTCGGTGCTAAGGGCTTGAATGCCACTGGGTTGTAGTTGCCACCAACAGCAAGGGGATCGCGTCGTGATGGAAGAAGGGGATGCACGTGATCACGTGCGATGCAGCAGCAATACTGGCGCGAGGGGGACAGAAAATAAAGAAAACATTAATTGTGTGAAAACCTGTCGAGTCTTTTTCTCACTTGTGCTACACAAGGTATTGTAACGTTCTCCTCATTGTGAACATGTACTGTGATAGGGACAGTAGCTGCCTTTGTGTAGTATTTCTGAATGCTTTGTTGTTGTTACTAACACAAAGCTGTCACATAATTTAACCTTTCACCTCACTAAAATTATAAATGAACTGTAATAATTACAAGAGCAAGCCTAAAAATGTTGATACTTCATGTTACTTTGCCCTGAAAAATGTTAGTTTTTGAAGCATGATGTTGGTTTTGTTTAATCCCAAACAAGCAAACTCCACTTCTTAAAGGAGTGCCAACCCCTGATGTCCTACTAAGTTGGCATAAAAAGGACTGAATCACCGGCTTTCAGTGCTTGCAAGGAATGCTGGGTGAATGTCAACCGTTTTGACACGCTAAGTACACAATTGTGTACACCCCTTGATTTTTCTATTTGTATTTGTAGGGGCTAAGAAACATCAATATATATTGACTTTCTAATCTCTTTATTTAACTTCGTTTTGCAGCATACAGTTGCATATTTATTTTTATTTTATTTACTCTCAAAATCCTTACGGCATAATAGAGGGGACTGGTTACAAAGTAGACAAGGAAAATGCAGCATGAAAAGTTACTAAACAAAGAATAAACTCATTATTACACAATGTTAGCTGTGCAAGGACAACAAACACAATACATAATTCAGCCTGTAAATACAGAATGTTAGTTAGTCTATTTTACATAATTACAGAATACTGAGTAAAGTTTATTGGAAAACAATTACTAATAGTGACATGTCTTCAGGTAGTTGGTTTCAATGTACCAATGTACAAGATGAAACACTGGGAGTTGCATAATGCGATGCCAACCTTATGACGAGGTCACTGCAATGGGATATGTACTGAGGATTCAGGATTAGTTGGTCATGCAGGGTGGTATGACTGAATAATTCGTGAAATGAAGCCAAATAGGATATTTTACAAGGGGGTGCAAAAGAAGCAAGGCTTCGGCTAGATTTAATTGAAGTTATACCAGCAATGCAATTACAGTGAGAAGGTTTCAAGTGGATGGAGTTATTCTGTACAAACAAGTGAATCAAGTTGTCGTGGCAAGGGTCTCGCACAGAAGAGGCATATTCAAGATTGAAACGTAATAATGTTTCATATAGGAGTAGTTTTAGTGTATATCGGGGTTTTGAGAAGGTGCAATGTATGTAGCCTAACTTGTGATCGGCATTATTAGTAACATATTCAGTGTGAGGTGCCTGAGGTAAGTTCAATGAGATAAGAACACCTAATTATTTATATGAGTTGACCCGATTGCGCAGGACATTTACCTAGTATGTTAGCAAGATGTCTGCATATCTTCTTATGCATGTTTGCTTAAATTTACGCATGTTTAAATCTATTTGCCATGTGCTGCACCAAGCTGCTACAGTGTTGAGATAAGATTGGAGAAATGAACTGCCATTACCACTAGTTATTTTATTGAAAATTACGCAGTAATCTAAAAAACATTAATGTTTGAAGAAGTTGAAGATTACAGGCTCAAGGTCGGCGTCGGGTATCTTTTTTGGCACTGGAGCTGGGTTCATGGCTTGATGGGGGCGCCCAGAACATAAAAGAAACCACCTCCACCAGATGTCGCATAGTTGTGATATGGACTAAGGCAGCAGGCGGCACTTCCAAGATGAAATTTTTGTTTGGCCATACTTGTGGCCGAGAAACAAAGTCAAAGACTACAGTAAAGCACAAGTTCATTTTTTTTTTTAATGCACCTCGTGTTATGCCGCTATTTTTGTTGCAATAGAATATCGAGTGCCCTGTAATGTCAGTTTCACACAAGTACATACAGTTCTTCGTAGGTGGTATCTGAAAGGGCTAAGAGAGCAGTTCACTTTTATTACTTTTTTTTCTTCTCGCAAGAAACCCTTGCACCACTTGGGCCGTAGCCCAATCATTCGCAAAGTTTGAGATTAGCTAGTTTGTATGACGAGACCTCAATGTCGAGGTGTTTCATGCATTTGGCACTGTAGTCACTGCCTGCATTGCTTCATTTATGGTGCTGGCAACAGTGCTGTCACCAGGGATATTTTAGGGGGAAAGAGGAACACATGCTCAGTACAGTACTTGCAACAACCCTGAATGGCAGTGAAAAACTTGTGCAAATACACATGCCAGTCATGAGGCATATGAACATCGATACTTGTATAATGCCTTGCTGAACCGAAACTTCGTATAGAGATTAAAAAGAGGTGTGAGCATAACATTTCACAGCTCTGCATTTGGATACCCTCGCACTTTTTGAAATTTATATTTCAGGCTTCTGGATTTTTAGATGTCCACATCTCTTTGAGAAACATAAACTAGTATGCCAGCAGTCGTCAAGCTTCTAATCTTCATAACTGCAGAAATATTAGAAATGTATGCAAAGGCATAAGCTATCTTTTATCCTCAATGCCAAAAGACATAATAAACTGGGTGTATTATGCTATGTCTATAGGTGCTATTATGAATATTTTCATAACATTACAAAGACTTAGCATCGATGTGTTCAGCTGACTGAAATGCATGGCCTCCACATTAGACCAGCAACTTATGTTGGCAAGTATCTTTACATTTTCAAGGCCACTTGTGGCAGCCTCAGTTGGTGTAATATTGTTCAGAATGCTTCTTCAATATTAAGAAATATATTGCTTTTTCTTTTTACAACAGTTTATAAGTCTTACAGGCGGTTTACTATTTCCTCTGATTTTAACATTACATTGCAGTGAAACGCCAAGTTCATAGGCTGAAGAGGTTGTATAGGCATTTTAGACAACTCGTGCAAGAGCTTTTTAGAGCTTCGCAGAAAATAGACATTGCTGGCATTAACCGATATATTTGCCACCATGCCTGTGAAGGCTTTGCAAAACAATTTCCAAAATATATTTGCCTTTGCTGCATTTTCTACCTGGCATATTCTGTGTTGCAAAAGGCAGTTGAACTATTTGCTGCATTGAATTCAATATCTGTTTCTAAAGTGTATACTAATGCATTGTAAAGTCTTATTGCATCTTATAATCCTTGCACAAATCAGGCAGTCACATGAACGGATGTTTATTTGAACAGGTACATGCGTAAGGACTGGCTCTCACCTATACAAGGTTGGATGATGGGGGGTCTAAGCAAGCAATGATCCTGTGATACTTCGAATGGCATTTCATTAGCAAAGCGTTGTTTTTAAATGATGCAAAAATAAAACAAGGTGCAATTGCAAGATCCTGGGTGACTTTTATGGTCTCATAGTTTCCTAAAAGTAACTCTGGCACTGCAGTCGTTTAGTTGCCATGGGAATGATGGGTACTTCACAGATTTGCCTAGTTTTCGTGTTTGCAGGCTTCCCATGCACTTGTGGCTGTGTTTATAGCTATGCATTGATTTTAAACCTTTGCTAAACTTTGTCTTGTGGCAAAGCGAATCCAGGCCACACGGAGCTAAAAGAACGAACATTAGACACATTCGTGTACTACCCTTCCCTGCCATGCTAGCTGAAGTGCTGTGCGTTGCAGCTGCCACAGACACTAGCATCAAAGTTCTCTATGTTTCATTCAGAGCAGCGTCTATGCTTTAGAACATCCTCCAGTGTATCTCTATGCATGGTCTGCACTCCTGCTTTTATTTCCATTTCATGTGACGGCTATGTGGCACTAGTGGCCAGGTATGTTTTTTTTTTACTTGCCATCAAGTTTGCATGACTGCTTGTTGGACAAGGGCGGGTTGTAGAAAAAAAAGAGAAAAACACCATGTCGAGGTGCTCGGTCGCATATTATAAAGTTGCGCGTGCCCTCACAGCTTCACCGCATTACACATGCATGCTGCACTGAAGCGCCAAAAAAGAAAAGAAAACAGCGGCGCTTTTTTCTGCAGGACGCACCAGAAAAATTTTGTTTTTGTTCGAACCTTACTTGCACCGATAGGCAATATTTAATCAGCGGCGTTCTTTTGCCTTAACGATGACGTATTAGCTTGTCCGTGTAATATACAAAGGAGGCGTTGAATATATGAACGGGCGAGGCCGGAAGCTTTACTTTTTTTAAGCCGCACAATGGTGTTTGGAAGGTCTTCGTGTGGCATGGCACGTTCCTATTCATAATGCGTAGCTTAGAAGTCAGTGCTGAGCATCAGCTAAAGCTAATTAACCCTGAAGTGACGACCGCGACGTAGCGGAGTGTGATTTTTCCGAAAGCCCCTTTCTGACCAGCGACGAGGCAAGGCTTGCACAAGTACGTGATCGCGTCGTTTTGTGTTGATTGCATACGACTTAGTAAACATCCAAACTTACATCGTTGATAACGGGCCGGCAAAACGTTGGGCAGAGCGAGGAGCGCAGCGCAGCGGCGATACAAGGCGCGCGCACTGCTTGAAACATGAACCGATTGCGAGATGTCAATCGTAGAGGGTTTTCCTTTTCTTGATCACGTCGTTCCAGTGCCCACTTGCGTCATGAACGAGCCGGCTTTCGGTTGCGAGAGGCGACAGGTGGGCGCCCACGATTTCTTCGCGAGTATCCAACTCAACTCGCTGCAGGTCCGAAAGCCGCGAGGGGTTTCCTTTGCGAGCAAGGGGCGGGCTCCCCCCGCTAACTGCAGCAGCAGCCTCCGGCAACACTATACGAAAGTGCGGGGAGCGACAGCGCGATGACACAATTAGGCCGGCGGAAATGCATAGCCTCCAAGAGTGTTGACCCGCGGTGCATTCTGGGTGGCTCTATCCGCTCGCCTTTGTAAACGCGCTGCCTGGTCGGGGCAGGCTGGAGACGCTGTGGGCGTTTGGTGTGGCGTCTGGTGTGGCATTGTGATGCACCCAACTTCGTCCTGGCAAATATCCGGGCCTAGCGTCAATGATACGACGTCCTTATTCTTGCCTGATTGAGGTGGCGGGTAATTCTTGGAGGTCGCCTCGGAATACGACGGCCTGATGGTGCAGGCGGCGGTGGCATGCGGGTCACCACAACGGCGACGCGGCAGCGAGCAGCCCTTCCCGTCGTGGCCGTAAACGCCGCACCTTCCACAAAACGGAGCTGTGCAATTCACGCGGAAGTGCCCGCTGTCTCCACATCAACGGCACACTCGCTGGATCCCTTTATAGTCACAGGTCACTCGATGGCCAGCGACCTTGAGGTAGTTGGGCACCGGCGACGATGTCTTAATTTTCATCTGGACGAATCGCGTCCCAGTGGTCACGGTTGGGCGCGATCCCATGAGTCCTCTGCTGGTGTGCAGCACCTTCCCATAGGAAGACAATGCTTGCGCGAGGACCTCACTGGGGACGCGGCACGGCAGGAACATAACGGTGACTTGAGTGACTTGGGGTTCCAAGGGTACGACAGCAACGCGCTCTCCTCTGATGATGAGGTGGGACGCGTCGACGATTTGAGCCAGAGCGGCCTCACTGTTAACGGTGACTTGGTAATTCCGGCCTCCAAAGTGCTGTACACAGTACACCTCTTCGATTCCTACTATTGAAGACGTCGCATCAACGACGTGTTCGGGACTAGTCCCCTCGGGGACAACTACGTCTAAGGCTAGCGCCTTCTTCGGGGGCTGGCTTGCCATTACGGGCGTCCGCCAGCCCAGGGACGCCCTGAGACGCTAACGACGACAACGAGGGAACACGAGCACAGGGCGAAGCTACTACTACACCATCAAAGACGTGACAAACAATGTATATATTTATACAAGAAACTTTATTATCGGTAAGTGGTAGCTATACGTCGATTCCGTTCTCCCTTCATTATAACGACTTTATGGTCGGTGAAGTGATGGATTGATGACGGGGTGTAGCCGGATGTTTGCGAGGACAAAGTAGTGGGCAGTTTGCGAAGGTGGAAGAATAGGTGGCCATTAGAAACAAGGGATGGACACAGTGGGCGAATCTATGGTTCTTTAACACGCACCTAGATACAAGTAAACGACCATCTTGCATTTCATATTGGCTAGTTCTCAACACTATTTCATTTATGGTCGCTGAACTGGTGGCTCGGTGATGGAGTGTAGTGAGATGCTTGTAGGGTGGCTACATACACCAGCGGAGGAAGGACATACCCACACCTCAAGTAGCTTCACCCCTAAAACGAAATGTAACTAGAGCTCCATTCAATGCAAAGATCGGCATTTTGACTAACGCATGCTAGAGGAGAACAATGCAGTAAGAGACGCACTTTTTTGTTATTTGTCTTTCTACTACATTCCCAAGCTCGCTGTCATATCCACGTGAAGTTTCAGTTCATTTCCAATTTAGTCGAAGTTCGTGAAAAGCGACGCCTTCACGAAAATGCATATAAGCAACATGTGTATGTAAGCTCCTTTGCAAACATATTGTAAGTCACTTTCTTCTTCGACGCCGCGCAACACCCTGCATTCAGAGACATTGCAATGATCTGTTGCTTAAAGACGGAAAGCTTGAATGACTTCTTCCGTTTCTGCCGCGTGTGCCGGAAGGGTTAACACAAAAGGACTATAACAATAAACGAGCTTTCCCAGGCCTGTCTCCCTGAGCGCGACATTAGAGAGGGTTCTTTGGCCAGGCCAGACAAGCGCGCGTGACCAGCCACCTATAAACATGAATCCCCGTTAAAGAACACGCGGATGGGGTTTCGTTCCTTCGTGCCTGCTCTCCCTTTACGGGCCCGTGAAACTTGGCGCGCACGCTATAATGGGCTCTAACGACTAGCAGAAAAACACGCGCTGTGGGCCAGGTGTGTCTGATCGCCTTTGTTTCAGACCGCTACCTCGGTGAGGGAACTCTATAACATTCACGGACCTTCAACTAGATTGGGACTTGCAACGTGCTCTGTGCCTGGCTTCCTTGCTTTCCAGCGTGACGGCCAGGGGTGTGCTTTGACTGTCCCAGCAAAACACGTGCGCATCTTTCCACGAGTTCAGGGACAAGGATGAGTCGGCGTATTGTTTTTTTTTGACAAGTGTTGAAAGTGCGATGAGTGAGACAGGGGTTTCCGGTCTTTTTGCAGCGACAATACCGTTAATGAGGGGTATACCGTTACCTCTTGTGCGAATCGCATGACAGCAGGACGTGTGTAAGCGCGTCGAGAGGGATACTTGGTGGGGTATAGAGCTTCGCTGTGCGAGATTCAAACTACTTAGAGCCGAGAAAGGGTGATCCATCACTGACGCATTGTGGCGACACGTGAGAGCTGTCTTGTTGTTCCCATTGTTCTCCGCTTTTGATGTGGATACGCACAGGTGGGTACCTGTGCGTGTGCATTTGTATGTAAGCGTGTGGGCGTGTCCATGTGTAGCAGATACCGGATCACTGTGAATGTATGGCCGCAGTGTTACTACTTACGGCTTTAATCAGTCCACGCACTCTAATTCCAGGCAATCTCATTTTTACACGGTAACGACTGCCTTTTGTAGTATCCCGCTTCGTGCTAACGTACGGTTTGTAATATCATCTGGGCTCACTTAATTCGCTACAGTTCGTCGGGAATCGTATAGCCATGTTGGCTCCAGAAATTCTACAACGAAGGTGTTCGTGCAATCGCCAAACTAAATATACTGCGTAAAGAACGTATTTTTTTTTCGGTAGCATAGCGATCGTAAGTGCATGTGAAAAAAAAAGTGACCGCCAAAACGAAAAATGAAACATATTTTATTCTACGTGGCAACCCAACAATGGTATCTGCTATTTTTGTCCTAACTAAGACTATTTGCGGTGATCATCGATTAGAGAGCAGGAATAAATGCCAGTCTTGGGAAGCTAAATCAATATTAACTAGTAAAGTGACCGGACAACCAAAGCATATATGAAAATCAGCACAATTCGGGATAAAGCTTATGAAGACACAAGACGCTTTTGAACAAATAGAAAATACTGAGATAGATGAAATAAAAAAAGCAGTACTAGACTGCTCTCTGAAAGAGCGATTGAAGTAGCAAGTAAGGGGGCAGAGAACTCTATCAAGAAGCGGCAAGACATAAAACTGGGAATAATTCAGAATCTGAAATCAAGTTATCCAATTTAATATCCTAGTAACGAAAAAAGTCAGCAATGTAACAAGCTACAACGGGAAAGAGGTCGAGACCGTTGTAAGAAAAGGTTGTAGTATCAGAACAGGTAAAAAGAAAAGGCTTCTCAGGAAGGATCAAATCTAATGACCTATGAATAAACATGGAAATATTACCCACAATATCAATCACATAATGATGGTGACACAGTTGCTCTACTCTGGTCTATGTACTTCCCAGATATATCATCCTTCAATGAGTGTAAGTGTGGCGGAAGCAAGACACGGAATCTGCTTATGTAACTACTCCTTACGTAACGAGGTTAGAATGGCCATACGCGACAGTTTGATAAAGCCGGGGGAGTTTTTATATGGAAGAACCTTGGAACAATTTTCGTGTTTAGGGAGGGAGAGGCGAGGGCGTGTGTGTGTGTGTGTGTGTGTGTGTGTGTGTGTGTGTGTGTGTGTGTGTGTGTGTGTGTGTGTGTGTGTGTCTGCGCGTGTGGGCGAATGGGAGAGGCATGATCAGATCTCCAGGAATAGACTCGTTCGTTTACCCAAAAGCAGCAGAGGGCGGCAAATCTGAAGCAACCCTGCACGGATCATTTCTTCTTTCAGCTGTTGTCTCTACGCGTCGCATGCCGTTCGGAGGGGCCTTAGCGGCTGTCAGTGTTGGGCGCGGTGCAATCTGTCAACAGAGAGGGATATGGGGTACTATGTGATACCCGAGGAGCAACTGTAGCCTCGAAAATATGCTGTGTGGGGTAAAAGGGCGCAGCGTATAGACATGCCGTTGATAATAAATTCGAGTTTATATATATATATATATATATATATATATATATATATATATATATATATATATATATATATATATATATATATATATATATATATATATCTGCATCTCACAATTGCACCGAGATAATTTTTTGTCGCGTGCACGATTGCTTATCTATTCCTTTCACACTTTCTTTCGAATTTTGCCTTGGTCTTCTTTGTCCTAGTCACATTAGCATCTGGTGCCGCTCACGTTCCCCATCGAAGAGTATAATGAAGGGGACGACAAACCCCGAAGTACAAGAGTGGTATCTGACTGTAATATCATACCTTTCTTTTCGGGGCGAAGCTCCTTATAACGACACTTGTTCGTCCCTCGTAGCCGTTATAGTATGGAACTAGTATAACATTTGGACATTCAAGGTGGTGCCGGTGAGAGATTTCTTCTGTGCGCTGTTGAACAATAAAAAATAATAAAAAATAGTGCTCAATGTACATGCCAATGGCTGCTAATGGGGAATGAGAGACAGGAGCATTCGGCATTTAGTTAACGCGCACGCTGCTATTCCTATTAGCAGGTATTGGCATGTACATTGACCACTATCTGACAAAAAAGGGTTGCTACGTTATACTCGCTGGGTGTAACCTCCTTAGTTTTAGAAAGGTTTAGCGAGTGTTGAGCCGCAGTGACATGAATAATACATTAAACTAGTATATGCATGGATCAACTCGAGGTGGTTAAAGGTGGGAAGTAGACACGCAGCGCAAGCTGTAAGAAAGTAAAAGCCGAATTCGCCTGTCTCTCATTTCCCATTAGCAGCTGTTTCAGAAGGACCAGAGAGACCACAGGACCTATACGTCTTCGGTTTATTGTTGACAGAACAGGAAAAAAAATACAGAGCGTGACCCTGGCTACTTCTTCTTCCTCGCCTGTGAGCTCCATCTTCAATCTGTTTTCTACATCTTCCCGCCGGCCAGATTCAACCGAAGCAACCTTCGAGCGAATACAACAGTTGAATCGGCCTCTTGACTTATTTTCCTTCAGGTGTACGAAGCAAGCATGTTCTTACTAGTCCATCCTTGCCTGGGAAATTCTTTTTAACCTTGCAGAGTTTCCACCGTGTTCTTTTTCGTGCTTCTTCAAGCAGAAGTACATCTCCTTCTTGTACATTTGCTGACGCTCTGTTTTTCTGCTCCTGCTTTATCAGCACAAACTCTGCCTCGTCCAATTCTTCTCCTGTCAGCGAACCTGTTTTCCTTTCTTTTCGTCGGTTTCCTATATAACGCATCACCCACGCGATAACTCGTAACGCTTTCTTGTATGATCCAAATCTGCTCACATCAATTATCTTTTCTTCACCCGTGGTGGTAGCTAAGCTTGCCATGGTCTTTTCTTCGTCTTTGTTGTCATGACTGTCCGATTCTTGCGTGATGTCATAATCAGGCCTTTGTTTTTCATTCTTGATCCACGTCGGGCTTTTCCACCATAAGTCACTGTCCAGCAAACGTTTCATCTTCATCCCCCTTGTCATAAAATCCGCAGGATTTTCATCACTTTTAACATAACCCCATTGACTCTCATTGGACTTGCTCTTAATTTCTGCTGCGCGGTTGCGAACAAACAAATCTTTAGTCTTGTTTGACTTTATCCAGCATAACACAATTTGAGAGTCAGTCCACAATTTCACATTCCTCAGTTTTCTGATGAAATTCTCGGTTATATGACAGGCCAATCTGACTGATATTGTGGCCGCCAACAACTCCAATCTTGCTAGTGTGATCTTTTTGATTGGAGCGACTCTACCCTTTGCAATGATTAAATTTGCTTCATTGCTTCCATCGGAGTATTCTGTTACAATGTATGCTGCTGCTCCATACGCCATTGGACTCGCATCGGAGAACACGTGTAGAGTCGATGCTTTCACTTCAGCTTGTCTGTTGTCATAGCATCTGTTAACAGTGAAGTCATCTAAGTGCTGAAGCTCCTCCGACCAGTCCTTCCAAGCTGATCTATGCTGGCTTGGTAACGGGTCATCCCATTTCAGTTTATCCATCCAAATTTTTTGCAGCAATATTTTTGCTCTGACTGAAAATGGTGTCAAAAAACCTAAAGGGTCATATAGCTTTGCCGTGTCCGGCAAAACCTGTCTTTTTGAGAGTTCTCTCATGTCCTTGTCAGTTCGCCATGTAGTGTCGGGAAAGCTCAACACGTCGTCTACGAAATTCCATTTCAGTCCCAAAATCTTGATTTGTCCCTCTTTTCTTATCCCTCGATCCAGATCCTCCCCTTCTTCATCAAAAAGTTTTCTTAGCTCGGCGTCATTTGAAATCCATTTTCTTAAATTCATTCCCGCATAGCGAAAAATATCTCGTGCTTCTTTGTATATCTTTGTCGATGTCGAGTATTCGTCGGCTCCTAGTAAAACATCATCGACGTAGATTCCTTTCCGGAGTTGCGCCACAACTGCAGGATATTTTTCTTCGAATTTATCCAAATGTCGATGAATCGTGGCCGCTATAAGGAAGCTACTTGGTGTAGTTCCGAAAGTAAGCCTCGTCATCCTCCACGTTTTTATCTTCGGGGTTGGCATATCTTCGCTGGATATTCTTTCCCACCACATGAATCGCAGTGCGTCTCGGTCATTTTCATGTATCTTGATCTGCAAGAATGCTTTTTCCATGTCTGCTGACATAGCAATCTTGTGATGTCGAAAGTTCATCAGCAAGTTTGTGATGTCGGTGTTTAGGTTTGGCCCCTTTTCCAAGTTGTCATTCAAGGATTCACCTGGATTCTGGCCTGACGATGCGTCAAAGATGATCCGTATTTTTGTCGTTGTTCGGTTTTTATTAATTACTGCTTGATTCGGCATGTAGTATATAAATTTGTTCTGTATATCAGATCCACCATTTTCTTCGACGTTTTCTGCTATTTCTTGCTCGAAGTATTCTCGAATAGCTTTGTCATAGGCTAGGAGCTCATCTTTATCCTTGCATAATTTCTTGGTCACCTCGATAAGCCTCTTCTCTGCAATGGTGTTGTGGTCGTCCAATGTCACGTTTTCCCTAAATGGTAGCCGCACTTGGTATCTTCCTGCCTTGAACTCCATTGTTTGTCGGACGTAGTCTAGCACATGTTCATCGCTCAACTTTGTTGCTAATTTCTCCTTAATGTTCATGTTTTCCAAGTCCCAGAATCTCTGCAGTTCGTCCGCAGTCGTGTCCGACTTGGCACTGACCTTGAGTACCATAACCGTTGATGATTTCATCGGCACACAATGATGTCCTACAGGACCTTGGACCGTTCATCCCAATATTGTTTCTATGGCCATTACTTTTGGATGAATCTCGCAAATCCGACCAGTGACTACAGTCCAGTAATAATCTGCTCCAATTATAGAAGTTTCCATATTTTTTCTTTCTTTGTCCGTCTTCTCGTTGTCATCAACCAAACGAATTCCCATCGATCTTGTCTTTCGTGTATTGTCAACGGTGGCGATGGTAGCACGTCAAAGGATATAAATTCTATCTCCAGTGCCTCAATCGTGACTGGCTCCGAGATGGGATCCTTCCTCAGGCTGACCTCGACGACTTTCATGTCTAGTTCCATCTCGCCTCCTCCAAATGATTCTACAGTAATCCTTTCGGATCTTTTCACCTTGCACGCTAGTTTTCTTGACAATCTTTTGAGAATGAATGTCCTCTGGCTCCCGTTGTCCAGCAGAATCCGTGCGTAGCACCCGCTGTCTTCTCCCTCCGTCCACGAAAAGGCTGTCTGCAGTAGTATGCACTTGTGTTCATCAGACTGCTGTGCGTGCATGTTGCAGGACTTGCTGGTGTCTAACCGGTCAGGTTGCGCGCTTTTACGCACTTGCTCAACATCATTACCGCTTTTCTGCTGTGCTGACTTTCCTGCAGGCGTACGTGGTCGACACATGGATGTCGCGTGCCTGCCCTTGCATGTTTTGCAGCGTACGTTAGCACGGCATATCTTCGCCTTGTGGTGAGGTCTGGTGCATCTGAAGCACCTTCGTTCCCGTTGTAAGGCTTCTTTCTTCTGTTGCATACTAATGCTTCTTCTGCAATCTTCCTAGTAGTGTCCAGTCATCTCACAGAAGATGCATTTCTTAATCGATATGCTTTGAAGCGTAGATGTTCTAGTCCGCCTCATACTGTGCGGTGACTGGGTCACGTCGTATTTTTCCTCTCGAGTTTCTTCTCTGCTGCGTATATATATATGTTTAAAAACTCCATAATTTCTTTCAATCTGCTCGTGCTGTCTCTTGACGCTGAGTCCGATTCCGTAGTTGCTGGTCTGTTGTCACCTTTTTTTAACTCCTTCATTTTCATCTCAATCCTCATATCCACTGGTAGCGCAGATTTTACAACAGGAGCTATCACTGTGGCGTAACTACCCATTTCCACTCCTAATGACTGCAATGCTCCTGTGTTCTCTTGCAACTTTTCGAAGAGTTTCTTCAACCCATCTACAACTTTAGGACTCTTCACTGCTTCCAAGTTCGCAAGCTCTTTTATGTAGGTTTCTTTCAAATTATCTTCTCGTCCGAAGGTTTCTTTCAGAAGAGCGACTGCATGCTCGTAATTCTGTTCTGAAAACTGCAAACCTTCTATAAGGGACGCAGCCTCCCCGCTCAGAGACGCCAGAAGGTAATTAAATTTTTGATTCTTCGGCATGTTCACTCTGTTATGCACCGATGTCTCGAACTGATGCCGAAACCTTGGCCATGCTGTTTTTTTTTCCATCAAACTTGATCATCTCAAGACGTGGTAACTTAACAAGCTCTTGCGTCTCCGAGATTTGGTTAGTACCTTGCACTGAACTCGCCTGTTCTGTCACTATTCTCGTAGTCAATTGCGTCGCTTGTTCTAACTCGCGTAATCGCTCCTCTATTTTTGTCGTTGCAGCGACGATCTTCATCTCATAATGCAAACCTCTTTCAAATTTTGCCTCCGCGCTGTCATCTTCAATGAACGGTTCTATCTGTTCGTTAACTTGTCTTAGCGTCTGTGACACGCTGTTCATCTGGTTCAGAAGCGTCATAAGTTGCGCTCGATCGGCGTCTTCTTCTATCTTCTTATCGATTTCGCTCGTAAGCGTCGTCATATTTGCTCAGAGCGTCTTGCGCTTCTTCAATAGGACCTCTTTATTCATGCCTAAAACGTGTTGAGAGAGCTCTTGCCTTTTTATGTGCGTCTCCAACAGTCCTCGGTCGTGGTACTTCTCTCGACGGCTCGTCCTTGAGCCAGACGCCGCTGCTTCGTTCTTCAACCCGTTGTTGCGAATGGGGTTGAAGTCTGTGCGTCTGTCTTCAGATCCTCCTGGTCACGGCACGATGTTTCAGAAGGACCAGAGAGACCGCAGGACCGATACGTCTTCGGTTTATTGTTGACAGAACAGAAAAAAAATACAGAGCGTGACCCTGGCTACTTCTTCTTCCTCGCCTCCGAGCTCCATCTTCAATCTGTTTTCTACAGCAGCCATTGGCATGTGCATTGAGCACTATCTGACAGGAAAAGGTTGCTACGTTATACTTGCTGGGCGTAACCTCCTTGGTTTTAGAAAGGTTTAGCGAGCGTTGAGCCGCAGTGCCTTGAATACAGTGAACTAGTATATGCCATGAACTCGAGGTGGTTAAAGGTGGGAAGTGGACCCGAAGCGCAAGCCGTAAGAAAGTATGCGTGTGCCACCTCTCGTTTAGCCCTTGGAATGCCCGCCGGATGGCGGGGCTTCTATATGGGGAATATATGACGAAAAGATGCGGGATGGTGGTACTTGGAGTGTTGAATCGATGGACGAATGGACACACAGACATATGCATGGACGGACGCATGGATGGCTGCAAGGATGGATGGACGCATAGACAGGCGCCGCTGCGGATGCATGGACGAACGCAGGGACGGACGCACGAACAGACGCACGCACGGATGGGCGGATGGATGCACGGACGGTCACACAGACTGACGCATGGACGGACGGAAGCAAAAACAAATGGACGGACGGGAACCCCACACTCTATCATTCACCCTGTGGATATGCTGCAATTTTTTTTTCTCCAAGACCACTGCTAGTCGCCGGTGGGAACCAAGGGGATGATCTACCTTTCACAGCATTACTTGAAACCTTTGCACAGCAGTTAGATGCATTATGACAACTTATCAGCGCAGGCGAATGGTACCAAGCAAAACGGTATACACAAACAAGCCCGCCTGTAAACTCTTTTGTTTTAGGCATATATTTGATTTCGTCAAAAATGTAAGTTTAAAAGTCAAGAAGAGATTTCGCAAACATAATAGATAATAGATACTTGAAGTTTTGTTTTTGAAAAATCTTCTTTATTTTCGAGGCCAACTTGGCTGTACAACCAGAGCGTGTACGGTGGATTTACATCATGACGTATGTTTACGCTTGCACCTCTCTTCTGAACTTTATAAATTTTGATTGAACTGGTTGTGATAAAGATAAATTCTCTACCTTTTTGAGTACGAAGGGACGGCTTTCAGCTCTCCCATAGTAGAGTACCAAGTACTCTAAATCGTTTACCACTTTTTCTAAACACATAAATTCTCTTAAACCTGGGATACGCTTAATGCTCATCTCAAGCGAGTACATCGTATTCCAAGTCGTCGAACAATATTTCTGTGCTAATTTTACTGCGCCCAATGCTCTAAAATGTTCGCAATTAATTCTAAATGCAATGCACATCATGAGATGAACATTCTTTTCCAGGCCACCAATAAGAACTCCCCTATTGTAAACTAAATCATACTCTACAACGTTGAGCGTTTTTTTAATTGCCAGAGCATAATTTCTCGTGTCAGCTCTATTCTGTCTATTAGGTTTGATCCCGTGTTTACCTAATTGCTCTAACTCTTTTTCTATGGAGAGGTTGAGGTCATTGATGTGAAGAGGACGCTGACGATAAAAGTAAAACTATAAAACTATTTTTGAAAAATACATCTGCAACTAGCTCGATCATCTTGGCAAAAATTTTTCAGCAATCACTCGATCAATCTACGCTACCTCTTCAATGGAAAATCGGGAAGGTGGTTCCTATCTATAAATCCAGAAATAAATGTTCTCCTACTAACTATCGCCCCATTTCCCTTACTAGCACCTGCTGCAAGCTTCTAGAACATGTATTATTCACAAATCTTGTAAATTTCCTCCAATCAAACTCCTTTTTCACTCCTGCGCAACACGGGTTTCGTAAAACATACTCCTGTGAAACACAGCTAATAACCTTCACTGAAAAACTGCACACTATCCTGGACAGTTCGTCTCAAGCAGACTGCATTTATTTAGATTTTTCTAAAGCATTCGATAAGGTCTGTCATCAACTTCGACTTCACAAACTAAGTAACCTCAACCTTGATAGAAACGTGCTACAATGGATTGAATCATTCCTTACCCGCCGCACCCAATTTGTTCATGCTAATGGTTTTAACTCTTCTTTCAGCGAAGTGCGCTCTGGGGTCCCAGAAGGATCCGTCCTAGGGCCCCTTCTATTTCTTATCTATATTAATGACCTCCCTTCAGAATTGGGCTCTAATATTCATTTGTTTGCAGACGACTGTGTGATATTTCGTAAGATTAATAATAGTGACGACATTAGAATCCTTCAGTCTGATCTAACCGCTGTTTCTAACTGGTGCAAAACTTGGCTGATGGAATTAAACATAAACAAATGTAAGGTTATGCATGTATCCTGCAACCCCAAGCGTCAGTCAACTTATTACCTAAACAACATAGCTTTAGAACTAGTTATATCATATAAGTACCTTGGAGTGCACATTACAACTAATCTCAGCTGGTCAACACATATTGAACATATCATCAACAACGCTAATAGCATGTTAGGGTATTTACGCCGCAATTTTTCTAGAGCCCCATCGTCACTAAAATTATCGCTTTACAAATCCTTAATACGCCCCAAGTTAGAGTACGCAGCATCACTATGGGATCCAAGCCAAGAAAATCTAATCGCTTCTCTCGAGCTTGTTCAAAATAATTCCGCTCGCTTTATCCTGTCAAACTATAACCGTACTGCCAGCATATCTTCAATGAAAAGCAGCCTTTCCCTTCCCTCTTTATCATCACGCAGGAAACTTTTTCGGTTAACCATGCTACATAAAATATATTATCATTCCTTCCTGCGCAACGAACTCTTACCCCAACCACTATACATTTCCCATCGCATTGACCACCGTCACAAGGTTGGCATTAACTATTATCATACAAAATCTGCCACTCAGTCATTCTTGCCCCATTCGTCCCGGGAATGGAACCACCTTCCCGCTGAAATTGCGGGTATCACCGATAACCGACTGTTCCGTGCTGCCTTAGCCAACATTGTATATGCAGAAATATCTGATGTTTAATCTGTGTTTGTGTGACCACATTGTTGCGATAATACTAATTTGTATTGTCTTTCCTTTTCCTTTTTATGTACACAACGTTTTTTGTAACCATGCTACCTCATGTTATGCCTTTGTTCTGTACCACTCCCCTCTGTAATGCCTCTGGCCCTGAGGGTATAATAAATAAATAAATAAATAAAAGAGTAGGCTCCGAGAACTTTTTACATACAGGCATTTTCTGTCTTCTCACTTGGGGGACATAACCAATTGCTTCAGAAGATTGGCTCCAGGTAAGTGCAAGATATTACTGTTGTATAAAAGAGGAAAATTGGCGAATTATGTCCGCGCAATTATCGCAATTCTCACGTAGCTTGTCGATGGACAAACCAAGAAGATCTCGTTTTACAAGGGCATTCGTGGTGTCCTGTAGTCGGGTTAAAGGGCTCACGTCTCACCAAACCAGAAGCATAAGTCTCCCTAAACAACGTTTGCAGCAAATACTACGTGGTTTCTCAACATAATTCAGTAGACTCTACGACAAAATGCCTACTTATTCTAGGTTATACATTGGGCGATAGCATCAATAAATAATGCATCAATAAATTATGTGACTCCTGCGCTTAAGGCAGAGCAAAATCACTTAAACATGATTCAACAAGAACCATTAGAGAAAGCGCTTTGATAACGAGTAACAGTTTTATAATACAGCTCCGCTAAGAACTTTTTGTTACCTCTACGAATTGATCAAGTTGGTTACTGGCACGCTGGTGGATGCATAGTGACGCGATATTTAATTTTCTTTCTGATCAGCATGCGTTTAACGAGGGCAGAGGATACCTTCGTTCTGTATTCGGGGCATGGCTATAATTGAGAATTTGGCACCTTGACAAATATGCAGTACATATCAAGTTGGTAAGTTTTTTTTATAACTAAATAAGAAATGTGTTTGTTAGGAAAGGTTCTGGCGGCTATAGTGTCACTGTACTGGCAATAACATGGGCAAAGCAACTACTCTTATCACATAGTCGCATGAGAGTTTCAAGCAGAGCTTCTCGTTCCCCTTATAATAGGTGGATTTCAGCTTCTTTTTCGCTCAGTCGCTTGTTGAATTTTCAGCTGCTTGTCGCGCTTTTTCTTCGCATATTTTTTTTCCAGCAAGTATAGTTATTTAGTGACCACCACGTTAGCAAACACAATAGCACGTTGATCAATGACTTTGAGTAGTTGAGAGTGGGACTGTGCGCAGGGCTCACAATTAAGGGGGGAGGGGCGATGGTTTTTCGCAGTGCCCCACCCCGTCCTACTTTTAGGCGTCACCCCCTTTTAGGTGACTATAGAGAGCGGAGCGGATACCCCTTGCCCCACCCCTCTCAGTGCGAGCGCCTATAGTTGATTATTGAAATCAAACATGCATTGATGGTGTCAAACAGTAACGTTAATCATGCGTGGACAAACGTACCTTGAAACAAATGGAGACTATTCTGGAGAAAATGTTAAAAAGTAATGTTTTTTCTTTCATAGTTGAGCATATTTACGCTGCACATAACAATTATGTGATGGTGTGAATACGCTTTTGCACTAAAGGGATATATTTTATCAAAACTAAAATTATGTTCTGCTATGCGAAAATTCATTAGGTTTCCACCTATTTTGGGTTTCTTTTGGGATGAGTATTCGCTTATTTTCTCGGTAGCATCTGGCAACACTAGTTGGGACTCTGTATACCTTAGCGTTAACTAATTAGGTTGCTTACCGACTTGTAGGGAGAGAATCAGCATTCTAGATAGCTTCTACTTTATCAATATTATACCGAAGAGATTGAGTACTGACTGCGGATGATTCAGAACAGTGCAGTAAACTTTACTTTCACCTTTTTCTTTTTTTTACGTCGATCTTTATATTTGTAGGAAATTCCAGTCGTTCGTATCGGCGTGACGTCGCGACACCATACCAGCTATAAATCACGCCACACGCTAACGCGCGCTGACAACAGATTCCATCACCAAATGGAACGGTGATTACTTTTAGCTTGCCTCAACGCCTTTACACTTAGTCAACTTGATGGGACAACAGAAAAAAAACAAGCATTCCTGTGGTTCTGACACATTAGTTCCGAAAAGGCGAACCCGACTGAGAGTCAATTTGTTGTTGTGTGAGGAGAGAGTGAAGGCTCTTTTTTTATTCACACGCCTCTATCATTCCTGATACAAAACAAAAA